>QCXZ01000086.1:840662-1029401 GCA_025024175.1 Rhyzopertha dominica
ACTATTAGGCGATCCTTTCTCACAACGCGTTTAATCTTCTTACCGTAACTTCMGATATCGTTCGTAGTAATTTCCGTGCTATCGCTAACTACCGCGTCGTTCCTTTGTAAAACGCTCCTATAGTCCATGTTATTATCATATCTCCGCGCCGTGTCGCTTTTTACCCCATTATTATCACTTCTTGTGTAACATCAATACCAAAACCTTCGCCTATCATTAGCATAGGTATTCCATTAGCCCATACCTCCAAAACATTTTTTCTAGAATAAATWTTTAMTAAGTTTTATCCTAAGAAATCTCTACTTAAAATTACATCATACTGTAGCGGTAATTCATCCTCACAAACTACAAATTTTTGACTAGCGATAACAAACTGTTTTATTATTCCCACACCCAAATCAATTTCACCCAAAATTGGAATATCATGGCTAATGCCTCACGATCCGATCGATTAATTGCATCTTTCAATCAAGATGCTTTTAATTATTGAAACAGCTGATCCGGTATCTATTAATAATTTATTTGCACAAGAGTCCACTAACAAACAATTTGATACAACATGAAATTTCCTTTTCTTCCAATTTCTTCCAATCCTTCTACAGATTTATTATGGCTGCGCCTTAATTTCGGGGTCGAAATGAAGGCTTAACTGGTTTAAAGGTGACGCCTCGCCTACTTGTACATTTTCTCAAATTCTTCCGACTGACCCTCGTACATTTTCCTCTCGATTTATTTCCCTTGTGGTTAATCCTCCTTAGTTATCCCTGAATTGCGGTTATGAACTATATCTTTGCAGATTATCCTCTCCGTTTTGCTGCGTATTTTCGCAATAATTTCTACGACTTCCTTCTTATAWTTCGTTACGTAAATTATTCCTATTGCCGCCATGGGTATTTCCTAAATTATCTTGTCCTGTCGCTCCTATGCGGTCCCGATTAATTGTTTGCCTAAAACTTTGCGATCCTTCCTTCTAATTGTCGTTAACCGCTCTGACGGTAACTTCGTTTTCGTGCGTCCGATAGGTACTTTCAGCACTCCCCTTCACTGACTTCCACGCATGTGAAGGGGAATTGTCTGCGGCCCCAACCACGCCGCAGACGGTAGCTCCCAATCCAAACCAAAATGGAGCTTCCCTAAAATGTGACTAAACTCTAATCTTTAAAATTGCGATCCTTGGCAGATTTCATATCTTGTTGAAGCCAAACGGTGGGTTGAATTAGATAATTGGGAACAAAGCTCGTCCAGTAGTCTGCCATCCAAACGGAATACCTCAGTAATATGTTGACTGCTTCAGCATAATCTCCTTGTACATGCTTGTCCCTCCGTACCTCCCTGGGAGTAGTATCTTCTGTTTAAAAATATTGTCACTTAATCACTGGATAACACCAATTCACGGGCACCTTGTACATTTATTCGCACTCACTACGCATACAAACGCACTGATCACCTATTTTAACACAAAAATAATCACTTCGGAGCACTAAATACTTTAAAAGAGCTCTGCAAGTATCTTCTTTCTTGCCAGTTGACCTCAAGGCATTTGTTCAAATTAACTGCTTCGGCATAATCTCCTTTTATATACGCTCGTTCTCACCGTACCTCCCTGAAAGTAGTGTCTTCTGTTTAAAAATATTGTCACTTCATCACTGGATAACACTAATTCTCGGAAGGGCACCTTGCACATTCACTCGCACTCACTACGCATAAAAAAGCACTAAGTCACTTATTAATACAAAAACACTCACTACGGGGCAGTAAATATTTTTAAGCGCACTATAAGTATCTTCTTTCTTGCCGGTTGGGGCCAAGGGACGTCTGACTGCTTTAGCATAATCTCCATGTATGTAGGTACTTTCAGTGCTCCTCTTCACGGACCTCCACGTATGTGAAGAACTGTCTGCGGCCCCAACCACGCCGCAGACCGTAGCTCCCAATCCAAACCAAAATGGAGCTTCCAAAAAATGTGGATAAACTCTAATCCCTGGCAGATTTCATATCTTGCTGGAGTCAAAGTGAAATTAGATAAAATGGAGTTTATATCGTCACCACAAAATCGGGAACAAAGCTTGTCCAGTAGTCTGCCATCCAAACGGAGCTTGTAACTTGTTGACTACTTCAGCAAAATTTCCATGTAGGTAGATTTGTACCCTTCCTGGGAGCAGCCTCTTCTGTTTAAATAATGTCACTTCTTCACTGAATAACAATAATTCACGGTAGAGCACCTTGCACTTTCACTGCACTCACTACGCATACAAACGCACGAAATCACCTATTAACACAAAAACTATCACTATGGAGCACTAAATAATTTTTCGCGCACTGTAAGTAGCTCCTTACCTTTGGAGGACACATAACTAATAATTCACTGTCACTTCTCCCCCTCCTCAAATAAGAAAATTCCAAATGTGCAAAGTCAATAAAACTACAAACAAAAAGGAATCATAAAAAAGCACTCACCCGGCCAAATACTGCATCATGCAGCCTTACCCCCCACGATAAGACTTCCTGTAACAAAAGAGAACGACTGTTGAGAAATTAAATATACGAGGCCAGTTTTTTTGTTGTAAAATCCAAGAAATTATCTAGACAGTATAAGTAATTAAAAAATTTAATTGAAACTTACAGTATTTGGCCACATAACGTAGCTCTAATCCTATTGTCCCTCGGTGCACCGGAAATAAAAGTCCAGCACTATTTATTTTAATCGAGTGAATTAGTTAAATTTAAAGCCACACGCGATACTATAAGTCACACATTATTTATGAGCAAACAAAAAAAAATAATCCCGCACTAACGCAAACGAACCGTAAACTAAACTTCTTATTTTTATAGCGAACAGCATCTGCTGATAACACTACCGACCTACTAACGCGAACAGACCCCGTAGTCTGCTACCGAAACCGACGGTGCTGAAAAACAATTGTTAAGAGTTAATGTCATTAATAAAAACATCCCTCCCTAAAAATATAGTATCGCGAATAGTTTGAGTACGGAATAATACTTTGCACATTTGGAATGTCACGGAAATATATAGAAAACTATAGCTAGCACTCACCCTGCTGAATACAACCATTTGTTGTACTCAGCATTGACCTCAGCCTCTTAAGTGCCATGAGGATCTGCAACAAATGAGAAAGAATAAAGTAATTTACTATAACTTTATTTATTATTTATATCTGTATTCAAAATTCAATAAAGATATTTCGAACAAATTAGAATTTTGAAAGGACCCTACAAAAAAGACCGCAATCAATAAATTATGTCATACATCACACATCAAGCAGTAAAGTTTTTATGAAATAAAAATATCATAATAACGATGAAAATTATTAATGAGAAACTTGTAATTTTTGACTGCTTATATTTTTGGAAAAAGGGGTAGAGTATTATTTGTTTACTATTCTGAAATGATGTTTACTGTATCTGTATTATCTACCACTTTTCAAATTCAAAATGTTTCATTCCTTTGTTTAATACTACTTTATGCCATCATCATAATATAATATATTTATTATAAAGTTATTATTTTATGCTCTTTCTTACTTTCTATTGGAAACTTAATTTTGATTAAAATTTTTCTGTTATAAGTACACTTTATTTTTAGATATTTGTTTCTGTGAGTATAAGCTAGGCTGCATTGCTAATCAAACGTATCAACAAAGTATGGGTGAAAACCATCATAGCAAAATACCCACTGCCAGTAAATCAACAAAATGCTGCCACCTTTTTGGTACTGGGCAATAGTAAGCCCTACAGTCCAAGAATTTTGAAAGAGAACAGACTTCACCTATACAAATTGAAATTTAATCGTAGACTGCAACCAAAACAATTATATTTACATATATTTGTAGATGAGAGATCAAATATCGAGGCACCAAAGCTTTTGTCAGAGAATAACACTTTCGGATGAGGCAACAATTTCACGGAACGGTAGCCTCACAGTATGTAAAATATTGGGGCAATGTTAATCCAAATTTCAGGATTTTAAAAGGTTGCCTGTATTTTGTTAAAGTAAATGTATATGTGTGCGGCTGGTTATCAGAGGATAATAGGGCGTTACTTTTTTGATATGTTAGAAAAATTTTTTAACGATAGACTTGATGCAGAACTATTCTCCCAGTGTTACTAACTGGTTAAATGTTAAATTTATAGATCAGTAGAAATGAAGATAGTTCAGTATTGTGACCCGCCAGGAATCCTGATTTAACAATTTCAGAGTTTAATATGTGGGGACTTTTAAGGCAAATTGTGTATATGGATAATGAAAGACGCTGTGATATTATTATTCGTCGAAAAAATTCAAAGAAATTTCGAGAAGCTTTGGTTTAGAGTAGAATTGTATGCATATATGGGTGCGGGGTTAATTGAATAATGATTGTTCTTGTTAAAAATTACTGGAATATTATTATTTTGAGTTTGAGTGGCCATTTATTAAAAATACGGTTTTCACAAACTCAGCTGACAAAGTGGCATTGTTGTTAAAAAAATAAAACCGCCAACTTGTTGGGATTTAAAAAGTTGAGAAGTATTAGTTTAAAATCGAGAGAAAAATGGGAACATATTGCATACTATCCATTACTTTTCATAAAATCATAATCAGTTTTCAAATTGAGGAGTCTTTCACAATAACTATAATAATTTATTAACCCAACTGATTAAAATACAAACTGCAAATATTGATTAGTTTCCTCTTTGATTATTTATTCTACATAACAAGGTTTTCTCCACTTAAACTGTATCACCGGTTGCCTAGATAGTAAGGCTGTGTATTTTAGATTAATGTGAGGAAACATTCAACCTACGAACAAAAAAACTACGCGAATAGCTAAAGGTATAGAGCTCTACAACGGTTCGCTGAACAGTCGGCTGATGGCACTGAAGTTGCACCATCGACCAGCTCCTATAAACAGCATTGCCATGCTATGGAATTATTCCTAGTTCTAGGGAGTTTCAAAGCATTTGGGAGTAAAATGGAATTAACGCGTTTATATGTAAAATCGAGAAAATTATGTGACGGAGCCCAAAACTGGATAATACGTACTGTGAAATACTCAGATTTTTTCGATTCTTTAAGAATTTTTGGATCCACATTCTACTTGTCTGACCAAGAATCAATAAAACTGAACTATTTGATTGCACACCCACTGATATAATTTCATAATCGGTGGAAAAAATCGCCATTTTTTTTAGGTAAAGATGGTTTCCATGTTGAAAATGACGGGAACAATTCCGCAGATATGGGTTGGGCGAATGGTATTTGAAGAATTTTAGAGAAAACGACAACAATGCCTGGGGAATTCCTATACCACACGTCCGGCACCACTGCATGATGCATGTGCTTGATGGGAAAGCGTGTTTGCCCCATAACAAATCCGCGAAGCGAAGAAAAGTGTCGAAAATCCGTCGGTTTTTCTAGTTATACTGAAGAAAATTATGTGGAAAAGAGTAAAGGACCAGCAGACCACGTGGGGGAGACATCAGGTACGCATGTAATTTTTGAAAGGGACACGTAATTCTGGCATTATGATGCGTTGGCAGGACACCATTTTTTATGACGTCATAGTCATATGTTATCAATTCGTAAAAATTCCAAGTATTCGGCGAGATCAGTAAAATATACGATGGGAAATACCTATATATGGTATTTGAAAGCTTACGGAAAGATAACTTTTACTCTCAGTAGCCTTTTGTCTGGTATTGTTTTTGTGTGATCATGGGAGAAGGCCAATGAACCCTATTAATTTAGGTAAATATAGTTCAGTGATGGAAACCAGTGGATATCTGTTTAGCAATAGTTCATTTGCTTTCTTTGCGAAAACTACTAAGTAATGACTGCGTTTGCAAAATTTAAGAATAAAGGATTTTAAATATGCTGCAACCTTGGGAGCTGTTATAAGATTCAAAATGMCGTTCGTGGTAGCATTTGTAAGKGTTAGTAATAATTTGCTTTTGAAGTAATTCAAGATTGTTAATCTTTGGTTGTCAAATGTGTCATTACTTTGTTTAATTTTGACAAATTCAACGTTTTTTTACAGTGGATTCTGCAGAATGGATGATGAACGAATCCAGAAAGAAAAACAGAAGAATTGTATAATAATGCAGTACAACAATCATGTAAGTACAATTACACAAAAAAAAACTCATCAAATGCTTTAACGAGTGGTATGATTAAAAAGAGTATATAGTCTTAGTTGAAGCTTTTACTCAAGTATTTTGTGGGGTATAATCTTTTACATAGACATAGTATCGTATCACTTTTAATTACTACGTTCCCGCTTGTTAAGAAATCTATATGGCATTTATCCTTCTGTTTAAGAATTTTAAAGCAGCTGCTTTACTTGCTGAAGTCTACGGAAAAAATAACTATAACCATAAACTACCTTTTTATTAGATGTTATAACATCCTAATTTTTTAAAAGCAAAAGTAAAAAATCCTATAGATCTTAAGAGGACTGGTAATAAAAAATATCATGTCTGATCGGCAAAAAAAATACCTATAGGTACACGCAGTGTTGAATGTAAAACTTTAAATATAGCTTCCCCTTTGTTTATTGTATTCTGATCTGCACGACCTATTTATCTGTGTTGTTAACACACTGCTATTGTGACATCCGCCATAATAATGAGTGGCATTGCTAAAAATAACAAAACACATAAACAGTGCAAAGAATTTGTTCCTCTTTCACAAAAAGTATTGATAAAGAGCATGAGAACAATGGTCTGTTATTGCCTTTAAATTCTGTGAAGTAAGTCTATAAATATGTAAGAACAAAACTATATTCATAAGTTTTAGATTTAGAAAACTCAAATGAAACTTCCAACTGTTATGTGTAGATGCAAATTTAATTTAGGATCTTCTACTTTTACTTCAATTTACGGAAAGTGACATCAGAAAGCAAATACGACTGAGAAGATAAATATTTTTTCTAAATTCTGTCCGTAAAGAGTGAATCAGTATGGTTGGAATCGAAAATCATGATGGACTTTGCGATTGTTAACAAACGACTTGGATAAATGTTAATAACATTATTAAAGACTGCTTAGAAGGAATATGGTATTTAAAAATAGCTATTGCATAATGAGACTGACCTATACTCGTATGTATTGTATGTTTGCTATAAAGTAGTTGATATTGTAAGTAATAGGTATTTATGTGCATAGCAATGAGGGAAAACGAAATATGACACAGATACTCAAGTAATACATAAAATTTATTATAGGATAAAGAAAACTACTTATACCACAACTTTAGACAAACATTTTAATATTTTTATTCTCTAACCTTATCTTTATGGAACTAATATTAAAGATATGTTTTAGATAAAATTGTTTTAACAATTTTTTTTTTCCATTAGATTACAAAAAACCTAAAGTCTTCAGTGTTAGAATGCAGTTTGGCAATTTAATATTTTACACTAAACAAGGTGTATTTGTTATTAAATATCTCTGTATAATCCATCCCCAAATACTTTTTTTATTCATACCATTCAACATCTGACTAAATTCTTTTAACATACTTTTTTGTTGGCAGGATGTTGCCATCCGAGGAAGAAACACCTTCTGCCACAACGAAATCGACCTAAGATCGCCTTTGATACGTAAGCATGATTATAATGTGTAAAATTTAAAAACTAATCATTAATTTTGTAGAATTATATCAGTAACATACACCACTTACCTTTAGTCTTACAATATATGAAGTTGCACATAACCAAAGCTTGTTGTCTCTTGCATGATGTTCTAAACCCCCGCAGTTTACAACCTAACATCTTCTGAATGGTGTGGGCTTGCTACGTCCAGTTGGGCGCCTCGAACTGTAAAGAACAGAAAAACTGTATAGGCCTGTGCTCTGACTATTTATGGGACAAATCTATAATTAGCAGGTTGGCCGTTCACAAGGTAGAATTTTTGCAAATTAACCAAAATTTCTGCAGGTCAGGCCATAATCTATTTATAGACCACAAGCTGCTAACAAAATCATAGTAGGGCATGTCCATCACGTGACCAGATGCAGGCAACCCAATACATGTTTAGTTATTCAGGTTTCTCTTGAAAACTATAAGGTTTTTTGAGTAAAAAAAGTTTTGGAATTAAATTACCCATAAAATAAAATAATAACGATTTAAGTCCGCCGTGTTAAAAAATTCCGTCACATTTTAAGGGTCATCGTCCCTTACAAACGCTCCAATTGAACTCTAATTACTTTCGAATACTGCTCTTGGTACACTCACAACATGTACCAAATTTGTTTTTTCTAAGTTCAAGTATAAGTGAGATATTAATTTTTTTCAAAATTTGAAACTCCACTTTGAAGGCCTATAACTTCTCAGAGGTGCAACTTACTATACATGTAAGTTGCGTTAAATCACAATATTTTGGACTCCCTGCTTATGTGAATCACCCTGTATTATTTGACACTTCAAGCGGTTGTAGCCTTCCAAAATTAATAAATATCACATACAAGTGGTTTGTTTCCATATGCAGTTTGTTTTACAGTATTTCATCTTGAGTTATAGACAAAGAGTTTTAACCAAACAAAATGATATTTCTAGGCACTATATTATGTTACATAAAAACCAAAGACGCCTTTGATGAAAACTAACACAAGAAACAACTGCATACATTAATCTTTTTATGCAAGTATTTGAAAATTAGCGACGCAGGTAACAACAGATCTTAGTGAAGTTTATAATTATTTACGAAATACCGAACCCTAATAGGCCAACAGTCACGTGAAGTCAATATCCATAAAACAGTTAATTATGTACACTAAACATAAACAACCCTCAATGTTTGACTGCGTGTTTGTTTTGTTTATTTTATTACTTTCACTGCAAACAAAGATAATAAATATGCGATTATTTTTCATATTAAGTAGGTATAGTTACAATCAAACTCGAAATTGGCGATTGCAAAAACCTTCAGTTTTTCGTTTAACCCTTCAGACCTAATAATTACTTATCTAAAAGTTGTATTGGTAAGAAATGAATGTGACAGATGTGTACTAAAATGCATGTTAAGCTAGAAACTCAAAAAGTTTGTTGCTACATTTTATTATATCTATTTAAGTGTGGATTTTTAACATTTCAAAACCAAGGACTGAAAAAGAGATAATAATAGCACTAAACACTGGATTGATAGGTACACGCTTATTTTCTAGTTTATGCCATCCTACTGAAAAACTGTTTCTGTTATCTAGATTAATTAAACATACTTTGCAATATTCTATAGCATAATTTCGTGGTTGATACCGCTTTTGCAGCCGCAATATATCAAAAATACCTAGCGACTAATACTATTTCCCCTAAGAAACCATTGAGGCAGTAGCGTTTGTACACACATCAGGATTGCCTACATTTAGGGGTTTGTGATGTATCGCGGACATGCCCTATATTATAAATTTTTAGTTGCAGATTATAGGTTACAATGCAAAATTTCCGCAAGGTGACCACAACTTTGCTAGTAAATAAATACATCATAAGATGCTATCATAGAAAACAGTAAAGCAGCTTAGGGTGGCCTAATTTACAGGTATTTAGGTAAAACCGCAAGAATGTTATTGTAAGAAATTGMATTGGGAGTAAAACTTCTTAATATTTTAACCAAACCACCTAGTAAGAGTCTAATTTTACCACAACATGAGCTGCGTTAACATTTTTTTGATTTTCAAGTATCGCCTCATCATCGTAGTAACCATCTACATTAAAATAACAAATGAAATAACTCGATTTGCAAAATTTCAACACATAGTAAGTCGATTAAACCCAACGATGGCTCTAATTCACCTTGCAATCACTTTTTCGAAGTTGACTCTACCGGTTGCGAAACTTCTACGAACCTGCAAAACCTAATCTCTGCGCTGCAATACTGACACCTTGAATATGGCTTCTGCACACCCTCAATGTACTCCAGTGGTGCTATTTAGACCAGGCTTAGTAAAAAAACCGCGTTAAAACATAACAAATTAGCTATTTTACCTGTATTAAATAATGCTGGTTCATCACGAATATCTTCCGATGAATCGATACAAATTACGAGATTTACGATTGCGATCACGCGTTAATCGAATGAAAATATCAAAAAGGCGTTAAGAGCTAATGATTTGGAACACTACACCACTTGGATGTGTTAAAATGTCGCAAAAAACACGTAACAACGATTACCGATGCTGTAGTGAGGTTGGGGTAACAAAACTTTATGAATCAAAGTATGCTTACCGCGCTAATTGCTGGATCTTCTCATTACAAAAGTTACCGTTCGTTTTTTACCACATTTAAGCATTAATTAGGGGCCTAATATCACACTTACTTTGCATATTTTTGATAAACGATTACACATCCCCTATATCATTCCCGCCAACTAAGTACAACTTGGATACTGTTAGAAACAAAAGAAAAAGATGGCCTGTGATTGTCATTCGTCATTGTAAATAGAGAAATCTTCTAATACACTTAAAAAATGATGCACAACTACAAAGAAAAGACTGGATTTAAAGATACATCGCACTGATCGAAAAATCACACATTTTTAACGTTTGTATTTAATTCGGCCGTCTCGTAGCACGTATCAATAAAATAAAAACTTCTTGTGCAACTGTCAATGGAAGTATCTATTACACAGGGTTGCCACATGTAGGAGTAGTGAACAAAAATGACCAGTTGCCAGATTTTTTTAACTATGCTATTAAAATAACATGCAAATGATTCAAGTTTGTATGTATATTCGCGAACGGTCATTTTCTTACACGTTACAATAGCAAAAAGGTGTGTTAAAAGCTAAAATGTCAGTTTTATGGAACAATTTTACCAAAAAATCGCATTCTTCCGATTTTCTGCAAAATTCGACGTTAAAACAAAAAGTATCCAATACAAAACTTATAGATAATGAAAAATCAACCTCTGCCAGGTCACTTTTTACTGTAACCTTAAAATTTACAGAACAAACGCGAAAAATTCACTTTTTTCTTATTGTTTCGTGTTATTTTCATTTCCACAAAAATACAAATCCAATTTTAATGAAACTTGGTGAAAATATACATTTCTATGCCTGAAATAACCAATTGGATTAAAAAATCAAGATGTTTCCAATATATTCATGTTTTCCGGTTTAAAGTCTAAATCTGCTAGAAAAAAATTGTCAAATGGTGTTGTGTCGATGCTCATTTTTTTTTGCTTTGACAATAGTGTTTGATAAATTAAAGAAACCTGTTGTCACAATTCAAGAACAGCCCAGCCCAAATATACAAAAAAAGAAAAATTGTTAATAAATTGGTAAAATTATTGAAAACTAAAAACTGATTACACCATTCAGTTGTACAGGAAAAATTACTCGGAAACGCCTTGATTCTTTTTAATCTAAAAAAATTGTTGTTATTTTAGGTACAGAAAGGTATACTTTCACCAAGTTTCACTAAAATCGGATTATTTTAGAAGAAACGAAAACCAGAAAACTGATTTTTCACGGTTTTTTGGCAATTTTAAGGTTTTTTGCTGCCCCATGTCGACAATCTTAGGAAAAAGAGTTGGACTTTAAAATTATTGCCATAACTGCAATGATAATTAACTATTATTAAGTATTTAGCGTAGGTGCATTAAAAAATAAGACACGATTTTACATATTTACCCACTCTGTTGATCATACTATAGTGGATCGTGCAAGAAGTAGGTTCTGCTGGAGAAGATTCAGCAACAAATAAAACAGCATTGATAAAGGGTTGTGTGAAAACAAAGGTCGTTGGTAATTTTAAAAGCTAAACAATACAAGTTAATCACACAAACTATCTACAATAGCTAACTTTTTTATCTGAGGCCTTCAAATAGTGGTGCAATCAGGGAAGTTTTTCAATTCTTTTTTGAATTAAACAATAAAGTACTGAAATACCAATACTTTATTAGTGTTCAATGGCTAACTTTTTTGTGTAATGTCCAGGAATACTGGAATAAATGGGGAAGTGCCCCATTGCTGTATTTAAAATGGGGTCGTGCTATTTCAAATAACAAAGTTTTGGTAAATTACCAATTAGTTGATGCTTCTTGGAAAATAGAGAAACTGTGCGATTTAATAAACCACTGTTCTACAACTTCAAATAAAAGTTTGCTATTGTAGCGTTAGTGGGAACTCCATTACACAGCAGGCATCGGCAACTTATTTGAAAAAACATTTGCATATGCTTTTAAACTTGAAGAACAGAATGACAAATATGACAGTTTGTCTGGTTTGTAGTAGCATTGATTATAATACTTGAAGTGATAAACTGACTACTTGGAACCCTTAAGATTAATTTCAAGCTGCTCTCATTTATACCCAATGGCCAAACTTCCTAAGGGAAGCAAATCACAAAACAAAACGAACACAAAAAAGTTATAATGATTTTTACCCCCACCCCCTCCATTTTAACCTGTTTATAAATAAAATTTTGTACTTATTCTTAGACAGTGAAGTTTCAGAGAAATTAAATAAAAACTGTGTTTGGGGTTGCATCTTTAAGGGACCGTAGCTCCCCCAGGAAGCAAATTTGGATATAAATGTTTTTGGTCCAATTGTCCTAGAATTAACCCTAGAATCTATTGTTTCAGTTTGGTTATTGAGTCATGAAACGCTCTGTATAAATAGCAAAGGCGATTTTTTTATCAAAGGTGAAAACTTCTTAGGAAGTCTTGATTATTCAACATTTGATTAACTTCAGTGGGTCATACGATAAGTTGCTGTTGCCTGCCATAAAGTACGCTTTAATAATATCCGTTTTTAAAAGTACGCAAACTATTATACTCTAATCTAAACCTACCTTTGATGAATCACTTCGCTGGAAGTATCTCGTATCGAATTATTTGCGGTGATAATATTATTTGTATTGTAGCTAAAAACTTATTAATTTTTAGGGAGCACTAAGAGTTAAATATTTAAGTTTCTTGAAATACTCTATTATCATAAGCAGTATTTTTCTGGTTTTGTAAAGAGGAGGAATGATTTATTAACAGAAAATTGCAAAAACTACATAACTATATTTCTTGGTAACAGATAAAATATCCTTTTAAATTAATTGTTGAAAAAAAATTTTGACATTCTTTAATTAATTTGATTTAACTTGCACAATACTAAATTCAGTTTGACAGTGTTGTTACATACCTCATTGTGTTTATACTTGCTTTTAATATTTAAAGGGTTATACATTGACTAGTACGGGTCTTGTTCATATTTATATCAACATTATTGATATTTTTCAAAACTCCATGTACGTGTATAATAATACACATTGTAATGCAGATAGCATGAAATATTTAGATTGTTAAAGTGCCAATTTGTTAAAATCAGTGTAGATGGAATCGGAAATGATTTTTTTAAGTAAACTATAAAATGTCACACTCCTAAAACCTTTAACATCAAACAAACAGAATGGAGTAGCTCATTTTGTAGAATTTTAAACTTCCTACCAACAAAAGATATTTAAGCAGAAGGCTTGAATACATATATATCCCAGTGAATGAATAGAATAGCCACCTGCAATTTCTAATATATAGCAATTTTCTAGCAATCTCCTTTTGCTGATTATACAGGAGTAATTATTTTTCGTTATTCTTATCAATATTAGTAACTAGCTGGGCTAGAGCAACTGTTAATTATCAGGGCAGTTTCATACACTTTTTGTTGTTTTATATGCTCCTATGGATAAACAGATGTTGGCAGAAAAACTTTTTTTTAGTTTTTTTTAGATTATTAGTCATAAAAAAAGCTGCAAAGACAAAACTCTTAAATAAATAATGGTATAAGGCAAACCTTGAGTCAGAAGACAAAGTTTTGTTTCTTTTTAAATGGATATTGATAGTAGTTGGCTAGGCCTATTTAAAAGTTGCAGATGCAAAAAAATCCAAGTGTAGAAAACACAATTACAAATCTCTACCCAAGTAACAGTTGCCTTAACTGCACTACTTACTAAAATATAGAGAGGAACATAAATAAAAATAACAACTCACAGGCATATTGCTCATAAAACTTTAGATCCATCACTACACTGTCTACTTACATGTAGTTAGGTAGTGATCAATCTTATAAATCAGACAATTAATAAAAAACCACAACAAGGGTTAGAATGAATAAAGCAATCACATATCTTATGCACATTAACTCTATGCTTGAGTGTGATTTCCTTACCTTTATTTTGTTCCCTTTCATCATAAATCGTATCCTTTGTAGAACTCCAGGAATTTTTGGACCGCAAATATTTAATTAATTGACAAAGATTACAGGTGTAATCGAAACGTCAGACTAATAACTTTTTGTCAGTGTTTTTAAGAGACAGCGATATTTCCGAGAAAATATTATCTTATATTATGGACACTGAAAGCATTCACCCTCGTAGATTTAAATGATGTTCATTGCAAGCATAATAATTACATATATAACTAAAACTACACAGAACAGATATGTTCGCTTTGTAGATAAAACTGTTGAATTGGGAAGGTGGTGATTTAATTTTCCTTTACTCATATAACTGGGTTGTCAAATGTTATTATTTGGGTTAGCGTTTAAAATCTTTGACAAATTCAGATTGTTTTTACAGCGGATTCTGCAGCACAGGCAGTAAAAGCAGCTTAGAGAAACAACATTTACAACAATGGAATTGACCTAACATCACCTTCAGTGTAAGCATAATTGTAATTTTGAAATTGATTGTTAATTTTTAGTTACCAGTAGTATACTCCGCTTACCTTTTGTACAGCAACATGCGAAGTTGTACTGTAACCAAAGCCTGTTGCATGGTGTTTCAAATCTACGGCAGTTTACAATCCAACCATTTCTGATGAGCAGCTGAGCATTTCGAACTGTAAAGAACAGAAAAACTGTATAGGCCTGTGCCACAATTATTTATGGGGCAAATCTAATTAGCAGGTTGGCCGATCACAATGTAGAATTTTTTCAATTTAACCAAAGATCCTAATTTTACCATAACATGAGCTGCGTTAACATTTTTTTAATTTTCAAGCATCGCCTTATCATCATAGTAACCATTTACACTAAAATAGCAAATGAAACAACTCGATTCGCAAAATTTCAACACACAGTAAGTCGATTGAACCCAACAATGGCTCTTATTCGCTTCGCAATCACTTTTCCAAAGTTGACTCTACCTGCTGCGAAGCTTTGACGAACCTGCAAAACCTAATCTCTGCGCTGCAATACTTKCKCCGTGAATATAGCTTCCGCCACCCTCATTGTACTCCAGTGGTGCTTTTAGGACCAGACTTAGTAAAGAAACCGCGTTAAAACATAACAAATTAGCTAATTTTACCTGTGTATCAAATAATGCTGACTCATCACGAATCGATACAAATTACGAGATTTCCGATTGCGATCACGCATTAATCGATCGAAAATATCAAAAAAAGGCGTTAAGAGCTAATGATTTGGAACACTACACCACTTGGATGTGTTAAAATGTCGCAAAAAGAACACATAACAACGATTAACAGTACTGTAGTGAGGTTGGGGTAACAAAATTTTATGAAATCAAGTAAGCTTACCGCGCTTGCTGGATCGTCTGATTAGAAACGTTGCAGTTCGTTTTTTACCACATTTGAACATTAATTAGGGGCCAAAAATCACACTTACTTTGCATATTTTTGATAAACGGTCACACATCCCCTTATCATTCCCGCCAACTAAGTCCATCTTGATTATTGTGAGAAACAAAAGAACAATTTTCAATAACCTTCTTGCAACCGAAATATGTAGTGCACAGGGTTGCCACATGTAGGTGTGAACAAAAACGACCAGTTGCCAGATTTTTTTTAATTTTGCTATCAAAATAACATGCAAATGATTCAAGTTTGTCAGTATATTCGCGAACGGTCATTTTCTTACACGTTACAAGAGTAAAAAGGAGTGTTTAAATGTCTTAAGTTTTATGGGCTAGTTTTACAAAAAATAATCGATTTCTCGCGATTTTCGGCAAAACCTGACGTCTAAACAAAAAGTATCCAATACAAAAGTTGTAAATAATGAAAAAAATCAATACTTCTGCCTGGTCAGTTTAAACTGTAACCTTCAAATTTCCAGAAAAAAAATTTTCTTCGTGTTATTTTTCATTTCTACAAGAAAAATCCAATTTTAATGAAACTTGATAGAATATACATTTCTATGCCTGAAATAACCACAATTTGTCCAGATCTTTCCAAAATTCTCATGTTTTCCAGTTCAAAACACTTCAAAGCCTGACTACTTAAAAAGATTACCATACAGAGTTCTGCTAATGCTCACTTTTTTCCTTTGATATAATAGTGTTTGATAAAATAAAGAAACCTGTTGTCACCATTCAAGAAAAGCCTAGTCCAAAAATACAAAAGAAAGAAAAATGAACCATTAATTTATCAGTGCTTGTTAATGAATTTGTAAAATTATTGAAAACTAAAATCTAATTACAGCATTCAATTGTACAGGAATAATTACTGGGAAACACCTTGATTCTTTTTAATCTGAAAAATTTTTGGTTATTTTAGGTACAGAAAGGTATACTTTCACCAAGTTTCACTAAAATCTAATTATTTACTGAGAAACGAAAACCAGAAAACAAAAATTATTTTTCACATTTTTTTTCAGAAATGTTAGGTTTTTTTTGTTGCCTTATATCAACAACCTTAGGAAAGTGTCGGACTTAAAACTTATTGCCACAATTGCAATAATTAACTATTATTACTTATTTAACATATATGCACAATTTCAAAAACACAAGATTTTGCTTATTTACCCACTTTATGGATCATATTATAGTGGATTGTGTAAGAAGTAGGTTCGGCTGAAGAAGATTCAGCAACAAATAAAACAGCATTGATAGAGGGTTGTGTGACAGAAAGGTCGATAGGTAATTTTAAAAGTTAAGAAATACAGGTTATTCACTCAAACTATCTACAATAGTTAACTTTTTTATCTGAGGTCTTCAAKTAGTGGTGCAGACAGGGAAGTTCCCCAATTCTTTTTTGAATTAAKCAAAAAKGTACTGAGATACCAATACTTTATAGTCATCTGTTTTTGAAATATTTTTATGCTGAKTAATTAGTGTTCAATGGCTAACTTTTTTGTTTAAAGTCCTACAATAGTGGCTTAAATGGGGAAGTTCTCCATTGCTGTATTTAGAATGGGGTTGTTTCATTTCAAATAACAAAGTTTTAGTAAATTACACATTTATAGTTGATGCTTAACTATTTTTTTCCTGGGAAAATAAAAAACTGCTCCATTTAATAAAGCACTGTTCCACAACTTCAAATAAAAAAGTTTGCTAGTGTAGACCGTTAGCGAGAACACCCTTACATAGCTATATTGCAGGTTTTGGTTTGAAGGCTTCCGTGGTTGTTGTCGATGACATGTTGTTTCGACACTCATGACGGTGTCTTTCTCAGAAGTAGCTCTGAAACTGAAACTGTTTAGTTTCAGTGCTACTTCTGAGGAAGACACCGTCATGAGTGTCGAAACGTCAAGGTCTAATAACCAACATGGGAACCAGCCCGGAAAACAACATGTCATCGTTATATTGCAGGTATCGGCAACTTACTTAAGGAAACGATTGCATATGCTCTTAAACTTGAAAATAGATAACAAATAAGATACTTAAGTCTGGTTTGTAGTAGCATCGATTATAATACTTCAAGTGATAGACTGATTGTACTTGGACCCCTTAAGATGAATTTTAAGCTGTTCTCATTAATACCCAATGGCCAAACTGAAACCATAAATTCTATACAATCCAATTGGACCAAAAATATCTATATTCTAATTTATCACAAAAAAGTTATAATGATTTTTACCCCCACCCCCTCCATTTTAACATGTTTATAAATAAAATTTTGTTATCATTCTTAGAACATCCTTATTTATCACATAAAGTTTGATGAATGTGAGTATTTTCATTTAATTATAACCAGAAGTTTCAGAGAAATTAAATAAAAACTGTTTTTGGGATTGCATCTTTGAGGGGCCACGACTCCATTAGGAAGCAAATATGGATATAGATATTTTTGGTCCAATTGATCTAGAATTGTCCCTAGAATCTATGCTTTCAGTTTGGCCATCAAGTCATGACACACCCTGTATAAATAGCAAAGGCAATTTTTTTTATCAAAGCTGAAAACTTCTTGGGAAGTCTTGACCATTCAACATTTGCTTAAGTCGAGTGGGTCATGCGATAAGTTGCTGTTGCCTGCTATAAAGTACGCTTTCAAAATATCCGTTTTTATAAAATACACAAGCTATTATACTCTAAACCTACCTTTGGTGAATCTCTTCGCTGGAAGTATCTCATATTGAATTAGTTGCGGTGATAACATTACTTGTATTGTAGCCAAAAACTTGTTAAGTTTTAGAAGAGCACTAAGAGTTACATATTTAAATGTTCAAGCTGTACCTAATTATGATGAGCGGTATTTTCCTAGTTTTGTAAAGAGGAAGAATTATTTATTAACAGAAAATTGCAAAAAGTTATATTTTTTGGTCAATTTGTTTACGTAATGTATTTATATTTCTAACAAATAGAATGCCTTTTTTAAATGGATCCTTGAAAGAACAAATATGACATTCTTTAATTAATTTAACTTGCTCTTTGCTCCATACTAACTTAAGTGTGACGGTGTTGTTACTTTCTTCATTGTGTTTACACTTACTTTTAATATTTAAAGGGTTATTATATTGACTAGTAAGGGTCTTATTCATATATTTATCAACATTATTAACATTATCCATATAGCATGAAATATTTAGATCGTTAATGCTCCAATTTGTTAAAATCAGTGTAGATGTTACTGAAACTTGATTTTTTTAAGTGAACTATAACCATGAAGAGTTTTTTAGAATTTTAAACTTACTATAACAAAAGGTATTTAAGCACAAGGCTCTTGAATACATATCTATCCCCTTAAATTTCAAATAAATAGAATAACCACCCACAATTTCTAATATATAGGAATTTTCTCCTTTTCATGATTATACAGGGATAATTATTTTTCGTTATTCTTATCAATATTAGTAACTAGCTGGGCTAGAGCAACTGCTAATTATCAGGGCAGTTCCATACACTTTTTGTTGTTTGATATGCTCCTATGGATAAACAGATATTGGCAGAAAAACTTTATTTTAGTTTTTTTTTTAATTATTAATCATAAAAAAAGCTGCAAAGACAAAACTCTTAAATAAATAATGGTATAAGGCAAACCATGAGTCAGAAGACAAAGTTTTGTTTCTTTTTAAATGGATATTGATAGTAGTTGGCTAGGCCTATTTAAAAGTTGCAGATGCAAAAAAATCCAAGTGTAGAAAACACAATTAGAAATCTCTACCCAAGTAACAGTTGCCTTAACTGCAGTACTTACTAAAATATAGAGAGGAACATAAATAAAAATAACAACTCACAGGCATATTGCTCATAAAACTTTAGATCCATCACTACACTGTCTACTTACATGTAGTTAGGTAGTGATCAATCTTATAAATCAGACAATTAATAAAAAACCACAACGAGGGTTAGAATGAATAAAGCAATCACATATCTTATGCACATTAACTCTATGCTTGAGTGTGATTTCCTTACCTTTATTTTGTTCCCTTTCATCATAAATCGTATCCTTTGTAGAACTCCAGGAATTTTTGGACCGCAAATATTTAATTAATTGACAAAGATTACAGGTGTAATCGAAACGTCAGACTAATAACTTTTTGTCAGTGTTTTCAAGAGAGAGCGATATTTCCGAGAAAATATTATCTTATATTATGGACACTGAAAGCATTCACCCTCGTAGATTTAAATGATATTCATTGCAAGCATAATAATTACATATATAACTAAAACTACACAGAACAGATATGTTCGCTTTGTAGATAAAACTGTTAAATTGGAAAGGTGGTGATTAGTGTTTAAAATCTTTGACAAATTCAAATTGTTTTTACAGCGGATTCTGCAGCACAGACAGTAAAAGAAGCTTAGAGAAACAACATTTACAACAATGGAATTGACCTAACATCACCTTCAGTGTAAGCATAATTGTAATTTTGAAATTGATTGTTAATTTTTAGTTACCAGTAGTATACTCCGCTTACCTTTTGTACAGCAACATGCGAAGTTGTACTGTAACCAAAGCCTGTTGCATGGTGTTTCAAATCTACGGCAGTTTACAACCCAACCATTTCTGATGAGCAGCTGAGCATTTCAAACTGTAAAGAACAGAAAAACTGTATAGGTCTGTGCCACAATTATTTATGGGACAAATCTAATTAGCAGGTTGGCCGATCACAATGTAGAATTTTTTCAATTTAACCAAAGATCCTAATTTTACCATAAKATGAGCTGTGTTAACATTTTTTTGATTTTCAAGCATCCCCTTATCATCATAGTAACCATTTACATTAAAATAGCAAATGAAACAACTCGATTTGCAAAATTGCAACACATAGTAAGTCGATTAAACCCAACGATGGCTCTAATTCACTTCGCAATCACTTTTCCGAAGTTGACTCTACCTGCTGCGAACCTTTGACGAACCTGCAAAACCTAATCTCTGCGCTGCAATACTCACACCATGAATATGGCTTCCGCCACCCTCATTGTACTCCACTGGTGCTTTTAAGACCAGACTTAGTAAAAAAAAACGCGTTAAAACATAACAAATTAGCTAATTTTACCTGTATCAAATAATGCTGACTCATCACGAATCGATACAAATTCCGAGATTTCCGATTGCGATCACGCATTAATCGATCGAAAATATCAAAAAAAGGCGTTAAGAGCTAATGATTTGGAACACTACAACACTTGGATGTGTTAAAATGTCGCAAAAAAACACGTAACAACGATTATAAGTGCTGTAGTGAGGTTGGGGTGACAAAATTTTATGAAATCAAGGAAGCTTACCGAGCTTGCTGGATCATCTGATTACAAACGTTGCCGTTCGTTTTTTTACCACATTTGAACATTAATTAGGGGCCAAAAATCACACTTACTTTGCAAATTTTTGATAAACGGTCACACATCCCCTTATCATTCCCGCCAACTAAGTCCATCTTGATTATTGTGAGAAACAAAAGAACAATTTTCAATAACCATCTTGCAACCGAAATATGTAGTGCACAGGGTTGCCACATGTAGGTGTGAACAAAAACGACCAGTTGCCAAATTTTTTTTAATTTTGCTATCAAAATAACATGCAAATGATTCAAATTTGTCTGTATATTCGCGAAAGGTCATTTTCTTACACGTTACAAGGGTAAAAGGGAGTGTCTAAATGTCTAAGTTTTATGGGCTAGTCTTACGAAAAATAATCGCTTTCTTGCGATTTTCGGCAAAACCTGACGTCCAAACTAAAGTATCCAATACAAAAGTTGTAAATAATGAAAAAATCAATACTTCTGCCTGGCCACTTTAAACTGTAACCTTCAAATTTCCAGAAAAAATTTTTTTTCGTGTTATTTTTCATATCCACGAGAAAAATCCAATTTTAATGAAACTTGGTAGAATATACATTTCTATACCTGAAATAACCACAATTTGTCCAGATGTTTCCAAAATTCTCATGTTTTCCAGTTCAAAACACTTCAAAGCCTGACTACTTAAAAAGATTACCATACAGAGTTATGCTAATGTTCATTTTTTTGCTTTGATATAATAGTGTTTGATAAAATAAAGAAACCTGTTGTCACAATTCAAGAAAAGCCTAGTCCAAAAATACAAAAGAAAGAAAAATGACAAACCATTAATTTATCAGTGCTTGTTAATGAATTTGTAAAATTATTGAAACTGATTACAGCATTCAATTGTACAGGAATAATTACTCGGAAACACCTTGATTCTTTTTAATCTGAAAAATTTTTGGTTATTTTAGGTACAGAAAGGTATACTTTCACCAAGTTTCACTAAAATCGAATTATTTTCTGAGAAACGAAAACCAAAATAGATTTTTCATATTTTTTTTTTCAGAAATGTTAGGTTTTTTTGTTACCTTAGGAAAATGTCGGACTTAAAAATTATTGCCACAATTGCAATGATAATTAACTATTATTACTTATTTAACACATATGCACAATTTCAGAAACTCAAGATTTTGCTTATTTACCCACTTTATGGATGATATTATAGTGGATCGTGTAAGAAGTAGGTTCGGCTGAAGAAGTTTCAGCAACAAATAAAACAGCATTGATAGAGGGTTGTGTGACAGAAAGGTCGATAGGTAATTTTAAAAGTTAAGAAATACAGGTTATTCACTCAAACTATCTACAATAGTTAACTTTTTTATCTGAGGTCTTCAAATAGTGGTGCAGACAGGGAAGTTCCCCAATTCTTTTTTGAATTAAACAAAAAAGTACTGAGATACCAATACTTTATAGTCATCTGTTTTTGAAATATTTTTATGCTGAATAATTAGTGTTCAATGGCTAACTTTTTTGTTTAAAGTCCTACAATAGTGGCTTAAATGGGGAAGTTCTCCATTGCTGTATTTAGAATGGGGTTGTTTCATTTCAAATAACAAAGTTTTAGTAAATTACACATTTATAGTTGATGCTCAACTGTTTTTTTCCTGGGAAAATAAAAAACTGCTCCATTTAATAAAGCACTGTTCCACAACTTCAAATAAAAAAGTTTGCTAGTGTAGACCGTTAGCGAGAACACCCTTACATAGCTATATTGCAGGTTTTGGTTTGAAGGCTTCCGTGGTTGTTGTCGATGACATGTTGTTTTCCGGGCTGGTTCCCACGTTGGTTATTAGACCTTGACGTTTCGACACTCATGTCGGTGTCTTCCTCAGAAGTAGCTCTGAAACTGAACAGTTTCAGTTTCAGAGCTACTTCTGAGGAAGACACCGTCATGAGTGTCSAAKCGTCAAGGTCTAATAYCCAACGTGGGAACCAGCCCGGAAAACAACATGTCATCGTTATATTGCAGGTATCGGCAACTTACTTAAGGAAACGATTGCATATGCTTTTAAACTTGAAAAATAGATGACAAATAAGATACTTAAGTCTGGTTTGTAGTAGCATCGATTATAATACTTCAAGTGATAGACTGATTGTACTTGGACCCCTTAAGATGAATTTTAAGGTGTTCTCATTAATACCCAATGGCCAAACTGAAACCATAAATTCTATACAATTCAAGTCATGAGACACCCTGTATAAATAGCAAAGGCATTTTTTTTTATCAAAGCTGAAAACTTCTTGGGAAGTCTTGACGATTCAACATTTGCTTAAGTCGAGTGGGTCATGCGATAAGTTGCTGTTGCCTGCTATAAAGTATGCTTTAACAATATCAGTTTTTATAAAATACACAAGCTATTATACTCTAAACCTACCTTTGGTGAATCTCTTCGCTGGAAGTATCTCATATTGAATTAGTTGCGGTGATAACATTACTTGTATTGTAGCCAAAAACTTGTTAAGTTTTAGAAGAGCACTGAGAGTTACATATTTAAATGTCCAAGCTTTACCTAATTATGATGAGCGGTATTTTCCTAGTTTTGTAAAGAGGAAGAATTATTTATTAACAGAAAATTGCAAAAAGTTATATTTTTTGGTCAATTTGTTTACGTAATGTATTTATATTTCTAACAAATAGAATACCTTTTTTAAATGGATCCTTGAAAAAACAAATATGACATTCTTTAATTAATTTAACTTGCTCTTTGCTCCATACTAAATTAAGTGTGACGGTGTTGTTACTTTCTTCATTGTGTTTACACTTACTTTTAATATTTAAAGGGTTATTATATTGACTAGTAAGCGTCTTATTCATATATTTATCAACATTATTAACATTATCCTTATAGCATGAAATATTTAGATCGTTAATGCTCCAATTTGTTAAAATCAGTGTAGATGTTACTGAAACTTGATTTTTTAAAGTGAACTATAACCATGAAGAGTTTT
Organism: Rhyzopertha dominica; assembly: GCA_025024175.1. Taxonomy (NCBI): domain Eukaryota; kingdom Metazoa; phylum Arthropoda; class Insecta; order Coleoptera; family Bostrichidae; genus Rhyzopertha; species Rhyzopertha dominica. Next base: position 864,555 of record QCXZ01000086.1, read on the forward strand.
TTAGAATTTTAAACTTACTATAACAAAAGGTATTTAAGCACAAGGCTCTTGTATACACATCTATCCCCTTAAATTTCAAATAAATAGAATAACCACCGACAATTTCTAATATATAGGAATTTTCTTCTTTTCATGATTATACAGGGATAATTAATTTTCGTTTTTCTTATCATTATTAATAGCTAGCTGGGCTAAAGCAACTGTTAATTAACAAGACAGTTTCATACACTTTTTGTGTTTTGATATGCTCCTATGGATAAACAGATATTGGTAGAAAAACTGATTTCATAAGAACCCTTAATTTAATAAAAAGTTACAAAGACAAAACTTGTAGGTAACAATGGTATAAGGCATACCTTGAGTTAGAACACAAAGTTTTGTTTCTTTTTAAATGGAAATTGGTAGTTGGCTAAACTTATTTAAAAGTTTTTCTTCTCTTTACAATAACTAATTGCGGATGCAAGAAAATCCACATGTGGAAAACATCACAAATCAATTCAATTATTTTAAAACTTCTTTTATACCAAATCTAATGAATGTATCATAATTACAAATCTTTTTGCAAGTAACAGTTGCTTTAACTGCACTAGTTAATAAAATATAGAGAGGAACATAAAAAAACTCAGGCATATTGCTTATAAAACTTTAGATCCACCACTGCACTGTCTACTTACATGTACGTAGCTAGTGATCAATCTTATAAATCAGATGATTAATAAGAAACCATAATAAGGGTAAAATGAATAAAGCAATCATGTATTTTATGCACATTAACTCTATGATTTAGTATGATTTCCTTACCTTTATTTTGTTCTCTTTCATCATAAATCGTATCCTTTGTAGAAATCCAGGTATGTTTGAAATGCAAATATATAATTATTTGTATCACATATCAAATATTAATTTAATATTAAACTACAATAAATAATTATTTTCTACCACATTTGGTAATGTCAGTGCTTGTTAGTGTTAGAAACATAGACAGTTTTGGTTATGCTTATGCAGCTGTTCAAAAATTTCGTACTTTCGTTAATAATGTATATATGATAATTAATACTTATTTCATGTACAGTTATAAACAGATTTAAATGATGTTTACTGCAAGCATATTAATTACATACATAACTAAAACTACATAGAACAGATTTGTTTGCTTTGAAGATAACACTGTTGAATTGGGAAGGTAGTGATTTAATTTTTCTTTTATTCATATAACTGTGTTGTCAAATCTGTTATTCTATGATTTTGTGTTTAAAATTTTTGACAAATTCAACTTATTTTTACAGTGGATTCATTAGGACAGACAGTAAAAGCATCTTGGAGAAAAACAGACGCTTTAAATAATACATACTTACTAAGATGTAAGTTCAGGTGCCCAAAAAAATTCATCAATGCTCTAACACAATTTCTTGTTCACAGGGATGTTGCCATCCAAGCAAGAGAAACAACATTTACAAAAATGGAATTGGCCTAACATTGCCTTCAATGTAAGTATAATTGTAATTTTGAAATTGATTGGTAGTTTTTAGTATACCATTAATATACTCTGCTTACCTTTTGTACGACATACGAAGTTGTACTGTAACCAAAGCCTGTTGCATGGTGTTTCAAAACTACGGCAGTTTACAACCCAACCACTTCTGATAAGCAGCTGAGGATTTCGAACTGTAAAGAACAGAATAACTGTATAGGCCTGTGCCAGAAATATTTATGGGATATATATCTTCAGTAATGATAATGTAAAAAAGTTGCTACACAACTTATTTATTCTCAAGTTTATAGTGTAAAAATCTACACTGAAAAGAGCACACCATACACACATTGGTCTCCATAACCACCTTACCTTTTTCATTACCCCTGTCCATTTGTAGTTTCCTTTGCACGCTTCTGAAGACTTGAATTGAAAATATACACTAGTTTAGTTCTAAATATTCTGCCATTATTTTGTGTGCATTTTGAAAGTTGTAACAGTTGTATCAGAAGGGTTACAAGAACAAGCCAAAAGCTTACAAACCTTTACTAAAATGAGGGCTCATTGGACGTATGTTCTAATATCAGACGCATAACATGTTATAATATAAGTTTTCAATTTCAAATTATTGTATCATGACATGAATTTCAACATTCAGTTTTTGTATTTGACTATAATGTATATATTTACTTGACACAATTTTATGTTTTCAGGAACATTGACATCCAAAGGGAGATTTGAGGTTTTGCAAACAAACGTCACCATCAACAGGTAAGCACAATCTTTAAATTAAAATCGCTTCTTCAATAGCATGCCCACTTACCTTGAAACTGCAGTTTGTGTAATCTTGCATGTAATATTTTGGCCTCTGTGTGTGTCACTGGTCAACCGACTGTTAAACTGTAAAGAAGAGCAACTTTTAGTATGTTTAAAATTATTAGCAGGAATTGATATAGGATTTTGGATCATTTACAAATCATGGATTTTTATTTCCACCAGATTATTTTATGCTATCAAATTTTCTTAGTACCAATCAAAATTTTGGGGCTTGCAAGGCTGCCTTTCATGTAGTAAACACTATTGTTACTTTTACTCCTAATCATATATGAGTAGTTCAACATAAGTCAATTGATTGTTCTATAAATTCTTTAGATGATATCCATTTATTGTTAGTTTTTTTCCTGTCATATTACATAGTAAAACAATTTTTATAAACCAAAGGCAAAAAGTGTAAATTTTATTAGTACTAGAAATAACTTGTTACTTTAAAAGTTTCAGAAATTAGAATTCTAATACGAAAGTTGATAAATTGTTTTATGTTTGAAAGCCTCAACTTTTTGAGGCAGCCTTTGTCGTATACTGCTACCTTAACACTATAAACAGGGTTCATTTTAAGTATTTGTTATTTTATTACAAAGAAACCATGCAAATATAACTGCGTTGTCATCACACTAAAAGAGTCACCACTTAAAAGCAATCATTCAGTCGTTGCTGGGACTTTTAAAATGTACAATTCTTTATGAAAATGTGTTCAAATACAATATTATGCCTTAATACTTATCGTGTTACTTCCACACTGAATAAAACCTGTTTATACTTATAGTAGTTCAACCAAAACACATTACATTTCTTCAATCTTGTTAAGATGCAGGTCATGTTTATCATTTTGTGATTCTCATGTATCAAAAAATCATCACTCGAGCAAGTACATACCAACACCACAAAATAATTTCATCTATTACCACAATTTTTAAAAAATAGCCAGTACTACCTACCAATGGTTGTATACCTTTATTTGGTTGTGCGATTTTGATAAAATACGACGATACTTCAGCTGCACCGATCATTTTAAGCATTTTTGCACATCGCAGATCATCGCCACAACATCGTCATACAAAAGCAACAAACGATTAACTCAAATTGTTAATTTTCATAGCTGGTAAGTCACTGCCACCTAACGATGGCCATATAGCTCTTTGCACTACGTATTTAGTAGTCTACCGATACTTCTTCACTTACTCCAAAGTTACATGAACCTATGAAACGTAACTGCTGTGGTACAATGCAGTCGTGGTCAATTGGACTTCTATATCTGGCTTAGTATATTTGTATTATGCTATTTAAATTAAATTTGTCCAAAATCATGTTGAATTAGCTCAAAAACTGCATACTCTATGAGAAAACCGGTTTTGTAGCCATCATATATATATCGTCCAATTTGTTCATAGAAATTACTAGATTTGGAATTATACCAATCAAAGATTGAACAATAATATTAAAAAAAAGCGTTGAAAGGTCTCAATTTGGCATATCACAAGCCTGTAGGCATTAAAATATTGCATAAATCGCGAGTGTTTGTTAAACAAGGTTATACGCGGCGTTAATTGAAAATTAACAATTATTATTATGCTTACCGCTGTTACTAACCGATTTGCGCACTATATAACAACCACTTTTCATTTTTCCTTGCTTTTTTTTGGTGCAAAAACACTCAAAACCGTCTAATTAGCATGATTTTGTAAACGAGATTACACCCCAGCGAAAAACTAAACAAAATGGCCGCCTCCAAAACCATAGAACATAGATGATGTGATTATTGGATATTGTCGTTTATTTTTAAGGATTGTAAAAGCCTGTTACCTGTCAATGACATTACATTCAAATTTATGACAAATTCCAATTATAATCAATAACATTGATGAAATTTCTTTGTAAAATTGTTCAATGTTTGAGCTTTTAACCGAAATCGCCAACATAAAAATGTCTTCATTTTTTTTACAAACATACAAAATAGAGGGGAAGATCCTTCCAACTTACCTTTAACAGGCTCTGTCCATTACTGAAAGTAAAATGATTGAACAGCAACGAAAACAGTCTGCTTACATAGGCATTAATTTTGCATTTCTTATGTCTTAACAACCAACAAGAAAATACTAGTCAAGATTAATGTTAAGAGCTCAAACTTTTAATACAGGGTTGCCTCAAGACTCTGTGCTTGGTCCCTTAATGTTTGTATTAAATTTGAAGATGCTTCTTGATGATTCAGGTTATATTCATGAATAAAGGATGTATAATTGTGAAGCAATCACAACCTAGTGTTTAATAATATGCAAGTTGCATATATTGCACAATAACTACTGAACTACTTACTCTGGCGGGGACGTAAATAATACAGAGGGAGATTTAAAAAAGGGAAAAGAAAGTACCAAAACTCTTGTTCATAAATTATAATGAATTGAATTATGGGAATAGATGTCATTTAGACAAGTAATATCAAATAATTTTTGGCTTTGTGAATTTATAAAATCTTTAAAATTAATGATAATAGTTATATAAAAATAGCGATGGAAATTAAGTAGTTTTATTTAATTAGCTGTGGACAGGCCATTCGTGACTTCGATTGTTTCTAATTTAAAATCAGACTTGAACTTACACAAAGGATAGAATTGTAAAAGCTTATGCAAGAAAACATCATAGAACTATATTTATTCACTGCTCACAAATTTGGTAGTTTTCATGGCCGTATACACAAGCATAAAATTATATAGGTGTCTATTAAAAAATAGGCTGTAAAAAAAATCACCATGAATACACATTACTTGTCGTTACTCTGAGGAAGACAAGTCTTTTATAAAAATGAATAAAATTACTAAATTATTCAATCGATTGTAATGCTAACAGTACTTTTGAAGATCTGATGATTGTTTAGTCAAATGCTTCTGCATTTGTGAATTCGGTAAAATTGTGCTCATTATAATCGCAGCAGCACAAAGAAGAAATTTGAGATGCAGCCTCAAATTTATTGATTTTTGTTATTATAACCATGATATTAAGCGCAGAACAAACGTATGTTGTTATGACATTGTGCCTACTGCTACCTACTACTTCAGTGAGATATGGACAACCTTCATAAGTACGTCAAGCAAAACAGTTGATAAAGTTTACCCAAAGATATACAATGCTAATAACCTTTTACAGTTATGATTCTTTAAAAAGTTTGCTGCCTCACCATCATCAAACATAAAAACCTAAACCATTATTTTCTTTGACAGGCTTGAAGCTGGTATCGTTACAACCAATGCAGCACCAACAAAAAAAAATCCAGTTCATCTAAAAAAGAAAATATTCAAGAAGTTTTGTATGCAAATGCAAAAAAAGCAGTTTTGAAAAGCTTAAACACACAGCGACAAGTGGTCAAACATCGAGGTTTTATTTTTATGTTCGTCCTTATCACTGCAATTTTAATGTGATCGAGTTGATAGGGGGAGGAACTAAAACGGTATCTGCAAAGTCACAATTCTTGGGGGCTGGAATTCCAGTATGCGMTTGGACCWTCATAAAAAAAATGTGGAAGTTAAATACCTTATTAAGTCGTAAACACGGTATATCTTTGGGTAAACTTTAAGTACTACACATCTTTTTTACAAGAAATAAAAATTACATTACCTTTGATACTTGCATACAGTTGAAATAGTGCTCAGTAGTTGGGAATCCTAACATGCTAGCATCAATGACATTCAGTATTTACAAAATAAATTTTTAAGATATGATAGCATTAAACTTCACTTGTGGATTCTGTATGTTGCCATTTTAACTTGATAGGGCACAAAATACAAAGAATTTTTTGTGATTTCTGCTTTCTCCACAAAAAGTCATCATCTGCATGTTGTCTACTTTATATACTTCAATACTCTTAACTTACCTTTACTTAGATGCTTAAAAACTTATTATTCAATGCTCTTGTATATCGGATGATTCTCAAAAAATTTAATTTTTTTTTTAATACCAATATTCTATTAATGTGCAATGTTATTGTTTTAGTTATAAGAGTCGAGCACTATTCTTAAACTTACTTGTATTTATCTCACTATGTAAAATAGTAACACAGCAGTTTGAACTATAGAATGCAATGGAAAAGCTCAACATGTATAACATTTTTGTGCATGTTTTCTTACCGTTTCTTATTTGGTTTACAGTTCACAGCTTCTATGTCGCATATCGATTCTTGAGCTGAAAATGCACAATTCATAATATCCTAGACGCATGAGTTTTTCTCATGTAAATACACTTCATACAAAAATTATTGGGTTTCACAGACACATGCAGTTTAAATAAATCCAGAACCCATATTAAAAGAAGGGTCATGACAATGGAAGTAAAAATATTTTACAATAAAACTACAAGATAACAGTAATTTTAAACTCAAGTTATAATTAACAAAAGGTAGCATGTATTTCCACCTCTAGTTCTAATAACAGCCTCCATTTACCTTGGCATACCCTATTGATTGAACTCCCAACATTCCAGTGACAATACCTCCTAACAAAGTGATTATTTGAATGGCTTCATAACTAACATGACGGATATTGCTTTTACACCAATACTAAACATCAAAATGATAAAAAACAACACTAGCTATAGAAAAAATTAATAAAAAGCAGTAAAAATGTTTTGTTAACTTGTATCGTTAAAAGATCAACTTATGGATGACAATAAAATTAAAAAAATCTTAGTGTTGCAATAATTATTGTGTGGAGTGTATTTTTTTCATATTCACTTATTTCCTTTTTTACATGTCATACTGTAAAAATATTCTTTTTTTTTTGCCAAACTCAGACAATAACTTACAATTTAGCTCTTGATGATGTACCTAATAGAAATAAGATTTATACAGTTCAATTATAATATATTGGTTGTATTAAAAAAAAATGTGTGAAATTTTTGACATCATATTTTTACAGCACTGCCAATCCTGCTTGATGGATGGTAACAAGTTCATATAGCCAACAGGTCTTCTTTGAGAAAACTACAATTATTAAAAATGTATTATAGTTTATCAACTTACATGAGATAAGGTATCTCATGGAAGTTGATAAACTATAATACATTTTTTTAATTGAATAAAATGTAAACTTGGAACTTACTAAACTTAAAGTATAATACTTTATTGTGCATTAGTTTAATATTCCTTAATATCTTTCAGGGTTGTTGGCACATCTGGAGAAAATTAAGCCTTTGCTTCAGTGAATGAATTTTGGTAAGAATATTTTTTTTAATAGAATCAAACCAGTACTCTATCAAATCTACTTACCATACAAAAACAATCAGTGAAACTGCAAAAACTGATTTTCAAGCAATCTGTAAAAAAAAAACAATATTTCAGAAGGATATTTTGATGACAACATAGTCACTCACTAAAGTCTGCATGGTACACTTTTTGAGATTTATTTTGGTCTTCACTTTTTGAATGTTTTTCAATGTGGCAAGAAGGTATATTGAATGAATGAGAAAGAAAGTGGAAAAGTTTTACATGCCCTAATAGGAAGAGTGCTTCATTATCATGGTCATTATGGAAAAACAAGTAGAAAAAAAATAATTTATATGAAAAATAAACACAAAAGACTAGAGTTTGGAAATATGCATTAAGATAAGGACTTAGAATTTAGAAAAACAGTTTCTTTAACATATTTGGTTCTTATAAAAGGAAAAATTCGGTGAAGAACTGAAATCTGACGATGTATTATTTATGGTAGCATTATGATTTGAGACTACAAGGCAGCAGCTGGATTATTGAAACTATGATGGACCATAATAGGTACTGCTAGATAATAATTTGGTGCCATCAGTCAGACAATTATAGTTTGGATATCATTGGACTTTTCAACATGATTATAGATCGTTTGTGATGTCACCTGAATTTAACCAAAAATTCGTTGGAGTGTCTTTTGGATGAATTGGAAAGGAGAATCTCAAAACAATTGTAATTTTTGTCCATATGCATACAGACTTAACGAGTGACAGTACGTTTTGAATGTTGCAGTAATACGGATACTTCTAGTGATTATTGGTCAACGTTTGCAACTACAGTAATTGTTCAGCTTCAAAAATCACGTAACCTGACTTCATCTGATAAAAAATTATTCAACAACAGCCGTAACATATATACAGAAAGTGACAGAATTGCATTACACAAAGAACGACTGGTAAAATACTTTCCAAATTATACCGACATTAGTTATCTTTATGGCCATGGTTACAAACGTTGATCAAATCTTGACCGTTTTATAAGATGTGAACTAGCTTTTAGTCAACGATGGCTGTAATGCACTTCGCATGAATCATTTTGTACTTTGCTGTCGCTAACTCCATTTGCTGCGGTGAAGCACAGCTCAACGACGTTACATAACAGATATCATGGGAGTGCAGCGTAGTGACTGATTTTGAAGTGTGTGATGTCCCTGATGTTATTTTGTTGTTAAACACACAAAAATTATGCAAAAAGTATTGTTCTTTAACGATATTTTGCAGAATGCTTCATCGCGTTTTCGCGATTTACCGACATATACAAATTACACAGTTTCCACTTAAGTTCTGTGGAAAATTGTCTGGGAATACTAATTTTACCTTATCAGCCTTTTACACGAATTAAAACACAGGCGAAAATCGGGATGGTACCCTTAACGGTTATTACGTTTCGCGAAATAGGTTTTATGACGTTTTTTCCTATACTTACCATCTAGGACGTTAGATTATGGCACTATATTGTATTTGAATCACCTTTTCAATACTATAACGACAATAAAATCGCTAAATTAGCCTTTTATCTTGATTAGAAATTTTGCACCCACGCCATTACAAAAATTGAAGCGGCTTCTAGAATGTTCGAAAATAGAGGTGGGTAGGGTAGGAAACTTAGAGTGTTTTAAAGAATTTCACTAATGTGTGATGAAAATATGTTACCATTATGAAATAAATTGTTAGTTTTAGATTTCCACGCTTCTGTTAATGAGAATTCTTTGTTTAACTCGCAATTATACCCTACTCGATACATAAAAAGGGCGTAGACGCCGATTCGAAAATGGCCGATTTTAACATGATTTTTTTTTGTAATTATCAGATAATTGATGTACTTACCTATATAATTAGAGAATTGAGCTATTGTAGCCTAGGCAGTAAGGATTTAGTATATATATTCGTCCAAAAACTTACAAATAAATGATAATAATAATATATACTAGAAGAGAAATGAAGCAGTGCTACCAGAAGTAGCTAAGGAACTAATAGAGATGGGCCTATTCGTATTATGATATATTAAATAATTTAGTACCTAGTTTAGTACATACATATATGTATTAAATAGATAATGTTTATCGGAAGGGTACCAAGCGTAAAAAATGTTCAAAAGTTGGGCGTAAGTCTCCCATTCATAAAAGATCAATGTTTTGAACGCTGTCGAGCAATAATCCAAGTCAGATGTTTAAATTTTATAATACATGAGAAATATGTATCAGGTGACCCTTTAGATTGATCATGTTGTGTGGATTTATACTAAAGACAAATGGATGCATGAATCCTTTGCAACATACATTATCCGCATTATCATAATTGGTAATTTGAGGCAATCTGGCCATCGTGAAGTTTTTGTTAGATAAGAAAGACCGAAATACTCACCTTAAAACAAGCATTGTTCTGCTTATTAGAATAATATAAAGCCACAATTACAACATATAAATTATATACCCTTTAAAGCACTGTTTTATTAAGCTTTAAGAAAGACTTTAGTCATTGTTCTTTGTGACATAAAATGTAATGAAAATGAATTCTCTAAACCATTACCTTGCGTTTCAGGAGTACCTCCTTCTGCGTGGTTTCTTCGCTACTGACTGAAAACTTGGGAGGAACATCGCCGCCTGGTTTTGAAGACTTCAGTGTTTATAATCTTATTAAATAAAACTGTACATGTTTGTAATGAAGTGTATGCAATCAAAAATATATTAATTAAATAACATCTGTGTTTTACTTGAATCTGTTCAAAAAATTATAAGTCATTTCATAACCTGTAATGTTTGACACGTCTTATCGTGCAGCATTAGCAATAATTATTTAGAAACTGATAACATTTAGATTTTTAAAATAGTTATGTACAAATTTTATAAAAATATGTAACTAGACATATAATTTGTATGTATTATGTAAAATGAATATGTTTTACAAAGAAATCATGTACCTTTTCTGTGTGTAGGATTGTAACTTCAAATTTGGTGAAAATTTTTTATTAGATGTTGAATTTTGCCACATTTTTAATAAAAAGTCAGTATGTGCCATTTTTGTATCTAGAATAGATTAAATTATAAGTCCCAGAAATATGAGGACAGATGGAAAACATTTATTCAGTTTTTCAATCTGACATGAATATCTGAAGAACTAAGCATTTTTTAAACCACATAAACATTTATTCTTATTCGTAATTAAATGCACAAAAAATAATAAACAGGACAATCTATTATCACAATGTATACGAAATTATAAACCAGTCCAATCACATGAATTATTGTAATAACCCCACAGATAGAGAAAAGTATCTATCCCATATGTTGGCACAAGTAGAAATGTTTATTCCTCTATCTTTAAAAGTATGTACCTACGAGTATTAAATAATATTTATTTATTTATTTAGACAAATGGCAACTAAACAGGAAATTACAGAGTTGCACTAAATACAAGCTCCCATTTCAAAGCAAATATAATAAACATACATAAAAGTGATTCAGTAAAAAAAACAGAAAACAATAATAAGAATAAATAATAGTAATGGAATATAAATCAAAGAAAGAAATAAAGAGAGAGAGGTCAGCACAAAAAAAACAAGGCAGGTTTATAAGAGGTCGAGCTATTCGAGTTCCTAAAGGTACTATGCATAATTAAGACAGTACAAAAATATCAATATGCGTAAGTTGGTATTATGGAAGGGTATATAATTAGAGCCTAGAGGAGCGGCTGTTGCAATTATTGATAGCAAATGATAAGCAGCTAAAAATATAGTCGCACTTGACCTCAAAGTTAATGAGTCTATGCAGGAACAAGATTCCAGCAATTATTCTGTGAGAGTACAGTTTTAATAATTTAAAACATCGTAAATGGGTTTCATAAGGAAGGTGGAAGAGTTCTCTATTAGAACGGTAATTCATAATTTTTATAAATGTAACCTGGACTTGTTCAATACGGTTGATATACTTGGCGTGGATTCCAAACCAGGGAAGCATATTCTAATATACTACGAACCATTGAATTGTATAGAAGTATCACTGATCTGGGATCCTTGAAAGATTTAGCTGTTCTCATAACAAACCCCAAAGTCTTAAGAGATCTGGCAATCATGGTATCTATGTGGGCTTTAAAAATTAATTTGGAATCTAACACCATACCCAAGTCATTCCCGGAATCCACCTTCTCTAGTTTTATATTGTTGATTTGATAATTGTAACCGTAAACGGCAGTTTTATCAAATATCCTTGAAAATCGAATATATTTGCATTTCTCTACATTTAAAAACAGCTCATTGAGTTGACAATGTGGTTTTGCAACTTTTCACAATCATCCTGACAACCTTTGGGTCTAATAATTTTTAAGTCATCTGCATATAACAAAAAAGCGGAATACTTAAAGCATTGATCAATATCATTAATAAAAATCATAAAAAGTAGTGGGCCTAAATGTGAACCCTGCGGGACACCCGAAGTAGGAATTATGTCCTGAGAAATAGAATTTTTAAGTCTGAAAAATTGAGACCTGTCAGAAATATATGACTCAAACCAATCCAAATTTAGTTTAGAAAGTAATGTATGATGATGAACCTTATCAAGGAGAAGTCAGTGTGCGGCTGGCACAAGTAGAAATGGAACAAGCAAATTACGGTTAGGGCCTTACCGACTCTTTTTCTCAAAATAAAATCCCTGTCTTTAGGGGGTGCTACCGCAGATGTGTTATTACATCGAGAACCTCAAGAGTGAAGAGCTGTCCGGTATTTGTGTGGCCCACCTGTCGCAAATTTTATGGGTACAAAGCAAATAAACCCTTGCAATTAGAATTTATTGCTTTTCTCCTTAGCAGATACATTTCTGGATACTTTGCACCAGAGCATGAGTGTTACTGCATGGCAAGGTAAATTTTACTTCATCTTAGCGAAATTTGAAGTAAATAATAACCTGAAACGTTGATTGACGCATTCTTGAGAATAAATCAAACAACGCACTAAATAAAGTGTCATCTCGTAATTCTTTGTTTATAAATACATATATTTTTTTAATGATAAGGGAAAATGTTGGCGGCAATTCTAACAAACGCAAGATTATATGTGAAAAAAAGCAATGAGGTGTTATACGCATGATAAATTTTCCTTACCTACATAAACGTATTAAAATCCGTGTAACTTAGACCACGCTTTAACTTCCCTTCCGAAAATAGGTAAAATTGTTTAACCATTACTGTAGACCAAAAAATTTTTAGGCAGAATAGAATGGCATATAGCTATTTTTTCATTCGAGTTTTCAGTTACTTAATTCAAGTTATAACTGTTTGATATAATTGATACAAAGTCTCTTGACGCATAACGTAGTCTATGTACGAAAACTAAGTTAAGCTTCTTGTAATGAATCTTTACCTTTGTTTTTTAGCAAGTTCTTTTGACATAAACGGATGCTAAGTCCTGTTTAAGTTAAGCTTCGTGAAAACATATCTTAAGAAGTTGTTTTCGCTTCCATATATAAATACCTAGAGATTTTCTAGCTTTTCGAGCCTAATTCATAAGTCCAAATAGACTTGCTGTAGTTAATAATTTTCTTGAAAAATTTAATATTAGTTTATCTAAATTCTTCTCCTGCCATGGTGGTATAGTGTTTTATCGTTTCATCCATAATAAAAATAAAATTAGTTTTGAGTAATTCAGGTGTTTATAGTTTTTCATGGAATGATTGCATTGAATTTTATGCTGGACAAGCGGACAGGTCATTTTTAAATAGAAAGTAATGAGCATTAAAAATATTTGAAGTGTAAAAATATTAAAAAATATTAATATTTTTTGTTACATACAATACTTAATTATTTATTTAATCGTTATTGCAAACAAAAAAATAAAATAATTTTGTTCGGGTTATTTTTTTTACCCTCCTAATCTCTCCAAGAATCATTACATTATTAGTAAGTATAAACCATTCTGCGATGCACCATTACATATTTTTTTTCAAACTTTTAATTGAGAAATTAAAAAACCTGCCAAATTACAAATTATACAGGTAGTACAGTTAACGCTCAAAGAAAAAAAATAAAGCATACGTTAACGAAATTGATATTGATACTAAGACGCATCTGTTGAAAGTTGAAAGCGCCTGCTTTCGAAATGGGCAAGATAGTACTTCACCCACACTCTCATTTATTTGTTATTGCCAATTGACTTTTTTATAACGTAGTTTATTTTTTTTAGTGCAGAAAATGGTACATCTCTTGAATAATTGATTTGAGACGAATAAGCTAGCAACATATTTTAATCTGCATTATATTCTGTAGAAAGCTATTGAGGCTTGAGGCAGACAATTTACATTTTCCTTCGAGAGATAAAGTTTTGAAATTCTAATTAGAAATATTTAAATATAAATTTTTGTCATTGTAGGACAATTTCTTAAACTAAATGATACAGCATTTTATTCCACAAAAAAAGTTCTGTAACAAAAAAAATATTTTCAAAATTTAACTTTGTTTTAAATTTGATTAATAGTCCCCTAATGTGTTACAACATAATTGGTGTTCTTCGTACTGTAAACATTTTTGCTGTGGTAGGTAATTGAATTACCATATACAATTATACATCTGAATGATCATTCCTAAACATTTGAATTTGAATTGGAAGAGTGTTTTCAAATAAACTGTAATGTTTAACGAAAGCACTACATATTAAAAGCTAATGCAGCTATACCTCTGAGGAAGCTATTTTTGTTTGCAGCGGCATAAAAAATATTAAAATTTAATTATATCTTTGGTAATATTTTTGTTCACAAAAGCTGTCGACAAATTTTTAGAAGAAGCAACTTTGAAGCTATGCGGTAATGAGCGCCTATGTTAGGTGGATCAAAGGGTACATAATTATGAAAGTATTCAAATTAAAAGCTGGATATGTAAATTGCATTGAAGAAAACCACGATGGTATTTCTATAGCAGGTAAGAAATTGCTGTAGTAAACACTTTCTCAAGCTCCCCTGCTGTTACTGGGGGCTGTTTATCTTATTGCGGTGTAATTTATGGCCTCTTTAACCACTAAAGTATTTTAATAACTTACGGATGGGGTGAAAAGCGGGTGGCCATCGTCCACCTCTCAAAGCGTTTGAAGCAAAAATCTGCTACCGATGCAAAATATCGAGCGAACGCTTCGCAAATATCCACATTAGATGAATATACGCCATCACCTTCTTCAATAGTTCTAAGTATCCATTTTGATTTTCGTTTACTAGTGACAAAGGACCAAAAAGCTCTTGGGTTAGTTCGCAGACGACTCTCTGTGATATCTATATAATCACTATAATCCCGCCTGATAGATTGATTTAACTTCTTTCGAAGTGAAGAGAGAGTATTGTAATCAGTTTTATTTTTAAACTTCTTCCATCTCTTATGGCATTTATATTTTTCTTTGATGATGTTCCGTGTTAAAGAAGAATGCCATGATGGAAACTTATTATTAATTACCTTCTTAGGTACGTGCTTGTCCACAAGTTCACGCAAAATACTATAAAATTTTTCAATACACAATCAACGGAATCACTAGCAAAAACCTCAATCCAGTCAATAACACCAATATCTTTATTCAAAGCATCATATTTATCCTTTCTCTTCATGTTCGAGGCAATATCAAGAGTTAAGGCTATCTCCAAAGTTATATCAGATTCAGATACTATTGTATCAATGGGTGGATGCCGAATTAAGTTGTAAAACACAATCTCTTATACTGTAAGTTTGACCAAATGTGTTATTAGATGGTCTTCTTCGCTTTCAATATGCTGTAATCACGGAGCTGTTTCCAGTTAGCATGAGAGGATACCGAATTAAGAGATAATTTTTTCTATTCAATCCGGAATTCTAAAACACTTTTGCTTTGTACAGCCTCATTATTATAGTATAACGTGGATGGTCGAACTAACGGCGTAAAAGATCATTTTTTCTATTGAATCCGGCATTCTAAAACACTTTTGCTTTGTACAGCCACATTATTATAGCGTATATTATAGCCTGGTACGGCTTTTGAGGTATTTTTTTTCAGAATGTTCCTCCCGATATATGCGAGCGGTGGTTAACACGTTTTTTTCCAAATGACTGACTAAACAAACCTTTACCGCCAGTGCCAGCACCAACAATAGCTTATCACCGCGTGATATATTGCTGATGGATAAACCTATTTAGGTGCGTTGATTTATAAAAATTTCCAGAGCTAGTTAATTTTGCATCGAATTAAGTACGAGCCGGCCATCCGCGTTCGCTATTTAATTTATGGCGCGAACGAGGCCCAGCCAGGAATAATACATCTGATAATGATTATGTAAACTAACATTTGCTGGATTTGATCCAACAAAATCCAGCGGTGCTTGCTTGCGCTTTGCCAAAAAGAGCATTTTACAAACTGCAGCTACCTACTTGTCAACACGAAACAAAGTAATTTTTCTATGCTCTTTTTGTGAAAGATGCTAGTATGTTGACTGAGATAAAAAGAAGTACTTTTATTATTTGAAAAGACAAAAATTGATCAGTTTTTCTGTATTAATTTTTATTTAACAAAATAAGACAAAATTAGAAAGCATGAAATATCTATGGAGATTTTCTATAATTAAAATTCTTCTGTAAAAACTTTTAGTTTTATTTGGAGTACTTTTCCCTTCAAGATCTAAATATCGTTTCCATTGGCCCCTAATGATCTGATTACGAGCAAAATAGTAAAATAGATTCACGTTAGGACTTTTTTCGTTTAGATTCTAAATTCTGCTTAAAATTGCCCTAGCGATTCAATTCGAAAACTAATAAAACTTTGTACTTAATTCAAACATAAAATTTTTTGCATCTTCATATTGATGTATATTTCACATTTATAGTTAATCCTTTGACAACATTTTTTTGTATTTTGTTATTGTGAAAATATTCTTGACTTGGTGAAAATGTTTGAGGTAAAATACGATCCTCATGATTTTTCAACCATTCTTCAAAAAGAAGTTTGAAAGCATAATGCTTTATTACCTGTTGTACATTTCGTCAGTATTGCCTCCCTTACACATCAAACTGGGTATAAACAATCTGCGAAGGCTTTAAATAAAAAAAGGTTTCAAATATCTACATACAATTTGCTCGGCGTCACAAGGTTTTTTATGTTTTTTTTTCTAATGGAAAATTCTTATTAGCATAACTTTGGTTAATATTTTGGTGGTCATTTTCGTCAAAATTTTCTATAACAAATTGTATTGCTACCCAAAAACATCAGTCATTTTTCCTTTTTTTTCTTCGAATTTAAATCTGTGCATATACCTTGATTTCTTTGAAATAATTATCACGTGTTGCACGGTTTTTGCTATACTAACTTAATAACTGCTTGGCTGAAGCTAATTGCAACGTGGGTAGTCTGGAACTGGCTCATTAAGAACCAAAGGGTGGTTAACAGCTTTAAGATGTTCATCCTTCCTTATTAGATGTATTCTTTGTTAAGTTATGGTGTATTCTGTGTAAGGGTTGGATATTACAGAAAAGCACAGCGCTTTCGACCACTAAAAAGTGGTCATCCTCAGTGCAATATTAAAGGAGGACAACAAAGAATACGATTACAAAAACAGATAGTGATAAGGGGTGGTAACTACGGCTCATTATGTAAAAGTTAGGAGGAGTTCAGCAGCTAGCGCCATAGAAAGGGCCGTTCCTGTAATGGTTCTGTTCATCCTTTTCGTAACGGCATTTTGTTGTGGTGTGTATCAGTAGCTTACAGTTAAATGTTATGTTATACTTTTATACATACTCTTTACATTCATTTGACACATATTCACCCCCACTATCACAGTAAAGATTTGTAACTTTTTTTTTGTTGAAATGAGCTTCGCTTTTTGGTACAAAATTAACAAATGTTGTCAATACTTCGGAATTATATGTTAATAAATAACTGTTTAGTGAATGAATGATGCTAAATAATTTTTGTTATCCAGTGTTCGTCGAAAGAATATGGTGCGGCAACCGATAAAATTTTCCTGCTATTTTTGGTTACCAATGTCGACTTAAGTTTAACTTCATGCTTAAGTAAACAAGTTTTAACGAACCTAATGGTGAGGTTCTCTTCACTCAAAGAATCTAGGGCTGTTATTACTCTACGTAGCTTAGTGGGAGGTTCAGGAGTAAGATGAATACTACCCATTTCGTCAATTAACTTCAAAGGTTTCTTTGTCTTTGGCAGAATGCAAATAACCGTCACTAAGATACTCTACTGGGCCATCATGTTTCTATTAATCCATTCTTCATCAGGATCCTCTGGAACGTCTTCAGTCATCACTTGCAGCACATTTAATTCGCCAGGGGGGAGATAACATTCGAAACGTATTACAAATATGAACCTGCGTTTTAAAGAATTATCAACATCATTTTGAACCATTAAGTAAATGCTCATAAGACGATGATGAAGCATCATGCATTGGGCTGATTAGACCCTAGAGTTTGCTTTTTCTGATGCGTAGGCTTCCGTAAGCTAATTGAGTGAACGGGAGTAAACGCTTGGGAGAGCGAGTTAACACGTTCGAAATGCTGGGAGCATTCCGAGGCGAATTTTCGTGCGCGTTTTGATATTTAACGTTTCGGGCAACGTTAATTTGTGAACGTAACAAGTCGAGCTTCGGGAAATTTATGCGATGCACGACAATTAGTAAAGCCCTTGAGATTTTTTTCGTACGAAATACCGAAGTACATTAAAGTTTTCGCCGTCACCAAGGGAGTGCGGGAATTAACAATTAAGAAATTGCATTATTGTTAATGTTGAGTAAATACAATTACCAATTACGTCGTTTCAGTATTCCGGCCATGTTTTAACTGTATGGAGTCTCGCGGAATTATATTCTGTGTTGTTCCCTCTGGCCCGTTACTTACGAGGGAAAATAAAATACTGAACGTTGTTTTCACCCCTTCCCTCCCCTATTTATATGTCGGGCACGAACATTTTGGGTCAGGAGGATAAAAAGAGAAAGGGCCGTTCCGAACGTTTTTCGGCTTCTGTTGCACCGAGCACTTTTTGTCTCTTCTCTCACAGAAAGCTAATTTACATCAGCCTTTATGCCCAGTTTAGTACTTGTCGGGTTTTAGCCGCCTACATCAAACACTCGTCTTGTACAGAAATGTTAAAATGTTTTAAAACAGGTGTTCTACATGAAAATGTGTGGTAAAGCCTCGAAGGAATGCCTACAACAATGCAAGGAACAGACAAACACAAAGTCAACTGAAGAACATTTAACGAGATGAATATTTTTATATTCATTTATATTTATATTGTCATTCATGGAATTATTTTTGAGTATTGAACCGAAATCTAATTGATCTCTTATTGGACGTCTCAAGACTGGAACTGGAATGTCTTCTTGAATGAGTATATGAGAAACATAAGAAATATAGAATGATTTTAGCAGGAGATTTCAATACATATTTCGCAAAAGACGACAAATTTAGACCAAGAAGTTTAATTAATCTATTGGCATCGTTTCATCTGACATAGATCATACCTGGAACAACAAGAGTAACGCACAGATCATCAAGTTTTTGGCAACTTTGATATAGTCTACGGCGATATGATAGAGATCGAACTTTCTGATCATTTTGGCCAGATAACTAAAACAGATAGTGTAATTGGGTCTAGATGCAACAAAGAAAGAAAACAAAGTAAGATCATTCTCAGAAGATAACCTTCGAGAGATTGAGTAAATGACAATTATAAGCATTTCGAACGAGAACTTACTAAAATAGTAAACTCCCTTTGCCCATATAGAATATACATAGAGCAGTACAGAGAGAGGACTTCCAGTTCTATTGTGAACTTTTCAGAGTGGTGCACACAATTTTTCCAAGTTTCGAGTATATGTGTTGAAAGAGCTTCCCTCAACTTCGTCACAAAATGTTATCCAATATTTCGGTAATTGCCCACACTTAATCAGATTGTATCGACAATGGTATAAGTACAACAAATGACCATGGCTGCTGCGTATTTCATCTATTACTTATCCCTTTTCTGTAGTTTTGTGCAAAATAGCAACATCTAAATGTTCTAATTTACCTATCCAAGACTATTTTTTTAGCCCATTTGAAGAAGGATTTTTTCAATTAATTCGGAATGGTACGATACGTAGCTGTCTTTTCTTCCAATAGTGGTAACAATTTTTCGGATATCCATTTTGTTAAATGGCTTGGCGTCCATTATAATGGGGGTAAGGAACGGGACTATTTCAAAATGCTGCTCAATCTGTTTATTTGCAATGGGTACTGTAATCATCAAAACGTTTTTATTGGTAAATTTGGGGACACCTCTCGTCACAAGATCTAGAAATAGTATGATTTCGTTTGCTGTACCTATTTCTAAGCAAGTATAGGACCAACAATCTATTTAAAATTTCATTACAGGTTCACGAATACCTACCAAATTCTACAAAATGCCAACTAAAGACGATGCTGGCGCAGTGTTATCGGTTTACTAATAATAACCCTCCGTTTAATTCGTGAATGTGGTGTTTGATAAGGGAACTGCTGAAGTTGGTCTAGTCTGTTCTGTTTGATTTTACCGATTCATTTCCGTGTGCCAAGGGCAGGTCGCCCTTTGCTATATAAGGACAGTTCGGTATATCGTCCTATCACAGAGCAATCTTGATGCCCGATTATCTCTGCTATTTATGCACGCCGCGCCATCTGGGTGGGGGATGAGGTTGTGCGGACCTTGAAGGGGTTGTTCTTGACCGAGTGTAGTGTAATGTAGGGCATGTAAGTCGATGGAAATAGAGGAAAAGGAAGTTTGAAGAATGTATAGAAATTTGGTTCAGAAATTAATAGTGTTGGTAGATTTTTACTGTTTACACTTTCTATATATGAAGTAAAGCTCAGTAAATTAGCAAATACTAGTAAAGAAGTGGTCCCTAATTTGACCCTTGAGGAGCCCCAGATGTGCGTCAAAAAGGGATGGAGCTGAACTTCTGTTGGGTAAACACATATTTTCTTCCAAAAAAGCAGGAAGAAATAGACAATATGAGATAAAGTGATATGTAAATATGTTTTGTTTACTTTCCCCGTTAAATTCCCTGCACATTTGATTTCAAATGGCAGTATTATCCTCTCCCACACTTCTCTAATGATTGTCATAATACACCAGAGGCACGTTGAGTATGTTTCCATCGTAATATGTTCAAAGCGTTTATGTGTATTTTATAATGTAATTCGGATATGCACTGTTGCGGCATTCGGATACAAGCACTTTAATTGGTAAAGTAAAAGCAGCTTTAGCTAAACTAATTGAATGGTTCGAACTAAACAAGCTGCACCTCAATTAGGGTAAAACAGATTTTATGTTGTTTAGACACAAGTGCGATTGCAACATTACTCTTCATTGTAGTTCTATCCAATTAGTTGCATTCATTAACCAAAATCATGTTGTTTTGGTTTGAGGTGTCATCGGTACAGGACATCGTCATCAGAATAAATAATATTGCAGTTCATAGGTATTCGTAGTTTAAAACAAAATTAGTAGTTACATCCATGTATTAAATCAAACAGTAGAAATATAAGTTTGTATAATTTTAAACAAATAATATGTTGTAAATATAATGTATATCTGGTAGAGAAGGCCTACTGAGTTAAATAAATATATAGATAAATATATATAAATAGATAGACCTGGTGATCTGGGCGGGCAACGAACTGGACCATGAGTACTGTTACGTACTTTCAAATTAGACAACTGATGTGGGTTGGATTCACTTTATTTGTCACATTTGTTAATAATCCCTGGGATAACGGAGCTTCTATCATCTTTAAAATTACGTTGAATCTGGTTAATTTATTGCCTCACCATTAAAGCAAACCGATATTGCTTAAAATGATACTGACGGTTATTTATCCGGCAGTGCCGTATGGAAGCTAACAACTTTCTCATAAAAGTAATTATTTTGCGTCCGCACTCTTCAACCGGTCAGTCTAGAATGGAACTATCCATTAAGGTCAGAGATTGATAAGTTTTTGTGTAAGAAGCATTGTAGCATGGGATTTCGGATAGTAACAGTACCCACTCACTCATTTAGAAAGTGTTGATTGAAGTAGTGCTTAACTAAATCTGCATCGTGGCAAAGTGTTCCATCTTGCTGAAAATAAATATCCTTCAATCCTACAAGAGGAATATTGTCTAACAGTTCCGGGAGACAGTTATTTAATAAATGTAAGTATCATTGGATATTTAGAATACTGTTAAAAAGTGATAAATCAATTTTTTCCATACAACAAAACAAAACATGGTACAATGAATCCAAATCTTCCTTGGCATTGTCGCACTATAGTGTCATGCTGATTCTGATCTGACCAATGACGGACGCTATTAAGGTAGGTCAGACCAAATAGTGTTCCTTCCAAAATTGTTACAATTGCGAGTATTTTCTAAGTACCAATTGCAAAATCTGGTTCGTCTTTGAAAGTCACAGGGTTGTAACTGTTGTATTATCTTTGTTTTACATGGGATATATTCTTAAAAAAAATTTCATGGGTGTTTTCTCTAACAGATGTTTTCGGGTTTGTTTCTACCATTGTAAGAACATTTGTCAGATTATTTTCGCGATTTTCTTTTTCATAAACTTTCGGTGAGAGTTATTAAAACGATTCGTAAGATAGTAAATTATTTTTTAATCTACAGTAAGTCATTTTATGGGATTGCCTCCTCTCAGGAAACCTTAAAGGGATCAAAACAAATGTATAAAAATACTAGCTAGTAAATAATTACACCGCAAATTTTTTTAGATATACTTCTGCAGCTTGATTCCGATCATATCTAATCGTTCTATATTTTTAAATCTGGCGTTGGCCATTGGTTCAGTATTGATATATGTTTGTTGTTGATTTGATTTGATCAAAACTGTCAACTAATATAAATAATTAATAGTTTTGTGTCGTAGGTGAATAGCTTCTAAGTATTTGAAACGAAATAATTTTAGCGTGTTATAATCATTGTTAAGAAATGAAAAAATGAAAATATACTGGAATATCAGTCAATAGTTGGCAGCTACATTATAAAAGGCCATTTCATACTTAAAATTTTTTTTTATAAAATTACAGTTATGGTGGCTTATTTTAAGTAATACTGAAATGAGTTAAAATATTGAAAATTTATAATTTTCCTGTCCTCCACATCAGAAGAAATCGAAGAATGTGAAGAGTTTACTACGTTCCCGAAATAAGCTAAGTAACTAGAAGTACTGATTATCAAAATATGCAAGTATCCGCAAATTATGTGAAAAAGAAAACTAAAAGACGGGATTATTTTAAGTAGTAAAATTAGTAGTGGGGTCTCATGTAGCTACAGTTTTTTCATACATGCATAATCGCTCTATATTTTTAAATCTGGCGTTGGCCACTGTTTCAGTATTTTTTTGTTATATGTTTGTTATTGGTTTGATGTGACCAAGACCGTCAACTAGTTTAATTAATTAATAGTTTTGTGTCATTAGGTGAATAGCTTCTAAGTAAGTATGTGAAACGAAATAATTTTAGCATGTCATAATTATTATTAAGAAAAGAAAAGATGCTGGAATATCATTCAATAGTTGGCAGTTACGTTATAAACGAAAGGCAGAAGAAGACTACTACGTTCCCAAAATAAGCTAAGTAACTAGAAGTACTGATTATCATAATATGCAGGTATCTGCAAATTATGTGAAAAAGAAAACTAAAAGACGGGATTTTTTTAAGTAAAATTAGTAGGGTCTCTCATGTAGCTACAGTTTTTTCATACATGCCTTATAGAATAAACTGAGAACGTATAAAGGAGAGCAAGGTTTATCTGCATCATTTACTGACAAAGGTGGAGCACCATAACATTTTGCACTAATAAATAAATTTAGTAGTTTGAAGTAAATAGAGTGTAGCTAAAGTAACGCATAAATTTCAAAATYAGGATTACTTATTTGAATAAACGCTGTACCAGGCAACTTGACATTGAAAAATTTATTTTTAGTTGATTGAAACAAAGCAGTCTGCTACTACAAATATATGACGTTATCAGATGTTTTCTTTTTTTAGTAACACCATATGCATTCCTGTCATTCCACCCTTTATTGTCCAATCATTTTGTTATTTGACATAAAGGCAATGATATGGATGATGGAAAACTGGTTATTCAACATGTCAAGTTTAGAAGTAATACAAATCACGTCATTAAATGGCTTTGGTCTCTACATTTGATGATTTGAGAAGATTTATAATTAGTAAGAAAAAACATCTTGCGTAGCCAAAGGCATATGCAGGGCTATTTATCTGGCAGAATCTGGGAAATAGCATTATGAATTAGCGTAAATTTCAAACAAAAATCCTAAAACTTTGATTGCTTAGCCCTATTTTTTTGCTGTTTTAAGGACTTTATAAAAAGAACAACGAATAAATTCTCTGCTGGTACTCTTTTAGAGTACAGTCGTTATGTTTCACAATAATTGCTCTTTTTATATGTTGGTTATAGCTTATGTATCTGGAGGTAATTCGCATGAAGTATTTCCTCTTAACGAACAATGGGAAGAGTTCCAGAGCAGAATTAAGAGAGTAGCAGCAGATGTTTTGGGAAGAAAAAAGTGATACAAAGGGAGAGCTGGTTCAATGCAAAATGTGTGGAAAGTAGGCAAAAAAGACTCATATTTACCATTCAAATCACTCCAACTAGAMATAATACGCTGATGTCAAAAACTTTTATCTAGACTTAGCAACCGTTATTTGAGAAGTCAACAAAACAAAACAAAAAAATTTAGTACATTCTTTGGAAGAATTAACGTGTTTGGTAAGTATTTATGCAGGTCCTTCTTGTATAGACGAGGAAAACTAAGCAAAAAGTAATAAAAGCGCCGAGCGCTCCTGTGAAACCTATTGGAACTTTGAAAAGGAGAGCAGGAATGCCACTGAATGCGTGCAAAACACAGAAGGGCCCCTACCCTTCTTTCTTCCTTTAATTAAACCAGTCCCCCGTAATTAACGCGACGGAGGTCTTGATTAGGAATTTCACCCTGTGATGCCGAGAGTGAAAAATCCGTCGATACTTATAAGCGCATTATTGGTATGTATTTAACATCCTATACGGGAGTCCCGTTAAAATAATGAGTGAAAATGTGCGCCGTGGCGCTGAGCGTCGGCCGAGGACGGCTGCGCGGTGTCACCAACATTCAAGCCCGGCCAGTCGACAACCACCGTCATCGGCGCCTTCCCGTGAGCATCTCCTGCGTCCACCGCGTCGTTCTGCTGGCGCGTGTTTGCGAACCGACGAGGGATTGTTTGCGCTCCGCCAGGAAATTTTTCTTCACGACCGCAACTTGTTCTAAACCCGACGCCGACACCGACCACCTGCGATTCAAGTCGAAATTTTAGTTTTTCAAAATCTTTGAGGTAATGTGCGCAATTTCGGTTTCTGTGGGCTAAATGAAGGCAAGGCGTTTGCTGAACCGCAGGGGAGCAGAAAAAAATTTGGCTTCCTTCCGACGGACGGCAAACGTTACCGCGAGCTTGGAAAAAAGGAACAAAACCGGAACGCCTTCTCTGATTTTGTTTGTTTGGGGTTGCACAAAAAGGCGTTCCGCGTATCCCTTGCTTTCATTTCTCGCGGTAGATTCTATTTTGATGTGCTTGTTACAGAGGCAGCGCACCATCCTCACGAAGTGACCCTGACTGGATTTTTTGGTATGTGCCACCCCGCCGGTAAATGTATACACCCCCACTGACGTCGAGGTGTGAACATCATCGTGAACTTAATTCGATTCCGTTCCACCAGTGTAATTCAATAAGTGACTGAGACAACCGATGCGTTACTGGGGAATTCGATATATGTACTGAGACAATTAAAAAGAACGGGTATCTGGATATAAATGTTCGTGCCCTAGATACCCAAGACCTATTGCCGTGGAAAGGTAGCGCATCTAAAGGTTGACATGTAATTCATTAGACCGAGAGGGTGTCTTATAATGCACAAAGTTCCGAATTTGCGTAAACTGTAGTGAAGTGCTGTGCTTTTGAGGTGCTTACCGGTCTCGAACTTGCGGTCACAACATGAAAACGCCGTCGCCAAGAAGCTCTTCAGGCCTACTCGTTCTCGCCTCCTTGGTTGTCATCCTCTTGGAGCTAAGCACAGGTTAGATAAATTCCTAGTTCTAAGATTTGTTCTAATGGTGTACTCTTTAGTACACTGACACTCTATCGAGATACACGGTACGTCATCTGCAACTTGGCAACTCAAAGAACAGCTTCAAGATAAAAAAGTACAAAGCAACCTTTAACAGAAAAAATCATTAGTCAATTAACCCTTTCACGGACTTTCTGTCCGCAATTCGACTCTAAAACGAAGTTTCTAGAAACTTCTTCAGTTGAGAATGAAGCCCATTTCATTTTTCAATTGTCCAACATTATTAGGCAAGTCATCCCTATACACCCTTGCTTTGGACGTCCCTATAAGCAAAAATAAAAAAATGTAAAATCGGTACTTCGGACAGGGCAAAAATTCAAGAATTACGTGCAGTCAAGAAAATGTTGCCTCATCAGAAGACGTTATTCTACGACAAAAATTATAAATATAATTTCTTGGTTTCAATTTCTATGGGTGAATTTTCTTCTTGATCATGCGCAGATTTCAACACCAAAGGGTAGTTGCAAACATGGACCATTAATCTGAACAAACATTCCAAAAAAAACGAAGCATAGCATATAGCAATTAATTTTATGTGTGAGAAAATTACTTACGATATCTAACTGAAAGGTTTTGTTGGCAGTATTAAGTTTTTAAAGAACCATGATGGAATTAGTTCTTTAATTATCCATTTAACAAGGTGTTTGCCGATTCCAAATAGCTTCCAAAAGACGGAAGTCTTCAAACCAAAGCTAGTACACAATGTTATCAAAGATCAATTACATTAGGTATGTAGATAGACTAACCTTTAAAAGTTTGTGTAAGATATCTTTGCCCTTTTCAACCAATCTAATTTTCAAGACGCTTCATAACTAAAATTCATTAGAAAGCAAATAGTCAAACGATGTAGACCTAAACATCCACATTTGATGAATGGAAAGCATATCCATCTAGAAAGCATTGCTTTAGTATGTTGCGAAATAGAACATTAGGGCCCTATACCCTTTGAGGAAAGTGTCAATCTGTAAAAGTATAATTAGAGCAAAATTTCCCAATTAAAGTAACATATAAGCAATAAGGATGCAATACCCTGTAATTTCTCCGGATTTTGCACCTGTTTACTTTTTCAATTTGATATGAGTGACATTTCTGGAATGGCTTTTACTGTTTCTAGGTATAATAAACAAATTAACGTTTTTACCCTAAATACTATACATCGAAATGTATAAATGATGAAAAAAGTGGTAGATTGTGCTTTCCTCTTGATTACGATTTTTTGGCTCGTCCTCGTATGCACTAATCGCTCAAATCAAGTTAAAATAAAACGTTCACTTGTTTACGTTCTCAGGATCACATTTTGCCCGTGTTTTTTGTCCGATTGGTCGGGCCACCTGCGCCGTGAATAACTAGTTTTTTTAACGGAGTTAGGAGAAAAAAACAGGCCAGTCCATTTTCGTGGAGGGTAAGGTCCTMTTTAATGCGACTCTAGCTGTTAGTATCGCCGGTACAATAGTCGTGTGTGCGTTTGCGGGTAAATAGGTGATTACAAGTGGCGTTTTCGAAATTAACTTTTCAGTGTTAGTGACGTGTGACTTGTGGAGGAATATATCCCATTCTAGACTGCTTTTGAGAAATGTAAGTGGTTTTGTAGTAGTATTAAATTTAATGCTGTACGCGTGATTAAAAATTTCGCATACCGAGTACAAGGAATGAAGGCTAGATCACAAAATTTTGAATACCCCATTCGCTGTATTAGATATTAAATATCTGCAGAATTTTTAATTTAATTTCAATCTGATATATCGGTTTCGCGAATTTAACACTGATTTTTAATGTTTCTTAGCCTCAAATAGGTTCCACTTCCATGACAAAATATATCAATCGAGTCAACGTTTTTAATTGGAAAGGTAATGTTTTCGAAACAAGTGTTTGTTAGTGTATACACTTACCTGCGTACAATACTTGAAAATGTGCGAAAACTATTTCACGATAGGTACTCCAGCCATGGACTAAATTTTTGTTATGCAGTTCAGTACAAATTTTGTAGGTAATCAAATCTATACATTTACACGATTGCATGTCGTATGTTTTTAGTGCAAGTGAACGGTAGTGAAATCATATAAAATACTTGAAATGCGGTGTTCCTTACATGGGAAATAGAAAAGGGATTACTACTACTTATTTTATGATTCATTTACTTTTTTAAAGTGTACTTTACAGTAAAATTTTTAAATAAAAAAGGAAAGTTAGTTGTTTATGAAATAAATGGCCCATATTATTTTTTTAGCAAATAAATATTGCTTTTCCAGTTACCTTTTCAGCACAAGACGTTATGTGGATTAATAAATATGAACAATTTTAGAAATATCAATAAAAGCTAGCGAACTGTATCACATTCGCAATATAAACATGATGTACTATTCAAGGGTTTAAATATACATTGTATAAATAGGGTATCTTGGTTATTATGATGAATACATCTGCCAAATTTAAGGTTTGAGAATACAATACATAGATTATTTATTTAGTAATCTATGTATTGTATGTAATGTGAGTGTTGTGCTATGGCTTAAAAAAGCTTCCTCAAGATGTATAACGTAATATGATGTGAGTTATGCTCATTTTTGATGAATGAATGAAATATTTTGATCTTAAAACGAGACTTCTGATATTTTTGTAACGAAACTTTGTTTATAAATATTCTCCATATAAAAAATCTAAAACAAAAAATTGAGGATGGTACGGAACTGGTCCACTTCTTCTAATCCAGGAGTTGAGATAGATTTCATTTAAATAATTTCGCACTTCCCTCATGTTATGAACTAGGTGGTCAATTTTGCTGAAATCCTTAAAGGATTGTACGAATCTTTAAATTCAATTCATACAACATACATTGGAATTTGTTCTGGGGGAAACTAAACATCCATCAGAAGTATGCAGACCACAGAATTGTTGACCATTACTTAAACCATCTGCAGAATTCGATGCTTCTCCCACAGTCATCAGCATGCACAGTTTGTGACGGTGATAATTTAGGTAGATTTTGGTTTTCAATTCCAGAAATTGCCTTCAAACAGCACCGATTGTCATTAAAACGCAAGCGATCATTGAACCCGTTGAGCCTTTGTAACTCCAACTCCCAGTGCTAGATAATGAGTTTACCAGTTACTTAATTCCGTTTAAAGCTGTGCGATCCAAAATATAATAGAGGCGAACCGTTCAGTGGAGTTTGCACGTCAAGGCACCTGGTGAATTCTTAATTCGCGTTAAATTTTTAAGCAGCCGGGGCCAACAAAGGGGATTATCATTCAAGGTTTGTTTAATTAAAAACTAAACGGAGCTACGGAGAAGGTGCCCCATACCTAATTTTCTTTGGCACACTTGTTTAAGCCCCATTTCTATAGGCAGATTTGTGCGTATTCCTCATTTTAGCGGATTTGCTCGGCTACACGCCGCTTTTGCGCATCAAATTAGCTGCCGCAAGGAGGATTAGAGCTTGTCGCTAATACTGGAGGAGCGTTTTTCAAATCTTGGACGCCCTAGTGCTAACAACTGGCCATTAATGGGGCGACATCTGTCGCTTTTACCACCATAATCAACGGCTTACAGGGAAGGCGTTTTTTGGTTTTACCAAGACATTAACGGTACCCAACAGGATGTTTTGAATTTCCTTTCGATCAGTGTTCCAATGTCTCTAGGGCAAATGAACTTAAAGAGTCCTTTCGTAGACGCCCGTTCCACTTTTTCCTATATTTTGCCTAAAATTTCACATTTCTTATCTATTTTGACCTATAATTGACTAAGAATACCTCCGGGTTTTGCTTCTAATTTTTTTTTCAAATATAGTATTCCAAACCTCAAACTTAGTAGCGCCAAATTATACTAATAAAATCTGTATTAAAAATCAGGATTTCATTAGTTTCATTCGCTCGTACATCTGAATGTAAGGGTCAACATCCAGTCTTTCATAAACAGTCGAGGCAGTCTACCAAATTGTTTTATACGGCAAGCAAACCATGTTACGACGTTACATTACCGTAAAGACCGCTCAATTTTTCGGCATTTAAATGCCCTGGTTCACGTAATGACTAAAAAAAGGCTACGGACGTCTTGCTGTTTCCCCTCGTAGGCGAAAGAAAATCCTTGATGCAGAAACAGAAGACGTTAACGAATCCATTAGAAGAGAAAACGAACAAATCGCGTTAGCCGAAAAGTTTGCTTTTTGCCGTGCCGTCGAAACACGGAACAGCCGTGGAAAAAGCTTACAGATGGTCCGGACATTTTTGCCCCGCGACTTCGAGATATTTCCATACTGCTGTGTTTCGGCCGAGACCCCTATAAACATAAACAAAACAGTAAATTAAGTTAAATTACGCKCGATTCCTACCTCACATCKAACGCGAACGACTGTCGGAATCCTATAAATATGTTAAKAACCTTCTAAAATGTGGAATAAGATTATTCGATAGTGTTGACAGGCGTATATTAAGTCGGATAACATAATATACATGACACTTTACAACTGGCTGGATTKCTGRTATAGATGGCAGCGCAGAACTTTGATACATATTTTAAAGGAAACGTATTACCATCGCTTTTGTCAAAGGCTTTCCTTTCCGAGCTATAGGCGAAAGCGCATTGGATGTTACGATAACTTGCAGTGCCCAGACCGCCATTATTGAACAACCACATTACAGTAGCGAGCTCCATTCCTTTGTCGATGTCCCACTGATCTCGCTTGCCTTCTAAAAATTGACGGATGAGATAAAATTTATATTAAAAAATTAAAGCTTATAAACTTAAAAACAAAAACAAATCACCAAGGACGAAAAAGGAACTACCTACCTACTAGATATACACGAACTACTTGATAAAAGATAACTACAAAATAGACTTCCAAATGTCACCTAACTCATAATTTCCACAATCCCTATTAAAATTATTAGTATTCCTACAAATTTCTATAGCTTCTTTTACTAGACGTTTGTGATAATATTTTTCTCCATGTAAAATTTTTGTTTTATCAAAGTCAATCATGTGTTTAGTCAAATATGAGTGTTCAGCTACGGAAGATTTATCTATCTGTTGCAGCCTAGTAGCACGTACGTGTTCTTTCAAACGTCTACCTACTTTTCTTTTAGTTTGACCTATGTAACACTTGCCGCAAGAACAKGTAATTTTGTAAACACCTTCACTCTCTAAATGTACTTTATCTTTAGCAGAACTCAAAATTTTATCTAAATTATTATATGTACTATCAAAAACTAAAATATCGTGTTTCCTAAGCATCCTCTTTAATTTTTCCGAAACGCGTTGTACATAAGGCAAACTCAACGTCAATTTACTTTGTCCTGACTGAGAATTTACTTGATTTGGATGAGCACTTCTATTAAAAACTAACCAAATATTCTTATTGCTATAACCATTTCTCACTAGCGCTGATTTAAGATGATATATTTCTTTTTGTAAAGAACTTTCGTCTGAGATCCTTTGTGCTCTAACAAATAACGTCATTATAAGACTATTCTTTTGAGAGGGAGGGTGGTGAGATGTGGCATGTAAATATCTATCTGCGTGTGTTGGTTTTCTGTAAACCTTGTGTCCTAACTGTGCAGTGTTTATTCTGTAAATTTGGACATTCAAGAAAGGTAAACTATCATTGCTTTCTAATTCAATAGTAAATTTTATGTCAGGATTTTGATTGTTCAAATGATTTAGAAACTTACCTAACTCTTCTATACCYTGGGYCCAYATAACAAAAGTGTCATCTACGTACCTATACGAACATTTTGGCTTAAACTGAAAACTGTTTATCGCTACCTGTTCAAAATTTTCCATAAACAAATTGGCTACTATAGGACTTAGAGGTGAACCCATTGCACAACCTGATTTTTGTTCATAAAAYTTACCGTTCCGTAAGCAATYAGTATATTTTAAAACAATGTTCAGATAATCTCTGATAGCTCTGAAGATTATAGTATATATTGCATTTCTGTTTTCGATCGCTAATTACACTGAGGAGCTATTAACTGTTGWCAAAATAATGTAGTACTTTTTTTAGCTATCTCTTTATTGTGTATTTGCTCCCTGTAATTGTTTTGATATCATTTGGTAGATTCTTGCAAGTGTATCATTTGGAGTGACACTTACATTTTTTGTTAATAAACGTTTTACTTAGGTTATTAAAATACAGTCCAATCGTTACTACAACAGATTACTTACATATTAGTTTTGTAAGTCTGCATACTACTCAGAAGTTATTATTTTTTAACCATAGATGAAGCTCCTATATTATTGGTTGGAGCTTAGTGTGAGTATTTTTATGCAATTAAAAAAATCATCTGAACCTTGCAAATCCGCTTTGAATTTAAAAATAAAAAACCCTTTAATGAGAAACACTAAAAACATTTTTTCCCGAATCCTCAAACCCATAATATTTATCATGTTCAGGATAAAAATGTCCATTTGTGGTGTCAGTGGATCTCGAAACCGCTTACCGCAAAACTGTTCCAACCGCTTTGCGCGTTGAAGTTCTCTGGCGTCTGAAATTTTCGAAAAAATTACCATAAATCCCTGCAGGTGGTTGACAATTAAATTAGCCTTCTCATTTTTAAACGGTAACTGCCACGAACTTGACGGAAGACCCGCCGAAAAGTTATGATCCGTTTTAGAAAGTTGCGCGTTAACGACATATCGAATCCTCCGGGACCCACGGGGTGAATATATTAATTCATGGCGGGCGACTTACATGTGTAATTTCGTTTGTCGAATCGTTATTCATCCCCAGGTCCCCACCTTGGGGGTGTACTGAAAGGCTTCGTCTCGGAGCGTGATCTTATGATGAAGGCGATCTTTTTCGATGGCGAATTTCGTCTGAAACTGCCGCACTGGGTCCAGTCAAATTAGACATCAGATCAGGTATTTTTGCTTTTTGATGCAAATGCAATGTTAAATCGAGGTTTTTGGCCTCGACAATCAGTCGCGTAATTGTAAAAAATAAAAAAAATTTTGTCTAGTTTAAAAAACAATAAGATGGTTGTTGCCTAAAATTCAGTTTCAGTGAAAAATCGAAAATTTGGAGGGTTCTTGATTTTTGACAATGGTGAAGACTTGGATTGATGCACGGTTCACCCCCTTTTTTGTATACAATTTGGCAGGACTAGGTAGTTTGCTGCAGTGAGCAATTTCGTACGACATGTGCTGCTAATTAAACATTATAAACTTATTTAATCGAAGACCGCGAATTGCGGCTGGTAATTACCTTGATCCGTGATGGGAACTTCAACTTTTAATGTGTTTTGAAAGTTTTTCGTTTGATGCCTGAAGGTCGCGTCAGATACTTTTTATTTTAATTAAATTCACAACTTCGAACCGCTTGTTTGATACGCATTTTCTTCAATATAACTTTTTACTGGCAAGCGGTAATTGTGTTGTCCCAGTTTCAGCCCTTGCAACATGCAAACTAGCCAGCTTACGTTTTTCATTTTATTAAAATTATAATTTTTTTATCTATGTGTTTGTGCTATACGGGGTAACTCATTAATAGCATAGATGACGCTAGTTATGCTAGCCTTTCAACATTAAAAACGTTGTCAGGCAAAATTTATTAAAGTAGCGTTATTGTGGGAGCACAAATATACATACTTAATGGTCGTACATATTACAGGACTGTACTTGAAATTTTTCAACCGTTACACTGAAATTTGGAGAATAAATAAACACAACATAAACTAATAAATAACAAAGCTTATACTATTCTTTTTCAAAAGTCGACACAAGATTGGTCTTTCTTCATCTCGGATTTATTATCCATATTTTTCTTGTTTTTTTTTCACTAAGTAGGAGTAAAAATATAGCATACATGGCAATGACACAAATTGAAGAAGACAAAAATCGGCATCTAACTATGAAGCAATATTTAATAATAGTAATAATAATAATAGGACTTTATTTAAACCTACTGTTGGGCGAAGTCTAGCGTAGCTATTCCACTCAACCCAAAATAAAATATAAACTTAGTTCAATATGAGAAATAAACAAACCAAAAACATAAACAACTATAGTACCATGCTTTGACTATAATTACAAGCTAATGACTAAACCTGTATATCATTTGTTTTTTTAAACTTTGTACAGATCATATTTTAGTAAGCAAATCAAAGTATTCATTATAACATTTTAGAGCATTATAAGTAAAGGACCGTGTGTATAGGGAGGTTCGGAAGTTAGGCATGATAAATGGTGGACATATCTAAGAGATAAATTAGTGCAATGTAAGCTGCGACGACTATTAAACTTACCACGCAAGTATTTTGGCGAA
Source organism: Rhyzopertha dominica (assembly GCA_025024175.1). Lineage (NCBI taxonomy): Eukaryota > Metazoa > Arthropoda > Insecta > Coleoptera > Bostrichidae > Rhyzopertha > Rhyzopertha dominica. The sequence continues at coordinate 898,512 of QCXZ01000086.1, forward strand.
GAGGATCGAAAGACACGAAACAAGAAAGTTGCAAGGTGGTAATGAAAAAGTTGATCAATTTTTAACCATTTAAGTTGCTGTATGTACTTACTGGTATCAGCATACTTTTTTAGTCCAAATATGAATCTGCAGCAATTATTCTGCACCTACTGAAGCCTGTATTTATTAATGGCATCAAGACAAGGAAAATATACCGTAAAACAATAAAGTAATTGAGGGATTACCAGAGATTCGCATAATTTTTTCTAAGTTTAAAGTTAAGAATAAGATGATTAGAGCACAAGAGCTTTAAAGCAACATAACATTTTTTAATAACAGAAGACACGTGATTTTTAAAACGAAGGTCATTATATATACTTAAACCAAGACTTTTGATCCTTTCATATACAAGCAGTTGATTCTGGCCCACATGTACATTAATATCATCCTTTACAAAACATTTTTGTGACGATTTCGACGCGAAGTATACTACAGAACACTTATTGCTGTTCAACTTTAAGTTAATGTTACTAGAACATTCACTAATATTGCCTAGGTCCTCATTCATTTATAAGCATGCCCTCTTTATGTTATGTGGGTTGAAATGGTGTAAAAGGTAAGTATCGGCAGCGTATGCCACGCAAGTTGAAAATTTGGGCTTCGAGAGTAAATCAGCGGCGTAAATTAAAAACAGAATTGGTCCCAGGATAGATCCTTGAGGGATTCCCGACGTCACTCTGCCGAAATCAGACATTTCGCCACCCAGCAAGGCTCGCTGGCACCTATTGAGCAAATAAGATAGGAAGAAATTAACAAAAACCTCATCAAAACCGTAGTAACTCAATTTACTAGAAAGCAGCACATGATCCAGTGTATCAAAAGCTTTCGAAAAATCCAATGAGACCAAAAGACTTGCACTGCCAGCATCGAGGGATCCAATGCACTCGTCCACCAAATTAGTCAACGCAGTTGTTGTACTGTAATGAGTACGAAAACTTGACTGGTTTTCGGGTATAATTTTAGCTTCAGAAACATAATCATATATTTGTTTATGAAGAAACTTTTCACATATCTTAGACAACACAGGCAAGATGCTGATTGGTCTCAAATCGGATACAGATTTAATTTCCTCAGTTTTAGGCAAAGGTCGTATTAAAGCGAGCTTCCAATCATCGGGATAATAACTGTGCTCGAAACAACAGTTGATAATGTGAGCAACATAGTGGCAAATAACAGGGCAACAGAAAATCAACATCTTAGAAGAAACGCTGTCCTGTCCAACTGCATTTGATTTCAAAGCAAGAATAATCTTCAGGGGAAATTAATTTAATATAAAATTTAGATTTTCATTAAGAAGTTCTCTATCAAATTGTTTTACTTCATATTTATTATACGGGGTAAGGTTAAAAAATGTTTACAAAAATTAACTTTATTTGCTTAACATGATTATCTGCAAAAATTTTTTTGGATACCTACTTTGCTATCTTTAAAGAGTTAAAAAAGACCTACAATTTTACATACAAATGGAAAATAATTAGGCAAAAAATTTTTGTTAAGGATATTTTGTTGCCTGTGGCTTACTCTGCAGATAAGTTTAACTTTAACCTAGCCCACTCCTTTTACACTTTGCCATTAAATCAGCCACCCCCTTAACATAGTCTTGCCACTGCTTCCGTAGCCGCCCCAAATTTTAATTAAAAAAGACGGAGATTAGAAAGCAAACCAGAACATGAATGCCTATTTGTTCTTCGGGATTTAATTAAAAATAACTGTATTGTGTTTCTTGGGAAAAACTAGGGTCCAGTGCGGAAAGCCGAGATGGGGCCGACGCCCTTTCGGGCGGGCCCACGTGACCGCCCTGGCCCGCATGAATCTTGAATACAGCGGTGTCCAAAACAAATGCCCCGGCAATGGATTTATCGGTGAACATCCCCCGCAGTGCATCACCGTTGACAGATTAGCCGAAAGTATTGTATTTTGGCCCTGCGATTTTGTTCGCCGCGCGGTGATTGTTTCGTCGGCAAACTGTTTGAAGGGGCGAAGACGTTTTTTGGCCCATTCCGAGTGTTGGCAATAAATGACTGTCAAATCGATTTTTATCGGAAAATAGGTGCCATTTGTATGGCCGCTGCTCAATAAGGAACCCGGGAAAACAGACTTGACGTCGAGTTATTATTCTGACAAATCTATTACTTGATTCCTGACGCCCTCCCTCGCCCATGGCGGAAGAGGAAATGCGCCTGTGAGGCCCCGCGTGTTTCCATCGTGATTAATTTGCAAATATTTAGCCCGCGATTCAACTGAATTTTATGTTTGACTTGTATTCAGGGATTCGCGTGGCGGTTATGTGACCATTAAACATTAATGCGTCGTTAAGTTAACAACGTCGTTAAGCTTGTAAGCGCAATAGATTCGTCAGTCTTGACAGCTGAAGAAGTGGATGCACTGCCGCCACACGACCCTCAGAAGCTTTGAAGAAACACTTTGCGAACGCTAATACAAAGGGGCAAACATGCATTTTGAACCCTTTGTATTCGTTACAATTCTAACTTCGCTTCTACAACACTGTAATAGTGCTTAACACTCGATTATGGGTCTAGTTAAAAGAACACACGCCCCTATAAGAAATCATACTTTCTTTGCCTGCTCTTAGGTATTTTCAAGGGTGTCGTGTCAATTGTGTACGTGACGTACTACTTATGGAAGAGAAAACAGTAGTAATGAAAACATACTTTGTAATGAAGCCCTAATAAAGAATTTTACCTTAATATACTTACATTAGCTTGTTTTGAGAAAGAGTACAATTGCATGCAAATAAGTGTAGATAAATTTTCAGATTGGATTGATGGAATATAATTAAGTAGAAAGATTATTTTTACGACAGTAAAACATATTCAATTTACTACACTATAAGACAAAAATTCATTTATACCCTTGCAAAATACATTATTATCAATGAATAGTTAAAAAACATATGATCAAAACAGAGATTTATGTCGTACCCAAATGATCCATTTTGATATATTGATTATTTTACAGTACTACGTGAAGTCGATATTTGATGACCTGTAACAAAAGAAATTGTTGTCGTTAAAGTTGTCTAATTCTGTCCAAACTAGCTTGAAAGGGCGTAACTCTTTTCGCCTGTATTTTTATATACAACATAATATTCTCGAATTTATCCTGACCTGACCTGACCTAAATGAGTACTCACGATTTCCAGGCTTTCTACTGATATATTTTCAAGTCTTCGTCAGGCAACTACAAGTGTTGCAAATTTCATATTTCCTGGAGATGTTGGCACAGACAAATGGTCATTATGTGGAATTGGTCTGGTAGCAGACGGCAAGTCTGGGTATTCTACAGTATGCTTCAATTTGTTTGTGATGCCTTTTAGTCAAGCAAAACTAGAAATATGGTCTTTCGGTTCCTTCCATATCATTGGAGCAGCGAAGTCTCCGTTTTTCTTAGATATTTTAGCAATTTTTGATTTGTTTCGTTTAAATTGTGGTCTTTGCAATCACCTGTTAGCCAAGAAGTGTTGATAGCATAATAAAATCATACAACGGTGGCAGGAACAAATACCTCTGTTTTACAGTTGGTCGCAGGGGAATTCTTCCTCTCTGTTAGTGTCCGGCTCTTGTTGCTTTGAGATGTGATAACGGCAAGTCTTCTGAAGAATAACTATCCAGTTGTCTCTCATAGTTGACAGCATTTGTTCGCTGGACGTATCAGAATTATAATATACTATATCGCATTCAGTATCTATCACTTTTTTCCCTATACCTTTTATTTTCATATAGCATATTTACTATAGTTCCCTTTTTAATACAGTCGCGGAAAGAAGTTCTTGAAAGGATCCTTGGAAACTGGGAAACTACATCTTCCGTACCGTTCTTTAACAATCGTCTATAATTAATATACCTTTACAGAGCAATATACAGCATCAACAAAGAACATTTACACGAATTGACGTCTGTTTGTCAGATTATTATAAATTCAGTCTTTGAGATACGCCTTCGGAGCATAACCGGAAATATATAGCATATTGAGTGATGGTTCAAAACCAAGATAGGTTGGTATAGTAAGCATGATTTCATAATTTGCGGTATCGAATCAACAACGCGATGTATATCATCCATTATGGACGAAAATACTGAGATATCGTAATGTTAACGCAAGCGTTTGTTGATTTTATGATATTTGAGTCAATATCTTATAAAAGTAGAGTGTTTTTATGATAAAACGTTTTGCCTTTTGACAGATTCACTATAGTTTGTTTATAGATGAGTATAGTGAAACACAAACAGCGCGATCAACGGCACAAACATAGTTTAATTAGTGTGGAATCGAAAATGTTTCCACTTAAAATAAGCGCTGAGTTTCTGTTTTTATTATCAATTGCCATTCCTTCCACTCGCTGATTTCAATTAAAATTATGTTTGTTTATCATTTCGATACAGATTTTTTATCGGTGTTGAAGACAGAACTGTTTCAAAATTAACTAAGAACCGATACTATTCAACAATTAAATATATACAAATGCTCGAGATTGGGTTAAAATATCCCCCTGCAAAGGTTTGTGAACAAGTCCGTTGTAAAATTTTCCCCTGTATCCATTTCCGGTGGTCGGAAAGCGATTTGGAATTGCATTCATCCAGTTTTAATAAAGCGTACGTTGTAAGCAATGCGTGAAATTGATGCTTTTCACATATACATGTAATGAAAACAGATGATTGTTTACTCGTATTGTGTCACATTAATTCTAAGGCTAATTTCATGTAAGATTCTTTATTATTATAAAAGTGGGCTTTCTGTTGCTTTTCGTAGACGTTTGACAACTTTGCATGGCTGTTAAAATGATTTATTTTAATGTGCAATCAATAAAACGTAAAAAATATATAATATAGTATCACAGATGACTATTATTTTCCACCAAATGATACGCAATTTAAAGCAACTTGACGAGGCAGTGCTCTACCATGGTTTTGCAAGCACACTGCATAGTTTTCGCCATACGATATGCATGTATTATGTTTCAACATTCACAATTGCAGGATATTTGCAACTAGTTATTTGTAGAGGATTAGGTTCCTAAACATAATATGCCACAGCGAGGACTGTTCAACTTAGAAGCTATAATTTAGTGTTCTTCTCAACTTATAATACTGGAAGAAATATTACTTACCAAGTAATTTAATTTGCTGATACATACGTAAATAATTTATCCTTCCTCTTCCCCCTAGGTAGAGTTGAATTTGATTACTAGTTCGTATTCTAAAAATGATCCCCCCACCAAAGGCTTTGACTTCAGAGCTAGCACATTTAAATGTAAATACGTAATATGCCTGACAGAATACATTAATGGCCTAAGAAGATGTGTTATTTGTGAATGGGGGATTTGTCGTGTACTAAACCGTATTAAAACGCGTACATCCGAGGCCTTTCACATTCCGTCGAATTAAAACGGGGTGAAACAAGGTGCAGATATAATACGTGAGGGAGCAAATCCTTTGTTATGGCCAGAACGCCGGCCTAATACTCGCTCAACATCCCTCGGTTATTTCATTGCAGGTTGTAATCTTTATTATTTCCAGACAGCGCAAAAATGCAAATCAGACAGTCTTAAACCTCCACGTTTTCGATCTGAATGTTACTAATCTGCATAATTTCGATATATACAATACACAATTTGGCACAAAGGAGTAGATGTGCTCTTCTAATCCACGCGCGCGGATCTTCATGTAGATCTGATGCAAATAGGTCTTGCGGATCAATGTTCTGTGCTGACCGAAACTAAGAAGACATTTAAAGAGTTACTAGAAACTAAAAAAACTGACAATGAAGTTTTTTTAATCCGCTGGTCTCATGGGCGTACGCCAAAAGTTGGGGGGGGGATATAAATTTACAAACCCCCAATATTCATTTTTTTATAGTAACGTTAACAATAATTTAGGAGTACACTTAGATGTAAATGCTACAAAACTGTGGATTATATCGTTAAAAAAACGATTTTTAAATATCAACTTTGACACCCTGTATTTTTTAAATAAAGCGTTTTTTGTATATGGTTGTCCGTGACTGCAATACTTTGCGTGAATTTTGTAGATTTATTCCTAGGGGGTTGAAGAAAATTGTATTTTAATTGCATAAGTTACTTACATGGAACATATATTATGTTCTAATTAATATGAACCATCATTTACCATTCTATCGACGTAAAGACCCACAAACAAATAAAATATAGGATTTTCACTGCCGCATTTAACTACTTCCCGAGTCAAAAACTTTACCTAAACTGTCGAAGAGACGCGTTGCCGCCGTTGTAAATCTTTAATCGTCAGCAATAGCGATGCTTAACTTTAAATTGATACTGAAACCTGTCTGCAGATATCTACAAAACGTTCGGCTTTCTGTCGCTCGGTAACTGCAACGAAACAGATCCACTTGAAATCATTATGAGCTCTCTTGGTGGAAATCCCTTTAAAATTGATTGCATTCCGCTGTGAAAATTGTCAAGTTCTTTCGCTACTCTCGCGAAGTCACTCAATTCACGGACGAGCTCAGAAAATATGATACCTTGATTTAAGAGGCATTGTGTCGGGTTCGTTAATTAAGTACTTTTACCTCAAGCGACATTAAAAATCGGCTTTGGAAAAGACAGCTCTTGTTAACTTTGATCTGTCCAACAATTCTAGGATTCCAATTATAGCAAGCCTCTCAGGCACTCCAACGAAACAGGGGGCGTATTATTTCAAAGCACGCAAAGTATGAGCTATATATTAATCTGGAGCAACAAGCAGGATTGTTTTTGGTTTGGTGTTTGCAATGTAAAGGGTTGCAGTTATATAACACCGCCTGGATTTACTAGAGAATTAGCGAACATAATTATTTTGTTAGAATAAGTGGTTTGTCGGAAACAACTGATGTACCGAATGCATTTTCAATTAAGGCGATAGGATGCAGAAACAACTACCGTAAATTGGGAAACCCATTTTGAGTACAGAAGCATAACAAAAGTTATGAGCTTGATAACATAAATTGAATTAGCTGTGCGGTTACAAAAGCAGGTGGAATTGTACGGGAAACCTGGAAATTTTGTGCATAACAATGGAAATAATCTACAATTACAATATAGGTATACCATAGTCGAAAAGCTGGAGCTTTGTGCTTAGACCACAACAAAAAAAAGCAACAACTGTAAACGAAGTAGTGCCCTATAGCTTAATAATCGACTTGACAGCTGAATTTCATTCTAAGAAGTCAATGTTACTCTCCGAAGCAGAATTCACATCTAATATATAGGTGTTTTCTATTTCAATAGCGTGCTTTTCACGGTAGTAATCTTATCAACTTTTCGTTCCCGATAGCGAATATGCTCTATACAATGTCACCTTCAAGAAATGTTCAATATTAGAACTGTCCGAATCAGTCGAATCAAAGTCGCTTTCAGTGTCGCTGCCGGTTTGTAAACTGATTATTATATTGTATACATATAGAGTCCAGTGAAGGTTTCTCAGCAGTAAAAAAATCTTCAGCTGTTTTGGCTTGTTAATAATAATAATTATGAGCATATATCCCCATGTCAAAATCGTCTAGGCCCGTAGGTGGTTGCAGTATTTGTTCGTTTCTGTTCTGGCGTTAAAAAACTTCAATATCACCATCTTCAATTGCTGTAATTTGCTTAGCGACGCTCTGCACACCCCTTAGACTGATACTAATCACCAGGGCAGCACGCTCCTGAACTTTATAAAGGTCTTTTGAGGGTTGATTCGACGCTGATTCCCATGAACGAAACGTGATGGATTGATTTTTATTTTAATTCAATAAAATATATCGCACATTTATTATTGTCCTTCAAAGTTCATTTCCAACTTATWACTAGCAGAACAAGGATTACAATGCAGGTTTGCAGTCACTGCCGACGAGAACTAATAAGAAAGACTGCGTCATATTTACGAGAATGCTTTGGCAGTGATCGAAACGATTCTCACGGTTGACTGGAAATCGCGATGTGCAGTAGAGTGCTACGAGTGCATGTTGCAGAAAATACAGATGCGGAGGATGACTGATGAATCTATCGAATATTGAATTTGATGTGTAGATAGCGAACGCTTGATTGGAGCTTTTAGCGAAAAAGAAGATCGTTTGCGAATATTTTAGTCAAATAGATGCTAGCTGACCAACAGATTGGTATAATAATCTCATTGGTACCTTTAGAATTGTGGCGATATTATATTTCATCATTCGGACCATTTTTGATGTCTTTTTGTGTGCTATTCGTAAGAAAATAATGAATGCGAATCTGCTAATTGAAACCAACTAACTAGGGTGACCACTTTACATTCTGCTTCAACAAACGATAGAGTAGCTGTAAAACTGCCGATGCGCCAGCGATAAATCGTCCATAAAAATTTACCATACGCAGAAGTTATTTTAGTTCTGTAACATTAGGGAGACAAATACATTTGTCTTTTGGTATTTGTCTATTATTGCTTGTTTACCCATGCTGTCTTCTTCCATTATTGTAGCTACGATAGCAGCCAAAGCGGTAGCAGTACGAGGTCTCAACTTCTTCTTCACCATGGCCAGTTCATATGTGCTGTTGTCAAACTAAATCTAATATAAAACCAATGTTATTTATAATATTATTGCAAAAATTTTTATTTTTACTATTTTCATTGCTCACATTTGAATTTGCTAATGTCAAAATGTTGTTGTCATTACCACTCTGGTTTTTCAAAGCCATCTTTTTTGTGATGGAATAAGTATATTTAATATACCCTTCTTTGTCTATAATTTTTGATTAAAGAAGATAGAGACATCCGCCTTTTACTGTTCTCATCAGAATTTATTTGAGTAAATCCACTTCCTGCCTAGAATAGACATTTCAACAGTGGCGTGTCGATGCTTTCTAAGAAAATTAAGAAGTATCTGCATATACTTATTTTTTATTGTTTACAAAACATAAAATGCAAATTACAAACTCTTTACGCAATCAAAGGTAACAAAAAACATTACTCCAACGTAGTATCACTGAGATGTGCACCGCTTTGGAATTATTTTGTAGTATATACGTATATATTTACTTCATTGTTTTCTGTAAACCGATACACTTTTCTACAATTTTGTAATGTGTATTTTTTGAGCGCGTTCGTTTTCAACAAATATTAACGCTGAAGATAACAGTCGTGATTCAGTAATTTTTTTATTACTTTGAGTTTTGAAAATGCTGATGTAACAGGAATGGGAATGCAGTGTAAATCTCGGGTATACTACTAATTAGCAACTGATTTTTTATTGAAAAATACACTCCTCAAATTCCCTAGTACTGTCGCTGCTTTTCAGGTTTTCATAAAGAAAGTTTCTGATTTGAATTAGTTCCGATACAACTTTAGGTGTAAGATCGTCTAGATATTTTTGAGAAACAATTCCTCTGGTTTATTAATAATTTCTTCTTCTTGAGCTTTAAGAAATATTTTGGGATTGAAAATAAGGAATTTTGAATACTTAGTAACGATTTTCTAGTTGCTCAACTGGTTCATCAACTGCAATTTCATCAAATAATTTTTTGACAGTACACAGAGAGAATAATTTGTTWAAAAGAAAAAAAATATATTTATGGCAAKCAAATTATTTGTTTGTGTATGGCGAAGTTTTTTTTGTTTCAAACCCTCAAAATTCTTGAAGCGGCTAAAATAACATTTATTTAACATAATATATACAAAACTTTAAATTAACTTTTGAAACTATTGAATCAAAAATAATCATTTCCTTTGTAGAACAAAGTATTTGTTTCACTAAACCATGAAGATGTTTGGGAATAAACATATGATTAAATTTMACTGAAACAAATATTTGTTTGGAATCAGAGAAGAGGTAAGTGATTCTCTGCATACCAAATGAATATTTCTTTGTAGTAAAGATATCATATTAGTCCAATGAAACAGCTATTTCCTGAAATCAAACAATTGCTTGATTGAAAGAATTCATATGCTCAATTCATTATCTCTGTTATTGCAGCAAACTGCATGTTAATTATAATGAAATATATATTTTTTAATTAGATTGTATAAATATTGCATTCTAACAAGTCCTTTAAACATATAAATAAATTGTTTTTAAGTCAGAGAAATAAATTTTGATTAACCCACTTCGATATGTCTATGTACTTTATGCAAGTGTATTCCTGTGGCTTCCTGTTTTTTTTTATAGAGCGTATAAAAGTTGTTTCTTGTAATTAAAAATGCAATATGTCACTCAATTCATTTCCGTAAAACTGTAATTGGTTTAGTAAAAAACATCTGATTTAAATTAGCCTAACCTAGACAAGTCCATTGACAAGGTAAATTTTGCTACTTATATGTATGAATATAATGCAGACGGAAAGTATGATATTTATTTTAATTTAAAGGACAATCACAAATCTACTGGTTTCTATAGCATGATAAATGTGTTCCATTTTAGTATTTCAAATATACTGAATAAATAACGCGATTACTTGTAATAGTAGTTTGGTACAAATAGGGAACTTCACTGAGCAGACTTACTAACATGTACCTACTTCAAGATGTAGAGAAACAACGCCGTAATTAACATCCTTACGAATCATAGAAGGTCATTTTGTTACAGAGCTTGCGTTAACGATCATATGCTTGTTGGAATGCCTTATTTTTCACATTATATTAAGCAAATCCTTTATTTAGGCTTCATACTTACTTTTAAAACTGTGACCATCTTCCTCTTTTGTTTCACAATTTAACGAAATAAAACTGACAATAATAAGAAACAAATAACGCCGGGTTTTCCCGATTTACCTTGATACATTATGTTTAGTGTCCAACCATGGCTAAAGAAGCAAAACTCTAAACTTCCACTTTGCTAGTGGCACGCGCAAATTCAAACAATTATTTCTTTGTATCCAAAAACAGATTGTTGCATTAAAGCATCATTTATTCTGTTTAAATACATGTTGTTTGCCGTAACAACAGGTGTGTTTGCGTTGAACATTTAAATAGTTGAATAACAAAAAGAAACACTGATTTAAAGAAGATATATTTATTAGAAACAAACATTTACTTTTGTTTATATAATTCTTTAAAGCATTTAATTTAAATATTTGAAATTTTAACTTATTGGAATAAATTGTTTGACCGTGAAAAATAATACTTTATTCGCTCAAATAATTATTAGGTTACTTGAACTGTTCGATCTCAAATAAATGGCAGTATATTTACAAACAAACTGATATTCTTCTTACAAATAAAATTTGTTTGTTTGAAAATAAATTTGTTGGGCCTAAAGAGATGTAAGTCAAACAAATTGATTTTATAAATCGTCGTTTTCGACTAACTAAGAAACTCGAAATTTTCTGAAAATTCTCCCACGATATGCCGCTGCCCGCTCTTATTCGGACATCCCGTATAATTTAGTTTATTGTTTTGTTTAAAAATAATTGTTGAACCTCGTCCTGCTGCTCTGGAAGTTCCACTTCGTCCGATAATATAAAACCAACGAGAACGTTGCTCATTTGTTAGAAACGGCCCTCTCGGTGATCCGGTTCGGAACGTTATCTCGCCGGAAAACAAAAACACAAATAAGACAGGTAGAAAATGCGAAAAGTTTCATCGATGATAAATTATAAACATGAGCGTAATGAGTAAGGGCCGGGTCCTCGGGGGCCCGTAATTTTAAATGTATCTTAGCGGGAACGAATCTGGCGTTGGACAAAATTTGCCCCTTTGTCTTCTCGCAGGAGTTAAAAAGAACACGGCACCAAATGTTCGTGTATAAATCACTGGGAGGCGGCCTCCGCCGTTTGCCGGCCCGCTACCAGATACATATCGCGATCTACTAATTACTTTTTCCAATCTGCCGCTGGATTAATTAAATTGTAGTGGTGCGGAGTTTTGGAGACGTGCTGAGTTCCGGAATGGCTTGCCGATTAATGTTTCGGAATTTATCTTCCGAACTTCGCCCTACGACGTTCCGCTAACCACCGTTTACGGCATAATGAGACCGAGAGGCGGTTTATTAAAATTGGCCGGTAAAATTTCGGCCGGCGAATGAATATAAATAAACGTTGCCACAATACGGGTTGTTCCGTTTTCGCGGGCCAATACACAGCCCTCGGCCGCGAATTTCCTCCTGCTTCGTTCCGAGGGTGTAAAACATCCAGAAAGTTAACGCTCATCCCCGCCGGGATGAATTTTAGCTCGTGCTGCCCCCGACTTAGCAAAATATGCATGGAAGCTGTGAGAAATTGTTAGTGCACGCAATTTATCCGCTCGAGTTAAGCCGGGTGAGTTGCTAAACCGAAATCCAGTTTTCCGACCAACTCCTTGCGCCGAAACTATTAATTTCGCTTAGACAAAAACCTAAATTACCCACTTTTCACTAGTCAAAAACATAATTCAGAAAAAATGGCAAGAAATAAAGCCATACACCGCAATACCAGAAAAGGAATTCATAATGGCAATAAAATTCGCACTAAATACTATTTTCAACTTAGAAACGAATATTGCAAACAAATTGAACGAGTAGCAATGGGCTCAACAATTTGCAGCAGCATAGCACAACTAATAATAGAAGATCTAGAAGATATAAACTTTATAAAATTGTATACAAGGTTTGTAGACAACGTATTTCTAATCATACCAAAAAACATTGGTGGAATGAGGAGATAAAAAGCAAAGACAATTTTTAGAAATGATACATATTCAAAAAAACCTAAACACATGTGTAAACGACAGGACTGACATACAAGGACTAAGTAATACCTACTACACCGTCATTTAAACACACCCTCTCACCGTCACATTTACCATCCACAATGATAGCAAAAGAACAAACTTGAAGGTACAGTTTATATTAATATCAAAATTGTAAATGTCATTGATTTTCATAATAATTTGTCAATCTACAAAATAAAAATATTCGACAAAGACCTAAATTATAGGTCGAAACGTCATATTATTAGAAAAAAGTGTCTTTAATTTATAAAAATATGGAGCCAGAACCTACAAATAAATACAATAAGAAAAGTTGAAATTTTTAATCTCACAATATTAATTTTATATAACATTGAGCGATGACTGTAAATGAAGCATATACCAAATACTCTCTAAAACTGCATACATATATACGAGGGGTGCGCATCAGCCGACGCAACTTCTGCTACTTCCGTATCCAGTAATCCGAAATAAACTGTACCGAAATTATACTTGGAGTACGAAGCGTATTTATCTTGATAAGTGACTTTTATTCGCCCCGAGTGAATTTGTGCACCATATCCTTGATTGGCTTCGCGAGCTCCACGCTTTTTGCCAGCTAATTAGATATGAATTGTGTGCCTTTTGATACACAAAGGCTGAAATCAGCGGGGTGGCCCGCAGCATCAAAAAATCCGCGACCCCCGATACACACGGGGAAAAAGAAATTTGATTCGGTTGAACGCACTTCGTTAAACTGATTAAGGCGTTATGCGACAGTGAGCGTGAACCCTGCCTCTAGCTTTGTATTGAACTGATTGCATAAAATTGGAATAATGCCGGGATTAGTGAAAATTAACCTAACATATATTTTCTCAATCAGGAAACAGTAGCAAAACCAACTGTTTTTCATTTAAAAAATTAAATTTTGTGATTTATATAGTCTTGCAAAAATCACTGTCACTGTTAAATACTAACATATTCTCGTAAAATTAGAAATTTTACTTATGATTAATAATTATAATATAAATGGCATTATTTTGGAAAAATGCTCTCAAGTTCGAGATTTTAGTGTTGTCATTGATAGTCAGCTGTGCTTTTCTCCGCACATTGAAAAATATTGTGAAGATGCTTTCAAAGCGCTCGGTTTTGTAAAGAGAAATACCAAAGGTTTTGTAAATATTGACGCGTTGTTGTCGTTATATTATTGTTTCGTAAGAAATAGAGTATTGCTCATTTTGACAGTCCTGTAAATGTACTGTACAAAATTAATTATATTTTAAAAGTGTCCGTAATACTAGTCTCTGCTGGTAAGAAACCAAAGCTATTTTTCTAAGATACTTTTGTAGCAATCATAAAAGAAACATACTTGTGAATATGTTTGAAGACGCAACAATGTGTAGAAACTGTACAAAAACTGTTCTATTACAACGTTTCAAAATTGTGTACATTCTATTTATACACATTGTTCAGAAACATTTTTTATAATCTGACCTGGACTTTGGAATTCTTTTTAATTGAAGATCCTAGGTAGCTATGGTCAGCGCACGCTGTTCAGTCAGTGTCCAAGCGTCAGTTGACTCATCGGTTAGTGTCGGTTTCGTTGCAGTAGAAATTAAGCAAAAATTACGTGCGAATCGTTGAAATCAAAGACTAAATTAGTGTTGGTGGATGACTTAGAGCGTACAGCAATCGGTGTCGATGGTAGTTTAGTGATTGATGACGATTTAGTGGATATTTCCGAACATGAAGTGTACATGTGGATCGTGCGACAGTCTGGAGGTACCTTCAAAAACCTAGAAATTGCTGCAAGGTAGGATTTTGCATTAATTGGTTGCCGTTGATGTAGGAAATGTACTTTTAAATCTGTAATAGGTACCTATTTCATGCTTAATATTATGTAAAGCCGAAAGGTCTGGATTTCCAAAGATCGTAGTTACCTTTGGCCAGCGCACGCTGTCCAGTTAGTGCTCAAGCGTCAGTTGACTCATCGGTACGGCGTCGGTTTCTTTGCTGTTTTAATTAGACAAAAACTGTGTGCGAATTGTTGAAATCAAATATTAAATTAGTGTTGGTGGATGATTTACAGTGTGCAACAATCGGTGTCGGTTGTAGTTTCGTGTTTAATGACGATTATGTGAATAATTTTGAACAAGAAGTGCGGTGTACTGTACTGTAATTCCTAAAGGATTTTGTACAATGTGAGAGTATGCAGTCATGCAAAAGGTAATGTGTGTTTTTATCGGATGATATACACAGGAACGCCGGTTTCCTTCTATTTATAATTGAGCCAAAATTATGCGCGAATCTGTTAAATCAAAGATCAAATCGGTGAATGAATTTGTAAATAATTTGGAAGTAGAAGCTCCTATACGTGGGCCATACCATTCCGCAATTACGGGAAAAAAGGTAGGAATTTGTAGTAAATAATGGTGTAGGAATTTGCGGTTAATCATGTGTTGTTTTTCATTGTGCATTCAGTAATTTATCGTGCCTACTGCATATCAGCGATAAAAGTACAACTTTTAGTGATTTCTATCCAAATATGCGGAAATATTATGGGTAGATCGAAGATTGAAACAGTACTGTGATGTACTTWATGTCCAACTTCGTACAAATGAACACTTTTTCGTCCCGTTTTAAAATCGTTTTTGAAGATGAACAGTCACAGATTATTGTCTTCCTTTGAACGAATTAAATAACCAGACCGTTTAACATATATAGCATAAACCTGCAATAAGACAATTTATAGATCCGATGTAAGTAGGTAGCTCTGTAGAATTCCTTATCACAGAATTTCCAAAATTGAAAGTATAAATCCATAGAATGGTTAGATATATAGGGTTATTCACACTATACAACACAATAAATTATGGTTAAAGTTTTACTACTTTGTTTGCTATCTTATATTTATCAAAACTTGCAAGGACGATTTACCTTTTATAAATATAAAGAAGCTAAAATCTTATATACATTGAAAACTGATTCATCAGTACCAGATTAGAAAAGAAAAATTATGACGTTATCACATTAATAAAATGAATCTAAAAATCTGAACAAGCAATCTTGACTAAAAATGGAAAGCAGCTTTCAAACCAGCAACATAAAAATTAGCGTTCAAATAAAAAATTTAGTATAGGACAACTGAAATTGCAATAATCCTTTAGAAATGTTCAGTTTTGGTCAACAAAAATTTTGTATATCTTTGAAATTTCTAAATAGATTAATTTTTATGATTTCTTACAAAACTTTTCAAACTATCCACAGTGGAAGTATGTTAAAATGATAATAAATAATTCGCTAAGGAAGAATTTGAAGCTACAATGTCTGTATTTTTATACTTATTAAATTGTTTTAGATGTGCATTACCTCTAATGAGAAAGGATCTTCCATTTTGTCCAATATAAACAAAATTACAGTCGTTACATGCAAAGTGCACCTTAATGAATATATATTTGTGTCATTATATGAAAATAATTATTAAAGGTAAATTGTGACTTGACCAGTAAACCTAAGTGGGTGCCCGTAATGGTATTAAAAGAAACCTAAATTTTGTCAGGTATTTATATTACAGTTGTTCTATTAAGTAATTTGGAAAACCGGTATATAGAAATAGAGGTTGATAATAAAATTTCGTTTTTCCATTTATTAATTTTGAGCAACCAGTCTTCTCCGTATCTTTCTTTTGAAATTTTCAGAAAACCAACTTGTACAGACATTATCCCTTATTCTTCTGTGCATCCTCACACACATAAAATAGCCGTGTTTCATTCGCTTTTTCATAATATTTTTCACAGTTGATTGCGAAATTTTGGTCATTTTTCTTCCTTTTTCTTTTCCTCTTTTCCTCTGCATTTTTGGTGTATTCATAAACATTCAAAACTATTTGTTGAACTTTACGTGGTAAATGATTATGACTCCGTCTTATCAGATGCTTGTATTTTGTGGTTCTACTTTTGACTTTTTATGGACGCCGTGTTGGATTTTTACGCTACAAGATAGACGGTAAAAATTGGATAAAATTATATAGCACGTATAGGCCATCTAACTGCATTAATAGCAAAAGTTAGGAAAAATAAAAAACATCAAGTTGCTACGGATAACAAAAGCATAATATAAAAGAAGAGAAAGCCAACGCTAACTTTCGTAAATATTGTTCAAAATGGCAATCGTTTACCACGCTAAGGGTTTTCTGGAAAGCAAAATTTTGTGATGTGTGGTACTAAATCTTTTGCACACCTTTAGATGAACTAACTTCCTTTTCAACTGTTCATTGCAAAATTTCAGAATTATAAACGGTATCGATATCTAGCTTTCGTGTTCATTTTAGTCAAGGAATTTAAAACGCTGTTTTTATCGTCGGCAAAATCGAACATATTCACTAAGAAACTTCATCGTCCATATTACTTAGGCGGGTAAGCCCCCACAGGAATTTCTGTGCCGTAACTTCCTGGATTGGAAATTTTACCTTTCCGATCCACTACCTATTATGATAATTTCAAGGAACAATCATCGGAGAAATAGTCGGTCGTCGCCCGTCTATAGGAAACTACATTACGAGAAATTCATAGAACGACATTAAATAAAGTAAAGCCGCTTCTGTAAATTCATTTTCGTGGCGAAGTTCTGCATTTGAATACAGTATTACAGCGTTGTTATCTGAACCGGTGGTAAAACAATGTCTCGTGTCAAAGTTTCGCTTTAGTTATTGCAGATTGATGCAAATCGTCATGTAAATTTTAAGGATTTTCATATTTTATATGCGGCGTGCATATTTTACGATTCCGTGCAATCGAAGAAATGATCCGCTAACGCGAACTGAAAACCTGGAACCTTTCAGCCGCGCGCCCCGTAGGACGGCAATTTCGGCGGCGGAGGTAATCTGCGTTATTAAAATTTCGTCTTAATAAGCATGTCGTGACACTTAAGCCGCGGAAATCGCGTATAACATACACTTAATTATCACAGTATGCTAACATAATTAGTCATTTTACAACAATTACTAAATTACTGCTAGCGTGCAGGATCGCGATTATACGACCGCCCGTCTGTTCTGTACCTCCCTTTCGCATAAACGCCAACACCATGTTGTTTGTACTCATGAACAACACCTTTACAAATACACAATTAATGTTTGGCTGGCGGTGTTCTAAATTAATACCTTAATGAAATTTAACACTATCGCATACGCAGTGTACCCGCAGATTAATGGAAACCTGTCCGACGTCTCTCCGAACAACCAGCTCCGCGAGAATTTGCAGATGTCATTCGCAAAGCAAATGTTGCCGTGAAGATGCCAACTCCACTACACCGAACGCTCCAAGTCGCATTGCACCATCTGCTTTACTTGGGGTGGATGGTATCTTCGAAAAAAGAGAAACTACGGCGGCATTGTATTTTTTATTTTTCAACATGGTCTCCCTCTACACTAATCAAGTGCATTGGTGGAAAAAGAGTTTCCCAACTCAGCATACAACCTCTTTATGGCTTGCATCAGTCAAACGCTGCAGAGATTAAAAGGTTGTACCAAATTTTCCTAACACTAAAACACACGCAACTCAAACAAAATTATGTTTCAGACTAAATTTGCTTTAATTAGGGAGCGCCTAAAAGAACAAGCAGACAAAGTAGCTTCTTAGATGATGAGATAAACGTAACATTGTAAATTCTCTCCCATAACCTTTTTTATCAAGATTTTGAAGACATAGTAAAGTTTACTCAAAAACAGCTCTTTAGCAAGGTCAAGCAACAAAACATACTTAAATTTGAGGAATTCATTACCATTAGACACAATGAGTTCAAATCATACAACATAGTTAAAACCAACTTCAACAACACTGTGATAAGCTTGTCAAAAAAGAGTGTCTCAGATGCTACTGTAAATATTTTAGCGAAGTAGATGAACTTCGCTGCAACGCCACGGATAATTCCAAAAGATCTGTGGAAAAAATCCGAATTTCCGAAAAATCTAGCGGATAATATTACGATGGATGTATGCCACGTCATTAGAAATGCTCGTACACCCAGAAGGCTCAATATAGATAACAATTGTTAGATGGCGAAACATACCAAAAATTATCCCGAGATCCTACCTCAAAAATTTTCTAAATTACTAAAGATTTTATCAAAACTTCAAATCTTTTGAATGGGGAGAAGTCTTTTTTTAACAGTTTCCTACTGCAAAGTACTTAAATTGTGTGGTTTGTCCAAAATCCATATAACTAATGTCCTTATCACAAATTGGCAAAATTGTGTGCTATTTAAAACCCCGTGTAGGAAAAACCAGTTTTCAATTTAAGCCTAAATGTTGGTATAGGTATGTAGGTGATACTTTTGTTATTTGGCCCAATGGTATAGAAGAGTTAGGTAGGTTTCTCAATAATTTGAACAGTCAAAATCCTGACATGATTTTCACTATGGAATTAGAAAACAATGGCAGTTTACCTTTCTTGGATATTTAAATTTACAAAGTGAACACTGGACAGTTAGGACACAAGGTTTACAGAAAAGCAACACACAGACAGAAGTTTACTTGCCACATCTTACCACCCTCCCACTCCAAAAATTGCCTGATAAGGACGTTGTTTGTTAGAGCACAAAGAATCTCAGACGAATTCTTTACAAAAAAATCAGCGCTAGCAAGAAATGATTATTATTATTTTTAACAAAAGCGCTCATCCAAATCAAGTAAATTTCCAGCCAGGACAAAGTAAATTATAGTTGAGTTTGCTTTATGTACAAGGCCTTTCTGGAAAATTGAAGACCATACTTAGAAAACATATTTTAGTTTGAAAAAACACATACGTGCTACTAGGCTGCAACAGATAGATAAATTTGCCTGACATTGATAAAACATAGAGAAAAATATTACAAACATCTAATGAACGAGGTTATAGAATTTCGTAGGAATACTAATAATTTTAATAGGGTTTTTCACTTGGGTGAAATTTGGAAGGCTATTTGTAGATTTCTTTTATCAAGTAGTTCGGGTATATCTAGTAGGTAGGTAGTTGCTTTTTCGTCGTTAGGTTTAAATTTTATCAGGTTGGCCCGTTGTTTCTATATCTCACCAAGGGGTTAGTTTATTTGCACTGTACCAGCCAAGTGCATTACTGCATACGGTACAAAAAAATCCTTAGTTTGTCTAACATCAGCAAATGCAGTTGCCAAGAAAGTGTCTTGTTGTTTTGATTAAATTGGAAATCGTTGATACAGTACAAGAAAAAGAGAGGTCTCAGGACTGAGCCCTGCGGGACGCCCAAGCGTAATCTTCCAGGCTAGAGACAATTCATTATTAAAATAAGTAACTTGTTTCCTGTTGCTTAAATAACTCGCTAACAATTGCAAGGATTTATTAACTAAACCGTATAGTGGTATTTTTTATTAGTTGTCAGGCGACATAAATTAACCTTTTTGACCTACATGCTAACCGACTTTACTTAACATTACTCTATACATCGCGAGCTGGACTAGAAATCACATTTCTTTCGGTATCAAAGAGGGTGTAACGTAGATTGAGGAGTCTCAACTTAAAAAAAAATGTGCTAATTGGTGGAAGTTTCTGAACTGGGACCTGACTGGTCAAAACTATCCCCACTGGCTATTTTCTACGCGTGACACTGGTCATATTCTTGTTAATTATCCAATTATCGGATCATCAAATCATATTATATTCAGACCTATCTAACTCGTGGATAACCCGAATCAGAAGTTAAGATATGGCGATAATGCAATAATAATATTCTTCATTCCAATATCGAACTTTTCCTGTGTACATTGAGCAATTGAATCATTCAAATCTAACCAACTCAACAAATCATACCAACAAAGTATCCCAACCGAACTACAATAACCAAACCTTTAACAAAGCAGTACCGCCTGAAAAAAATATTACGAGAGTACTTCGAGACGAACAGAATTAACAAAAATTATTAATTTTCTGAAAAATAATGTTAATTTATTTACGTATCCACCAAAACTAACAATTTTACTACAAGAAGAATTGGGTAGGGATGTTTTTTTTTATCAAAAATTGCAATGATTTATAAAATATCCTTTATTTTCTACACATTATCTGTTGTTACTTGTTGATATTTGATATATGGTATAAGATTCTAACATAAAATTTTCTCCTTAAGTCTATTATTAGAAAGGAAAAGGTTCAAACGTTCTTTTCAATCAGTCTGTAATCAATACAATCTCTTTATTATTCAATGATGAGCCTGTATGGCGTCAAAAAAAAATAATTTCCCTGCATTTTTGCGATCCTGGCAGAAAGACTTTAAGACATTAGCGGATCATTTCGCGACCCCCCCCCCGAAATTTAGGCCAGCCGTACGCCATATGATGATGTACTTAACGAAATTGCCGAATCCATTTTACATTTAATAAAACCMAAATACCCGGACGGGTGCTCATTATTAAACGCGGCCGCTGCAGATCGCTGGTATTTGCTTTCCATTACCGTCTTGCAGATCCACCTACGGTTTTGGTTCCTCACACGCCGGACAGCATTATTACGCCSCTACGTAGCTTTGTGGTCAGCACAAWKGGGTGGTCGCAGGACGGTGAATGTTGCAGTTTAATTGACGCTTCCATCACGACCAGGGCGGACAATCAGGGAAGWTTCTTCAATTATAGTGAGGCACATTCCGAAATGCCTTGGGACATAAATGGAATAGCAAACCCGCGCATTTATAACTGCAGTTTGCAGCGGATAAACTTGAACACTAATGGCATTTCCACTAAATATGATTCGTTTATTCTATTCCAGCGTTACGCACGGGACAAAGGACTGTCAGATCCTGTTTCTGGTTCATTTCTTTAACTCATATTCATTGTCGCAGAGGCAGCTGCCTTGCTGTTATCAACAGCGCGATTATAACTTACAAAGCAATAGTTTTTAGTGTGAAATAATTGGCTAATTAGAATATTTGATTTGATGCAATTGCTTCAAAAATTAAGATTGTTTTCATAACGGAAAAATTCCCGCGTAAAACAGTATCTTACATCATTTAGCGTACTTTTTTCAGTGTTAATATAATATAATCAGTTTCAACGGTTTCAAAATGGAATGCACACCTAACATATTGTAAAATAAATACAAAAAGCGCAGTCCGATCCACAAAAAAAGGTGTGAGCTTGAATCCCATCAAATGCAGAAAAAGGCTCGCAACTCATTCCTTATACGTATTAGTTTTACCGTATATCTCACTTAAAAAGGGCCCTGTAAAGTAAATAGCGCAGGGGGGTTGTTAATAATCATACATGGGTAGCGTCCTAATTGATCTAGTTCCTTAAAATGTTTCTGCCTGTTGCAGATTCATTGTATCTTGCAATGCCACAAAAAAGCTACATGTTTTTATTTTATGGAAAGCAAAAAAAAACAGATTCCGATATTTTTTATTTTTGTTTGTGTTCCTCACAGTCCAATCTGCTTTTCTTTATTCACTGATGTAGTTATGTGTTACATTTTGTAAATGTTTAGGATTGTGAATTATTTTTCAACTATTGCTAATTGTTTTTCCTTTTTTTCAGGTGAGTGTTCAATACTTTTAGTACTCCCAATGATCATGCGGTGAGTAGATAAAATTAAGAACTGATGACAGAGCTGGGCTTTTAATAGAATCTATAAACTCGCTTATTATTCAGGGTGTCGCAAGATGGTGGTGGTTGCTTTTTTACCTATAGACACTTGGAGAAAGATTAGTGAGCTACGTAAATGTCGTTAGTTATTTGGTCTTTCTTTTTCGTGGACATGGACTTTCTAAAAAATTACATGATAAATACTTTAATGTTAATAATAATGTTAAAAGAAAATTTTCAGTATTCTGGGAGTTTTTTTTAAGTGTCATATTTTTTACAAGTTGTTTGTTTAAATTTTGGGTTCTCGTAAGGACAAATTTTATTTCCGCTCTAAAATAAAATACATTTTGTTGAAAAGAGTCCAAAATATTCAATTTAATAAGCAACCTGTTTCGTAGGCACTATTAATCTATTACCCCGTTATTAAGTTAAACGTGGTAAAACTAATTACATGGCCAGACTCTTTGTGAAATAAGCTTTCAAATGATGTATCACAAGATGGATAGTTCCATTTAAAACTTTTAAAGGGGTGTCTACCCTGCTCAGAGAGTAAGCGCTATCCATTAAAAACTTATCTCAAAAGTTGTCCCCCTTCAAACAAAAGTTTACCTGTTTTTGCAAATTTTTAAATTTTTGCTATATTTAAAGTTATTTAAGGTGTGAAGTTTTCAAAAAATCACCCTGTAGTAGTAGTAGTGTAGTAGTAGTAGTAGTAGTGCGCCAAACAGGGATGCATGTAACAAATAATAACAGCTTAATTTAAGAAATGTAAAACCTTTATTATATATAATTCAAATTTCAATTCATAAAAACACACACTGGTTATAAATTGACAAAACGTTCGTGGTCTAGATAAAATTTCTGATGAACGCTAAATTGATGAAATTACCGAGTATGCTTTAAATGTTCCACTCCACTTTAATATACCATTAGCCATCGACCTTCGTTGTTTTTCACGATATCGGAAACTGGTACAAAATATCCTCATCTACGGGTTAAACTTCACATTAAATTGTCCAAGAGTAAAGCTGTTTCTTTTTGGCCAATCTTTTACAGGATAATGATGCTGCACAGTTGACATGTCGCAGATTTCTTTCAAAGGAATAGATTTTAGACTACTTCTTAATGAGTCCACAAACAGTCCCCATTCATCCAGTAAAGTTTTTGTATTACTGGGCCAGAGTCTCCATCCTTGAAATCGTGATCCCAAAACTAGTGCAGATTTCTTCGTTAACTTTAGATAATGACTTAGATGGGGTCTGGATTATTAATTCGGAACCTTCAAACAATTCAGGGAGGTACGGAAAAAGTTTGCTACGTCTTCATCCTGATTTTGTCAAATGTTTACGTTATGTTTACGTGGTCCCACTAATACCCTAATACTGAATAAAACATACGTGTTTCCATCTGTTTTGTTGCGACATTTGTAGATTTTTATAGTACCTCACCAGCGGTGTTTTCGGCAGTCCACATTCGTTTTTAACGCAAAGGGAGAATGCCTCGTTCGGCGCTTTTTATTTCGATTGACGGAAAACGGGGGTTCGTCGGCGGCTGGAATAAACGCGGCTCTTCTGAAAAAGGCCGTTTTAAAAAGTCGCATCCTGATTCAGGCCCACCTGCCGCAAGCGACGACCCTTTCTGTCGACTATTGTGTCCCGGATTAAACCAAAATAAACGTAAACAATTTATTCCGGTCGTTTAGGTAATTAAGGCATTATTTTGAATAGTAGTTAGACGAGCGGTTGCTCAAACAATTCGTTATCGTACCTCCCTGTAATTTACATAGCTTCGTTTTGCATAAGTGCAGGGTTATAAACTGGAATTGCTACCTTCCCCGGAGCATTTTTAAATGCCGCCGGGGAATTTCCATTTGTCTCTTGATGTCATTTAGGCGTAGCTTTTTAAAGGAAGTGTGGAACGGTGTTACAATACGCTTCATATGGGGCTGCTTTAGCAATCGAAAAAGTTAAAAAATAGCCCAGAATCAATTGCAACATACATGATTGTGTTTGTCGTATAATCCTTCTCATAAACCATGTACAGCTCAGAAGAGCTACTAACACTTTTTGTACAATTCATATGATGCCCTTTTCGGCAGCTGAAATAATACTTATATCCTCTTTTCATTTCCGTAACATTTTTTAAATAAATTCTGTTCTCACTTTCCATTAGTGATAATCTCCCATATTTACACTCATTTTTTAAGAACTTTCGCCAAAGTAACAATGCTGTACTTAGATTCAATCCCCTGTTCATTAATAATATGAAGGTAATATAAAACTTAAAGAAAAATTAATGTTAAATCGCTGTAACTTCAATGAACAACAATACCAAGTAGCTTCCAAAATACGCACGTAAATCAATCAACAGTCAGTAACTTATAGGTTTCAAGATTTTGAATTTCAAGCTTTATTTATTTCCTAAAAAATAAATTTAACTGGTTGAAAAAATAATTTTTCTTTTCGATATACAGTACTAATGGTACAAAAGCACTTAAAAATTGCGTTCATTTATTTATACTATCGCTTATTCCATTTAACACTTTGATAATTGACCACATTTCGAAAAATTTTATACATTCA
Organism: Rhyzopertha dominica; assembly: GCA_025024175.1. Taxonomy (NCBI): domain Eukaryota; kingdom Metazoa; phylum Arthropoda; class Insecta; order Coleoptera; family Bostrichidae; genus Rhyzopertha; species Rhyzopertha dominica. The sequence goes on from QCXZ01000086.1 coordinate 923,368, forward strand.
CCATTTGTCAATTGCTCTTGAGACTTTTTATGGTCAGATGAGGAAGCAGAGGGCCTTAATTTGCTAGTCACAGAATCTGACCAAGTAAAAGGTAAATCATAAACCTCTTTCACAGTTTGTTGGGCTTTGTCCACTTTCCTTACTCTCTTAGCACCAAAGTTCACAGAACATTCTAACTTGATGTTGAACTCAATTAAAAATTCGCCTTTTTTGACAGAAACCACATTCATTTTGAACAAAAGAAAACACACCGAAGCGTCTGTAAATCCCAATTTTAGCTATCGTAAGTAATTTTTTCGTGTATGATAGACAATATTGTTTTACACAAAATAGCGGGACTTTTCTTGTTAGCAGCACTTTTCTTCATTCATTTATTAGGATAAATGTTAAGTGTACAATTGCTTAAATTATTAAACACTATACTAGAAGATGTACAAAGTGACTAAGAAACTGATAAATTGGAGTTCATTCTTCCACTTAATGTTTCGAATACTGTCGATGTTGACGGTGCAGAGATGATGGAAGATTGCTGCTCAGTTGAATTAGTAAAAGTTGAAAATTTTACTTCATTTTCTATACTGTCTTCCACATAAGCTTCTGCAACTCCACTGCTACGCCAACCACCGTGTCTCTTCAAAACTTGAATGTCGGCTCCACTTGACTCTGCTTCTGATATTAATTCCAAAATTTTGTCTTTAATTTCACTTGACTGATTCATTTTGCAGCTTGCAGGAAAGCTTCATCACAAATTATTTATTTACTATTGTGATGTTTTGTTCCTATGACAAAGACTATTTTGAGAATAGGAAAAACAACTTATTTTTCAAATTACCGTAAAGTTCGCGATATACACGAAAAAAATACGTGTTTCACGCGTAGGAAAAGTGGGTTTTCTTTACTTGCATTCGTATAGTTAAAAAATTATAACAATACTGTTTGTTGAACGAATTATCGTATTAACTAGCTGCAGTTACCACAAAAATGATCCATTTTGAAGAAACAGCACCAAATTTCGCAAAACACGAAGATCTGTTTCATTGAAAAGCAGCGTTAGAATAAAATAAATTTTACTTAGCTATTTCTTGTACTTACTTGTACTTCTTATGTTTATTAAATACAAAACATCGGAATGGTTCAACTATAAGGAATTAGACTGGTGGTGCTTAAAATAAGTGACAATAAACTGATGATCGCCGAAAGCATTTACAGTCGCATTTCGAAACTGAATCCAATCCGGTCGATGCAAATCTTGCAGCGCCTCATGTGATGGTATTTATCCACGATTCTACTAGTGTTTGCCCACCCCCGCACTTGGGTGGCAGCCCAGGCAGGGCGAGGCGCCTATTATTCCGAGATGTCTTCCATGACATCACCGATCAACATGGTGAGGCATGTCATCGAAGAAGAACAGCCGCTCTGGCAGGATATTGCGATTGAATATGAATGAGAACTAGATTTGACTTCCGCGTGCCCCCTCAGACGACGAGGGTTTAACGGCAGTCCTGGGCCTATTTTGCAAGCCTCGAGAATTGCTCCTCATTACGCAAGTTTCCTCATCGAGTACGCTTCACCACGCCGCGGTCGGCCACGATGTTGACGGAAGAAGTTGGGAAAAAAGCACCTTACGAAGTTTCCGCTCAAGTTTCAAGGAGACTCGCGATGCGGAAGTAGAAGCTCAGGCCTCGTACAATTTATTTTAATCTACATCACTGTTGCGTTTCTTTTTAATCAATATGGGATCAAATATATACAGGGTGTGCCATGAAACTGCTCAAGTTTCCGAGCTGTTATGCTGTGGTCTTTGCTTTTGTAACGCAGACGTTTCGCCACTTGTAATTGGTGGCATCTTCAGAGGCTGTATCCTTCTAAGTACAGGGCCAACTTTCTCCATCATCATTTAACCAAGCACTACTGCCTGAAAAATGTATGAGAGTACTCCGAAACGAACAGAATTAACAAAATGTATCCCTTTGCTGCAAAACAATGTTAAAAATGTATCTACTTATGCACTAAAATCAACCATTTGCTACAATTTATTGGGCATTCCGAAGCACTTTAGTTAGATAGAACTTAGAACACATCCACTGGATACTTCCGGCTTTCCATCAGTGTCAATTAAAAATTCGAAACGTGCTAAAGCTTTGTTACAGCACACAATGCATCTGTAATGAACTTTTATGTAGTATAGCTAGTTGCCAGCTTCCTGTCGATTTCAGCTAGAATCCGACTGTGGAAGTAATCAAATTAAAATGTCCCTGAATAATTTAACAAGTTTTGGAAAGTACCCATTCGGCAATTTAGCAGCATTAGATCGTCACAATATCCATTTACTGCTGGTGTACATGTGGTATCTAAAATACATTCTATTAAGCGTTTTATTTATTCATAACTTGTACTTAAGGAATTCCATTTAGAAATTGCTCAGATAGAGTAATCGTGCAATGAAACAATATTTTTACATTTTTATTACTTTCATTTATGGTACTGGAAAATCAATACAACGGAAATTAGAATCCGTAATAATGATAGATTTGCTATTTGGGAAGTGTGTACTTAAATGGAAAGAGCAAGACTTAGATTACCCCGATTTCTTCTTTTAAACATAGTATTTCTCCTATACATTTAAATTGTGCTGATGTTATACATTTTATACAACACAGTTGTTATTATTTATTTATACATTCTCTATCAATGTATAGCCAACTAACGAAATTTTGTGTCTAATCTTTGATCTTTATATACTAATTTAATACATTTGGTTGATTATTTTTTTGCTGCTAATGGGGGACGTGAATATTGTTTTAATCAATATTAAATCATCAGTGACGCATATAGACACACTATTGTGAAGCCCACTAGTATCCATCACCTTTACAAAAATGTACTACATAAACCTCGACATAAACAGGTTCCAATTCATTCGATTGAATTATAAACACCGTAAGGTCTATTTTAATAAACAATAAGTCTAAATTAATTCTATTCCACAAGTAGCATGAAAAGTGTTAGATCTGAAACTACCTTGCTCAACAAATTGCCGCCTATCCATCAAAAGAGACTTAACAACAGAGACAAGCCCATCGCAAAAACCAAAATTTCGCAGTTTATTCAATAGAAAGCAGTGATTAACACGATCAAAAGCCTTTTTCAGATCAGTATACACGACGTCGACCATCAAGAGATCTAGATACAATATGTGTAACTTCGCAAAGATTAGAAGTCGTTGATTTTACCTTAACAAATCCGTGCTGTTCCGGTGCTATATAGGGCTCAATAAGTGGATAAATAACTTGAGACAAAACCAAATCAAATAACTTAGCAAAATTGGCCATAAGAGCAATAGGTCTATAATTGCAAACATCAGCTTTATCACAGTTTTTAAAATCTGGAAATATTCGTGACGTTTTCCATACATCGGGAAAAGTTGCTTTTTTCAAAATTAGATTGAAAATGTGACACAAAGGCAACATTAAACACTTGATACAATCAACCACGAAGAAGGCCGGAACATCATCAGGACCGGAAACAAAATTACATTTAATGTTTTTTAGCAGCCTTCAAAATGCCATTCTCATCTATATTAAACATGTGTAAAGTAAGATAATTGTCACTATGAGTAGATTGATGGATGGACTTCGTTGGCATCATTTTCATAGCTACGCACATATCACAAAAATCGCAGACTCTGTTACCACAGATTCCATCATAAACGTGGTTAACGTTAATACTGAACACACTAGCAGAAAAATTACCAAATGCATTCACAATATATTCCGAAGTTGATACAATAACATTTTGGTATGTCATATTTCCTGGAATACATACATTTATGCTAACTTAGGTTAGGAGAAGAAGATTGTGTCACATCGTTGTTTTTGAAAATAACCAGAGTTATGGCCCTTAAGTAATGATTAGTAAAATGAATTAGATTGTGAATACTTATATACAGTGAGTTTTCCCCAGTATAACATCCCATCTATTGCTTTCACAAAAAAGAATATTAATATGTTGATTTTTTCGTTTTTATTTGTAACACATTCAACGGATCCCAAAGCATCATGGACATCTTCCCGTGACTGAGGCAGATTTAGTAAAAGGCTTTCTCTTGATCTGTATATACTTTATCTAATGTTTTTAATGTTTTGCGTTATTATCCCCTCAATGTAGCCGTCGTGGAAAATGTGGTTTATTAATTTTGAAGACCGCTCTGACAAATTATTCATGGCTTTTCGTTTGATGCCATTTTGAATCTTCTGTGTATAGAAAATAACTGTATTAGGTGCATACGTATCAGATATAATAAAAAATTGACAGTTTAAATAATGAACATCAATTTTGAAAGTATATGTGTCTGTTGTAGAATTGAATCGAGTGTTCATTTAACACTCAGCATTGTCTCCATGATTTAAGTAATAACAAGCAATACTCAACTAGCAATATCCATTGTGAACTGCTTTATTGTTCCAGGCAATAAATTTTTACAAATACTGTTTTTAGAAGAATTTAAAAATTATCTGGTTTACACAGTTTTATTTACTCCTACCTATAGGAACATGTCTGCGACAGTTAATTCAATTTGCTGTTACTTATTTACCTCTCTCAACAAATGTGTTTATGGAAGTTGCTTTTCGAAGTCGTTAAGTAAGACAATTCTTAGTCTTGCATGAAAAATAACACATCCCAAACATTTTTGTAACTAATGTCTACAAGCTCGACGCTGGATGTGAAATTCGTTTCGAGTTGATAGTCAAAGGTTTACGATGCGCCACTTCGTAGCTGGATAACAACGTAAGATACGTTTAATCCACGACCTGGATAGCACACACGATTCGAAATGTGCAATTGATGACGGAAGACGTCCGCTGCATACCAATAAGCCACGTTCAGCAAATTTTCCACTTTGTACTACAGTTCCAATACAGTTATGGCTATGAATACGAAAATTTATGTAGGGCTGTTCGAACTCCGTACGATGGCCGGTGGGGTTAATGGGGTAAACAAACCCGACGAAAACCAGAGTACCCTGCAGTCAAGGCGGTCCGGATTGATATGGGTAGTGTTATGCAACACTGCGGATTTCCCTAATAACAACAATGATTTACGGCTACCTGATCTAAATGCTCTTTTACTTGCATGACTCTTGCAATTACCACATATTGTTGCTCAATCTACAAAAAAAAAAATATTTTACTTGTCCTGACTTTTCCACCATCTGAGGATTCTACAATTCTGCAGTAAAGTACCTAAGTAAAGCCATACGTTAATATTAGGATGAATCTATCTAGCAGGAATTATGTCTTGTTGGAATCAGCGTGGTATTATTAGACCAGTAGCAATAGACATAATAAGTCCATAAATTAATAATAATTCCACATGTCTTCCAACATTTTTATAGCTTGAGCAACTTTCTATTTTTAAATAATCTGCAGAAAATGAGAGTTATTATTTTGATTGCAAAATTAGCCTATAAAAATGTTTGAAGTTGGTTCAATATACGCTAATTATAAGCTGATTTCGTTTTCCTGTAAAGAGCTCCAATGCTTTTTTATTACGTTTATAGTTGATTTAAATGGACGATTTTGTCTAGTTTGTGGCAGATGTTAATAAATCACATTATACAATAGAAGTGTCCTATACCTATCTTCATATTTATTACAAAAAATAACACGACATGTATTAAATGATTGTTCTCGATCCGAAAGACATAAAAACTGTACCATCTGGCGTCAAAAGAAAGTACGCAAGAACCATTCAGCGTTGATTTTGTCTGGTATGAAATAAAAACAAAGCTATAAATAATTTTGTTTACTTTAGTTTAGAACACCTGGACTGACCAGTAGCTGTCAGTGTTATAGTCGTTTACATTGCGTTAATTGCATATCAGAAATACCTCATTTAACAGAAATGCTTAAAATAACAATTCTGCAGATGATTGGTTGTGGAGACAATACACAACTGAAAATGAAAAATTACCAAATTTGCCGCCGATATCTCAAGGGACAATTAGTAAAATAGAAAAGTAGTTTCGCAAGCTTGGATATGTAAGGAAGACAATAAGTAGTGATATCAAATTGTATATTGTGCTTGAGTTTCGATTATTTGAATATTAAAAGATAATAAGATGCATCCCCATAAAATGATAGCAACTCAAGAGCTCATGGAAGACGATTGTGAAGAAGAACGTATTTTTGTGAATAAATGCTGCTGATGTTAGATATCCATGTGATCCAACTAGAACATGTTTTATTTTCTGATGAGTACACATTTACATTTCAGTCATACTAATCATCAAAATTGCCGCTACTGATCTAGGGAAAATCGTCACTGGATGAGAGAAAAAATACGTAATACCCTGCAAAGGTTAAAGTTTGGGTAGGAATTGTTGGAGATCATATCCTAGGTCCCTTTTTCATTGATGACAATTTGAGTGGATATAATTATTTAGCATTGCAGTGCCAACTTAAAAAAAAATGCGCACTTAAAAATACCAGTCGACATTGTTTTGAACACGACCCCATTTACGTATTATTGAACACACACTGTATGATAAAAAGACACAGTTCCGTAATGGATCCGTGTGTAAGAAAAGAAAAAACCTATAACCTTTAAATGAGCGGGTTGCCAAGATTTTATCGGTAAAGTTAAAGGGTACACGCGATTTCGCTTCCCATCAAGAGGGAATATGCTACCAGACAGTTTTCATACTTCTTCTTCGGAAACAAATCATGCGGCTATACACAAAATATACGCCACCTGTCACTGTAGTATATTCGTGTTTTTTACGGAAAATTTAACCTCCTTTCGACCAAAAAATTGCCGCGGTTACTCTCTTACATTACAAACTTCCGTTTGAAACTAAACCCCTATCGTGGACGTCCCGATTTGTAACCGTTTATAAAAGGTGCGCGCGTTATTTTTAATCCTTTATCCAATTAACCATAACGAACTGCGGAGATATGATGATCAAGTGTGCCCCAAGACGCTCGGTAGATAACGGCTAACGACTTTCCCGACTGCTTGCGAAAAAATCGCGGAGAAAGCTCCTTGCAGATAGGGACTGCCGGATCAGGGATAATGTGTCCTAAATTATTTAAACAAGTGACCCAGTGAAACTTCTGAAATTGCGAAAATTCCGCTCCCCAGGGCACTGCTATCGAGCACTTCGTTACAAACTGAAGTGATTACGCAAAGGCAAAAGCGGGCTTCCCCTTTTTTATTTGGGACACACCAGTAGCGCAACATCGAAAATGTATACAACAGTGATGGGGATTGTTACGATTTTCTGTAGTTAACTGAAGCAAAAGCAACGAATTCTAGGTTCAGTTAATAGGCACAAGCTAAATGTTATTGTTGTTCACAACATTGGACCAAAAAGCTGAATCTTTAATGAATGATTATTTGCGAAATCGTCAACAGGTGGTAAAATACGATAATTCGCTTTCACTTCCAATTAAGTGTGTATAAGGCGTGCTGTAAGGATCCATACTGGATCCCCTGTTATTTTCTATATATTTTATCGTGTCTGAATGATTGTAAAACTCATTTTTATGCAGACGACACAAATTATTTATTGTCACTTAAAGAGATGTTTTCAACAAGTCCGCAAAATTAATTTTTTTAGAAATCCTGGAGATATACAAAATTATAGATATTTTACAGTTATGAATATTTTTTGTAATTGTAGTGTCCTATTCTAAATTCTTTATTCGACCATTAAATTGATGTTTGTGTTTTTGGCATGCAGGCTACTTTTTTGTTTCAAGTCAAGATTGCTTATTTCGAATTTGGCAACGTCACTTTTATAAATTCTTCTGTATTTCTGTATAGTTTATTAGGCACTGATGATGGCTGATAGAGCTTTGTTTAATAAAGTGAATTTTATTGGATCTTGTAGAAGTAACATTAATGAATTTGTTGAAGTTGAAGATGCGGCAATATGTTGGGCAAAAAAGAAAAGCTTTTTTTAGTTAATGCCTTTATATTACGGATCAAATTTGACCCTTGATCAGGACAACTACAATAATTAGGACACAGACAGTTGATACTGTTGATTAAAAGAGAGTACTTGCAACTTAATGCGAAATAGTTAATGACAAAGTTAGGAGTACCATAATTTACAATATATAAATTATTATACAGTGAGTCAACAACCAGAACCAAAAAATATTGGACAAAGAACAATCCACAGTATACAGATAAATGAAATACTTATCACTTATGAAAAAACACGTTAAATAAGCAGACCAAATAAAAAATGTGTCAAAGTCAAAATGATGTTAATGATAGAATGATTATGAGTTCCAAACAGGTTTATAATTATGAGCTGGAAACCAAGATCAATTATCTAGTATTATCTAATTTTAGTAAATGCCTATAAATGTTACTGATATTGTTAATATCAGATCTTCTATTAACAACATTTAAACGCTAGAGCACACCTTTCAGGATGCAAACGAACATCACTCTTGTGTAAAGTAATACGTTGTTAGTTTGCATAGATTGACCTATGTAAACTCTGTGATAGAGTCATGGCAATCAATACGATAGACAATCACGGGTTTTTTTTAACCAACTGTATCAACTGTCTGTGTCCTTATTATTGTAGTTGTCCTGATGAAGGGTCAAATTTGATTTGAAATATATAGGCATTAGCTAAAAGCGCGTTTCTTTTTTGTCCAACCTATTGCTGCATACCCATTGTTAGCTTGTTTAGCATTTAAATTTGGGTAACCTAAATTTGAACCATTTTTGTCAAATTTAACTTCGACCTTTTCTACATTTGCAGGAGCATTTTAACCTACCCCTGTCCGCCACTGGTCCTGTGACACAGCCACATTTAAATAAACAATGAGAGCCGTTCCACAACGTAATAGATTGTCACATTCCAAAAGGCACGCTTGGTTCGGCGGAAAATTTTTATAACWCACGATCGTTTGGAGACGTATAAATTTCGCTGTTGCCACTGCTAATGCTCGGTGGGGTTTGTCAATCGAAACAGTGTAGGGTTTTAAATCTATCTACTTTTCCGAACTTTATCATCCCCACTTGTGAACGTCGACCGCGAAAACATAAATCTGGCCGTTATGTTTCTAAATATACCTCGGCCGATATTTCACTTGTGAGCAAGATGCAAGTAATGCACAGTTGATGCGAATTTGCGCGCATAAATAACGAAAGCGAGGAAAGAGATTATGCTGCGAATTCTATGAGATTCCAATTCTAACGTATCGACTTTTGTATTTTACGTGGATCATCTGAATGTTAAGCTGAAGCATAATCTCGTCTGTTTTGAAAATAGGGTCGACATTTCGTTGGCTCTTGTAATGGGCATTATCAGGACAAGAATATAAACAAAATAAGAGTGTGGTTTTCTATTGTAATCAAACTATATCCACAATGATTTAGACAGCCTAAATAACGGTCCATATCAAATTAAAATTATTAAATTACAAGTTTCAAACCCAATTACTCCATGGAGTTTATAGACAACATTAAGAAAGGAGGAGGAGAGTGAGTTAGTGTCTCATTTGATGTACCTATAGATGTAGCGCTCAAATACCTTGAGGATCTACTAGTGATTAACGAAATTGATAAAATCAAAATTCAAGAGTATGTACAATTGACCTCTTTATGCATGTCCTAGAAGTATTTCCAAATTAACAATGAGTTTTTGAAACAACACGAAGGAACAGCCAGGGGAAACAGTTTTTCCCCATTTTGACAAACTTATATATTGTAGATGCAACCATTTTTTTTTGGCTTTTACTGTCAAAAATCGTTTAGGAAATGCGAACGATAAAATAGATGAAAAAGACAAGACATGTATAAAATACGTCAAAATTTATACGTTTAACTGTATTTTCATTTCGTAATTGTTGAAGGGGTACATACAATTCATAAGTTAGGTCGATATTTCTTTCGGGTAACTGAAGAAACGAGGCAGATAAATAAATTCAGTACGTCTTAAAAACGAAACGCTGCGAGAACCGTATAGTTGAACACAGTTTATAAAAGTTGGTTTATTATGCGCCCGGAGCTGTTCGCTTTTCCTCAGTGGCATCCAAAGCGAAACATGCAAGCTCATCAAAAGCATTGCGCCAATGCATACAGTGGCATCGTGTTTTTTTGGAGAGGATTAGGACCCGTATTAAACAAATCCTGTCGCGGTTTCTACCGGTTAACTTTAGCGCTGGTTCGAAACAGGAAGAGCAAGTTCGTCGATCAAGTATCAAAAGTTGAATCATTTGTTATAGCAATCCTCGTTTTTCAACTTGTCGTCCCTGTGTTGCACTTATCCGACGCTTGATTTCTAAATCTTGGTGATTTATTAGGAACGAGTCCACTTCTAACTTTGATGCACTACTGTACTCCTACTTCGTTCCTTCATGTTGCATAAAAAAGCTTCACACTCTGTTATCTGTTATTAAAAAAATATTACTTTACCTGCTCTAACATCAGCACTAAAAGCCTTTATGGCCACATCAGACTTCATTCTAATATATTTTTGAGTAATACACCCATATAAGTAACAATAAAGCTCACAAAAAGAATCTAAAACTAGCCATAATACTAGTGCTAGTAAATATCATAATATCTACTTTTTATTATATATCCCTTAGTAAGATATTTTGGTTTCTTTCACCACAGTTGAAAGGTCATTAGAGCGAATTACACATCCATGTATTACTGTTTGTCTTGCGGCGTTGTTATTGTTTTGGTTAATGTCAACATGGTTTTCTCCTGTATATGATGGTGATTCTTTGAGTTCAATAATTGTTATTACTGTCTATTAATTAAAATGCATGTCTATGCTGTGCTGTCTACACCTCAACCAACTGCAGATAATACTATTTCGCTGTCATTACAGCTCATCAGTGCAGTTTAGGTCTAGTGTAGACAACACGGCATAGAAATGGTTTTGCTTATATACCAAAGCAATGGTACCCGTTTAGGCAGCTATGTGGCTTTGTCATCATGTCAGTGTAATGCTGACAGATGGCATTGATATCCTAAATTCTTACTGTCTATTAATGTTATTTTTCAGCTCATAGACAAACTTAAATTTTTTCGCGAGCTGTTAATTAATTATAATATTTTCTGTTCTTTGAAGGCGGTTAAGTCCTCTCTTGTTTTCATCCCTTCAAATAATCGCAGGGTTTGTTAAGTACGACTTAGCACAATACAATACACTTACTGCATTGACAGGAAGCTTTGGCAGCAKTTTATAATCGAACCAATTTTCAAAAACTTAATTGAAATTCGAGTTTAGTGTATGGTGTGGAATCGTAGAGTCAACATAAAGTTTTGTGTTCTTCAATTCTGCAGAAATATCTAACTTATTTAAAATCCAATTCGTAAGTCGGATAAACGACAATATCGGTTGTCCGTGTCAACTATTATTGCGATGTTGCATGCTGTTTTGATTGTTTCCTGACATTTTTCCATCTGTTTAAAAGCTGGTTTCAAAAGTGCACAATGAAAAGGTAAACCACATTGGTGGTGTAAATGGTAAAGTAACAACGACATTTTTGTTGTATCGGTCAAGTTTGGCCATGAGAGACAATTAAAATGAATAAGTGCCCTAATATCATTGCATCCCGGAAGGATTGGACATAAATGTGTCCCGAACGTAATTCATGAATATCGTAATAAAGATAAACTGCCCATCCCTGGGATTGGCTGCAGCCGCAGAAAGTTCTTATTATTCACGAGAAAAAAACTTAAATAAACTCATTTTTATTCAGGACGTGGAGCCGGTGATAAATCAACATTTAAATACAGCTTGCCGTTCAGGAAGGTTTGTTAAGACTTATTGAGTGTATTTACGGATGCACTCCAAATTTATACTGATTCCAGGCTCGGCTTGAAACGGTGCAGATAAGCGAATAAAGTTAAGCGTGATGCAATTAAAACTTTACTACATCGTGTAGCCAATATTTTTGACAACTGGATTACGAGAGCACATTTGCTGCGATCCCCGTCTAGGCTGCTGACGCGAGTTGCTAATTCCGCATGTCTGCTACAACAAAAGTTTTGCCTGCGCCGAGCACCACACCAATCCACCAGCTCCGCAGAAAACCGAGATCTAAAATATCTCCCTACTTACTAATACAGAAATAAACGTTAGTGCTGCACTAGGGTTTTTGCAAGGAGTCGAGTGCAATTCAAATTACTTCTTAATAAAAGGAAGGTTTCCCTTATGTTAGACGTAGAAAGTAACAAGCAGGGCAAAGGGAAAACGCATCGCTAACTGCGGTGGAATCATGAAAATGGGTGTTTGTTTCTCACCATTACATTTGTTTAATGAAAACGTGTGGCCCAGAAATGTTATTGTTTAAGAAATTGTCGAAAACCAGACCATTTGCATCAGACTCAATAAAACAGACCGAATCGATCTTTACCAACACAGTGATAATCCACCAAAATGCATAGTGCATAAAAAACAAAATCTAGACCTAGATATGTTTATCGAAGGCTGGAAACATTAAATAGATGTCCTAACCTTGGGCGAGCACTGGCTATAGGATTAGATATAGAAAGTAGTGGTATTAAATCAGCAAAATTGGAATTACTCATAACAGGTGTGTACAAATCGCTTCAGGGTGATTTCATTTCCTTTCTAAAACAAATGGAAACTTTATTTGAAGATATCACAAACAAGCAGTTCTTTTAACTAATACTTTTCTTTCATTTGGCCTTCACTCAACCGTTTTTGAGTGTAAACGTCAGCAATCTTGTCTTGATTTGATAATATTTGATAAATTCTTTGAACACAATGCATTATATTCACAATACCAGTTCGGATTTAGAAATAATCGATCAACCACGTCAGCACTAACCTCTCTTAGCGAAAGAATCTTGTCCGGATTCGAGCAGAGAAGGCATACACTAGTTTTCTGTCTAGATTTGTCAAAAACATTTAACTGTGTAACACATAGTATATTTCTAAAGAAACTGAAATTATACGGCTTTAGTGACGATAGTGTGGCCTCATCAATTTGTTGTCGCCAACCAGACAAAGTCTTAGATATCAAACTAGGAGTGCCTCAAGGTTCGGTCCTGGGACCAACGTTGTTGTAATCTTCATCAATGTTCTACCACTCTCACTAACTGGGACTAATTTAATATTGTTCGCAGACGACGCTGCAGTGTATGATACTGGTGCATCTTTGCAGATTTTGCATCTAAGTAATATATGGGTCCAGATTCGAATAAATAACTGGTTTATCAAGAATAAATTAACAATTAATAATGATAAAACGCAAGAAATCCTATTTTCGCTGAGTAAATGTGCAGCTACTTATAAGCCAGTGAAGCTGTTAGGCGGACTCACTTGGGAAGCTCGTGCCGACTATATAACAACTAAACTTTCAAAACAGCGGGACTTGTTTAGACAATTGGTGTATGCTGTCTATACTCCAACAGTGTTAACTGCCTATCACGCCATATTTCATAGTGTAATATATGCAATTTTCACATGGGGACATTCTGTCCATGCTGATCTTTAAAGATCAGAGGAAGTGCGTCAGCATTCTCTCAGTCTGCGCATATCGAAGTGACTGTAAAAATGTGTTTCGAACGTTCAAAATTTTGACAGTACCTTGCATTTATATTATACAATCTCTTCTTTTCACTCATCAAAATTAACAGGAGTATAATTCTTTTGATTACACTTACTCCACTAGCTTATTTTCTAAGGTTGACCCGCACTAGAAACAGCACTGACTATTTCTGTATTAGACTGTATAATCTTTTACCACCCAACGTAAAGAAACTCGATTCCAAGCAATTTAAAATTTTTGTCAAAAGCTTATTAGTTGAGCATGCCTTCTCTAGCGTGAATTATTTCATACGTCACTTCTCGTAATTGTTCTTGTGCACATTATTCTGTACTTTGACCTGTGTAAAATATTCTGTATAATAAACATATTATTATTATTACATAAATATAAGAACTACAACCTAATACTCACAGGAGACTTCAATATAAATTTTGTGATCACAAAAAAAAATTCAAAACTAAAGTCTTGTTGTATGAATTATCTCAAATAAGCTGCCCGTTGTAGAAGTATTTAACTTTTTAAGCAATGGCCTAGCAATATAATATTATTTCGTTTGGGATACTATACTTAAAATTTATTTATTTTATCTTGTAAATAATTCTGTCTGTTGTCTAATAAACGTATGATTATTTTAAATAGACAAGCAAAATTGCCTTTTAGACAAGTTTAGAGGTCTCATCGAGTAATACAGCATGCACAAGGCTTTTGTGGTTATAGCTAAAAAGACTTAACCCTATTTGTTTCAGATGGGGTCTCGCGTGGTTCCGGGAGCCCGTCCCAAGTTAGAATTTATTATTCAATATGCTCTGAAAATATGCTCGGTAATGCCGCAATTTAAGTTTAACATGAAAACAACTTTTCCTCTCTTTAGCCGAAACGTAAGCGACGTGCAGACGTAAAGGTCTATCTTTGTGTAGTAAATCCGTATTTACTTCGATCTCCGGAGCATAAAGTGAATACGTTATAAAGGGAGTACCTTTCGCGATACTGGAAAGTAAAACGGCTGCGTTTCCAGAATTGGATTAATATCACTTCACCGTGCAAAGCGAACGATGCGAATTTTAATCCCCAAATGTCGTCGGTCCCTTTTCGCCCTCGCATATGCGTACGAGGTGAACCGAGGGGTCTTTACAATTGTTTAAAAAATTAACGCGCCTTATTCTGACAGAGGATGACCGTGGGCAGGCAGAAGCACCAGCGAACACGTATATGAAATGTGCTAATATTTCACTGTCAAATTTAGAAAAGCCTGCTTAAATATTCCCTTTGGTAGGAAATATAAATTAGTGGAGCGTTTCCGGATAGGGCCTTTATTTTGCGCAGCATATTTAATAGTTCAGCAATTAAGCTCACTGCCTACGCAAAATTATAAAATGCACAAACCGTCCGCATGTTTAGCTTTATCCGCGCAGATCCGGACGAGCAGGTAAAACAGAAAGGAGCTATGATGTGTTTTAGCATAGTATTCCATCGAAAATGATGCGCGAATTTGTAGTTTTTTGATAGCACCATGCATAATATCCTTTTATATCGTCTATCAAAGTTTTTTTGCTACTAGGCACATGATATGAGAACTAGAGGTTTGTTTTAAAAGTGAAAAACTTCCCAGAAAAACCTAACGAAATGCAGTTTTATTAGAGAAGCAGCGTTTTCATATTTTTCGGTAGACGCGGTTTGGTTTGAACCTTGCATCACAACCGACAAATGGGGAGAAGCAATTTATATGGGAAATTAAATTACTTTTTTCTTTTATCGGCGGTAATGACTGCAGATGAAGATGACAGATACAACATGCTAAGGAAATGAGATCGGCAATATCTGAAGCGGCAAACGACAACCTTTTCACGATAAGATAATTGAGCAATCTTAACTGCCTTAAACTCTTAAATCTTATTAGACACATGAAGGTTAGGAATACATATCAGGCGTAGACATATCTTAGAAAAAGTATATCACGTAACACGAGAGTCCATAAACAATATCAGCCTTTAATGGAAACCACAAGTCTTCCAGTAGCAACATAACAGTTTTTCACTATCTTTTGGTCTCAAAACAATCTTGTTTATAATGATAAACGTTTTGGAAGTAGGCGTTTGCTTATTTTGAAGCTTGTTATTGCTTTGAAGATCTGATACTATCAAAACAGTTACGTTAATGGCGCTTATTTACTGAAAGGCATAGCACGAGCGTGTTTAAATGAGTTTGATTATAAAATTGAAAAAAATTGGTTTGAACACTGGTGATCTCACTGGTAACATCCTAAGTAATAATATCGTTTGTCTAGCGAACAAGTTAGGACTAACATTTTTTTAAGTAAGAATCCAAATAATTAAAAAAAAATACTTGGGATTCGTGCAAAAAAAGAAATAAAAAAATGTTTCGAGAATATGAGGGCAGATGCCATGCAAGTGGAACTATGGGTGGCGTCGGATAATGCTCCGAAAGCAAGATGATGTAAATATATTATCTGCCCTGGTCAATCCACCGTCACTCTACAACTAGTTTTGCCCTGTTTGGGCTCATCAGGCAGCGGTAGAGAGCAAATTTAATAGATGGCAGTGACCTCATATTCTCGTATTCATCGCGGTTAAAGGCGACGGTCTGCTTTGGTCAATTTGCTCTCTCCCCTGCCTGAAGAGCCCCAACAGGGCAAAACTAGTCGTAGAATGAGGGTGAATTGACCAGGGCAGATAATTTATTTACAGAAAATGTTTCTCAATTATAATCGCACTGAGTCGATCGAAATTAGAGCGTCATTAGTGTAAGAGGATCGCTGTGCCCCAGGAAATTCCGGCGTACATGGCAACCTGGTGCTTCCAAGCTACTGAAACGGATTGCATTCCGCTAATTATCAGCAAACGATGAGGAAAACGGGGAACGCGAGCATCGCAGGCCGTCAGGCCAGATATAAATCATGCCATTGTGGGTGTCACCGGCTGGGGACATAAGAAGCGTCGTGCACAAAATTCTCCGTGACTGCATGTTGAAATGAGGCATGAAATCTAAATAGGCCTTCCAGGAATTACGTGGCCATACATTGCACGAATACTTCAGATTCCCCAACTTAACATTGTATGCATGAGGGTAAATAAAATCTGAAACTTTATGGCCTGACTGTGGAACTTCAATAAAGTATGAGCTGTGCTCCCCAAAATTGGGGCGTGTTACGACAAACGATTAGTTAAAGTCGTTACTTATTTAATGGTCGGTGGCCTGGGGCGGTGGAACTGTACTTTTTATACCGTAACGTTACGTTTCCATTTTCGGTCTTCCGTTGCTGTGGGTTTTTGAGCAGGAGAGATGGCGAAACACGCTAAAGGAGGACGAGGACACGTTGTTTCAAGAATGATAACGAGCCCGACGAGATTGAAAATGCAACACGAAATACCGACTTAAAAAATTACATATAGAAAATATCCAGATGATTAAGGTTCAAGCTTCTCGGTGGCCAAGGATTAATCGACCTCTTCCTATTCATAGATTAAGTAAAACCTTTGATTATTTATATTACATATAATATTTAATACTGAAGAAAGGCTGGGGTCGCACACTTGTCATACAGACAGTAAGGTTTATGGGAAAATCGAACTGGTGGATGTTATTAAACAGTTAAAGAATACTTTTCGAACTTTGCGCCAAGCTTTCGACATTTGTTTTTGTTGACATGTTGTTTTCCGAGCTGGTTCCCACGTTGGTTATTAGACCTTGACGTTTCGACACTCATGTCGGTGTCTTCCTCAGAAGTAGCTCTGAAACTGTTTCAGACGTGGGAACTAGCCCGGAAAACAACATGTCATCGACAACAACCACGGAAACCTTCAAACCAAAATTTATTTATGTTTTCATCAAATAACATTCATGAAACATTATGAAAAATACTAAAATTACTTACAGTAACTTGAGGTTAAATTAAAACAAGTTTTCATCACAAAAGAAATTTTAAATTTAAAAATCTGCGAAAATCTTGTAAATTTCACTCATATTTATTTTTAAATTTATGTAATAACAGGATCTTTATATTAACAATAAATCTGGAGATAGTAAGTATGTATATATATTATTATTTACATTATTTGTATCTGTTTTTTTAAATTTAATACATTAACTGTTTATTAATTTGATTCATTTTTAGAATTAATCTCTTTTTAGTATTTTGCTCTTTTTCTAATAAATTAACATACTTCCAGTCAGTTTCGTGGTTGTTTTTTAACACATGTTCCACTAATTTACATCTTTCTCGTCATGACAATCATTAATACATTACATAGTACTGTTGATTTCATGCAATTACGGTCGACTTTTATAAAAGCTTCGGAACAAATTCGTTGGAACAGCATTCGTTCGATAAGCTTCATAATCTTTCCATATTTCAGAGTATTAAATAGTTCCATCCACACAATAGCATAGACCGCTGATAAGTTTAAGAACACCACTCCAGTTTTTAATCGTTTCTAAAAACCAACTTTAGCATATGTTGCTAGAGCCAAGACTTGGTCACATCAACTTCGGAAGTAAGTCTTCCATCATCTGGTAGAGTAATTTCTCTAGTAACTTGTAGCAGACACTCAGGAGGACAAAGGGTAACTTCCTGCTTCATTTGGAGGTTTCCCAGACTTTAAGAAAGCAATTACCTTTGTTTTCTAAATCAAACTTGGAAGAGTACATGCATTTAATATATTATTATAGAACAATAACAACCATTTTAAAGCATTCGGCTCCAAATTTCAATCTGGAGTGGTATAGTATTAACTCAATATAAAAATAAAAGAAGTAGGCTTGTTGGAGTTTAACAGTGTATCTTAGTTTAATCTACTTAACTATATCTGCTAATTTCTATCTCGAAATCTGACTCAACTAACTTTTTGTTTGTTAGTTAGTTGAATCATAATATACATTTTTTCTCCATTAGTATAGACTTCTTGGGATACACTGTATTTTTGCCCAAAACGAAAAACAATAGTTATTCACCAGTGTTTTTGCGTATTTAATAGTAAAAATGCAAAATAAGGAGTGTTTTTTTGTGATTTATTAAAAATAACTTACTGTTTTTCATCTCACTGATTCACTTACGTACAGCGTGTTAAATTTTCCTAGTTAAACTGATTCCAAAGCTTACATTCATCTAATGAGTAATGCTGATGCTGCACCACGTATTCAACTAAGATTACTAGCTTTGTGCCTGAGCTACTTGTAAAAGGAAAAATTGCCGGCAAGCTAAACTTTTGCAGATTAATTGACTTGTAGGGAGTTAGGAGTCGCCTGGAGAACTGCGGAGTAATACCGCCTCCTCGGGGACATCACTATTCTTGTCGCAATCAAAACTGGGATCTAGTCCCAGCGGCAAGTCGCCCCGAGCTTTCTAGGACAATATGCGACCGTTAGCGAGGGTAATAATTTAATGACGAAATTTGTAATTTAATTGGAATTAGATTGTTTGGCCGTTTGTCTTTTGAACAATTAAGTACTTGCGGAAAGATGGGATTAACTGGGACGCAACTTCAGCAAGCATGTCTAAGGCGGCGTCAAAGCACTCGCGCGCTATTTAAAACGCTGAAATTAGCACAAATACGTTGCCCACGCTGACGGGTAGAAGCGCGAAACTGTGCGTAACAAGGGATGTGAACATCAAACAAATTAAAAAMCCGGTGAATGCTTATCAAAAAAGGCAGACGTCTGTGCGTTCGTGTACTCTTTTCCACTTTGAGAGAGACAGTGCTGTGCGTTTTAGCCCTCTCGACTTTGCATTCATTTCAGTGGAATCAAGTACGATAGCCTACAGTACTCTGGAAAAACTTCATAACTAAAAATTATGATTCCGCTTAGTGAGAGTACTATTACATTAATATAGATAACATTGGTTAGAAATGGTTTATTGGAATTAAAGTAGTATTTAGCCAGCAATTTTGGTTTGTTTGTGAAATAAAACAACATAGAGGATATGAAAATAAATTATTAATAAGGTTCTTTCCTTCTAACTAAGATTGGAAATCATCATGGTTACTTGTGTCTTGTCTATCACTGCCATAAACAAATATATTTATTGTTCAAGACATTCTTGCTATCTCAGTACGTACGTCTCTTTAGTTTATCAGCTTCTCCATGTGTCTTTTGAAATATACATCGCTATAAACATTGAAAAGTAATGGAGGCAACAAGGCTCCACGTTGTTTTAAGGTCTTAAATGAACTAGTTGTTTACTTCTATTTTGGCAGTTTGATTCCAATATAATTGACAGATAATTTTTATATTATCAGTACTTCTACATTTCAGAATCTGAAATATATGATCATTCATGTCAAGTACATTAAAACTCAGAGTGCTTCTGGGTGTGCAACTTGTTCAGGTTACATAATCTGAACAAGGTAAATTAAATTTTTAGGAATTGCTATAAAAGTACTGGAGCCATTACTCGGGTGTTAAATTAAATTAAAACGTTTGACAAAAACATCGGCTGAACCTTCACCAATTAATTTGATTAATTCGATGAGCACTTCTTCTGAAGCTGGAGCATTTATATTATATATAAATGGAAAGCATTCCTTTGGTAAAACTTTTGGAACTACTTGAAGTTGTTTTAAAAGAACCTGCGTTGCTCTTGTCTAGGCGGGATTTCATTTTTATTCAGTCTATTTAAGTTACACCTTATTATTCCAGCTCACGTTTATTGACACTCAATAGCTTTTAGATTATGAAAAATTTGAATTGCACCTCCACATGGCATAATTGATAAATATATTTCTGTCATTGTTCCATGCATTAGTCTTGGGTTGTTGAAGACCAAAATTATTCGCCATTTTATGAAACAGATTACAATAATACTACAAAATAATTTTCAGGGTATAAAAAATATCACACGAAATAGAAGCTATGTGGAAATTTTTTTTTGGAGGTTCATAATTTTGAATCTTTCAAACGCAAACTCTTTAAACAGAATGTTACAGTATTGTCTACTATTGGATTAAATTTAGAAGTCATTAATTGCTTTACCCAAATGTAGCACGACTTTTTCTTCATTTTTAATTATATTTGGAATTGGCAGTATTATTACTAGCATGTTTAAAAGCAGAGATCTCACCCCCGAACAAAAAACGTACAATCATAGATGAAGAATGATTGCGACAAATTTGTATTATGCTCACTAGAATAGGAGGGCTACTTTTTTAACCTCCGATGGGTTATAAAAATGAGATCTTATTTTTATAACTCATCGAAGGTTAAAAAGGGTCTTGAGGTGAGCCAAATTTTACCAACAGTAAGTCACACCAATTGATATTCCTCAAGTCCTTCGACTTGTAGTGGAACAGATCTTTAGCCACTTTTATAAAACAGTCCTCAATATAGTCCTCGCCTCTGAATTGTTCACCCCTTCCAGTTATATTTCCGTTGCTTATGGGTTGTGTGCAATTATGCAATATGAACTTGCCACTGAGTTTTTTCCTCGAGTTCTTCATTCGCATATGGGATAATTCTTGCAAAAGAATCATGTTCGGTCACGAAAAGTGTTCCCAGGTTTGACTTCTCATTCTGGGCCGGTTTTTTTTGAGGTGAACTTGAGAAGCTGCAGTTTGCCGATCCTGGTCTAGCTCTAACAGCTTGAGAATCGACACTGGGTGTCAGAGGAATCACGCGCATCGCCACGTCGACTTCCTGCTCGATAATTCCGTATTAGTATCGGGAATGCGAGGTAGCGCTCGGACAGTTGATGAACCAGATTAACATTGCATACTGCCCAGTCGGAAGCTCTGATTACATTCCCACTCATTGCATTCGTGATGTGTTGGTTTACGTCCGCAAACCGTGACACTTCCTGAGGATCGCATCGGGGCCGTCGTTCAAAAGGGGGGAGGGAGTTGCAAACCATTGTTGGAAGAACAATGAGGGACAGCTAAGACGCTTTCCGATCTGCTTACGGTGTGGTGTTCGGTTGCGGTGTCAAATCGGGTCGGCACCGGCTCAAATTGGGGATGGCAATCACAATATTCGAGCGTTTACAATTTGAGCACTCCACAGTGAATGCAGAGAGTGAGATTTCGTATTAAACACATCGAGTTTCTAAAAGGGGGTGTCAAACTTGGGAGGGTTGTCAGGGACAAGCAGAAGTTGAGCACCAAAAAACTTTACACTTTGAATTACTTCTCTCTTTTTTAAAATTTATAATGCTTAAAAAATATCAACTTTGTGGCAGTATAGATTAACAGTTTGACTACATCTATCTTTTGGACAGTTATAGCCATAGATACAATATGCTGTGTGTAGCCACCTCCAGTACAGTGTCGCGAATTAAAGGCTGATACACATGCAAAGAAAACATTTCCACAAGTTACGTACGCGTTTACAAAGACTGGAGAACAAAATAACTTAAAAAATAAGAATGAAGATCAGTACTAAACATTATTGTAAACTCAAACACAAGTGTTCGACCAATTTTTCTGAATATTTTCTAATTTTATGGTCGGAAACCCACAAAATGACAGATTACACTACGATGGTGTAATAATTAAAGAACGTGAGTTAGTATATTGTGGATCTTTTCAAGATTCCTAATATTTTATTACATTTACAAAACAATACACTCAGTATGATAATATTTTGAATCAACAACAACGCCAAGATCCCTGATAAACTAAAAATTTTCCAATAAAATGCCCTTACGATCCAAATCACTTTGAAGATGTATAGACTCATTTGGAATATTTGATGATGTTGCCAAGTTCAGGTATAACTGATAGAATGAATGTGAGAGAGAGAACAATTTATGCCAAATAACAATGAAAAAATTGAGTGTTGTAAAAAAACGAAAGAAGAGATGCTGGGCATAATTAAGAAACTGAAAAATAACAAAGTCCAGATGGAGTAACGATGGAAAACATTAAATATGGAAGAGAAAAACTGAAACAGAAAATTTATAAGTTCCTAGTAAAGGTATGGAGACAAGTGGCAAAAAACAATCATAATGGCAGTTTTAAGGAATGGAGATATTACCAAATGTGGAAATTACACAGGCATATCTTTACTAGATGTTACATAGAACATATAGTTGAACCACACCGGTATTTGCGGTGTCAAGCAAGATTTAGGAAGGGAGGATCTACTTCATACCAAATCTTCATGATGAAAGAAGTGATTACAACGTGTTATGAGTATAAAGTTCGAGCAGTCATATTTTTTGGCGATTTTAAGAAAGTTTACGATTCAATACGAAGAAATAGGTTATTGGAGACGATGGAAGGATTTCAAATACCCGCAAAACTCATAATTTTAACAAAGTTGGGTTTAGAAAATACAAGGAGCAGGCTTACAGTGAGAGTGTTCGTTAAATTTGATACAAAAATTGGTCTTAGACAATCACTTAAACTGGAGAAGAAATAGTATGTAATAAATCATCACAATAATAGCTAAAGACAAAGAGCAGTAAACTAATTTTAGTTGTAAAGAAAGTGGGACTCCAAATAAATGGAGAGAAAAGTAATTTCATGAAAATAGGATAGGGGGAATCGAATGAAAATTTTAAGAAGTATCAGAATATGTTTATCTCGGTGTAGGGATTCAGAGTAAAAAAATGATGAAGGCGAATAGYTGTGGTGGAGTGAATCGACTGATTAGAGCAAAAAATAATATCCACGAATGGAAAAATAAGATTGTACCAAACCATGATTGTATTAACTCTCTTGTACACCTCGGAAATGTGGGTACTAACAAAAAAAAACAAAATTTTGCGATTTATACGAAAACCCAAGCATAGTAGGTGGAGAAGGCTGCAGTGGCTAAGGCACATCGAAAGAATGGAGCGAATGGTGAAAGAAATAGCGTGGAGAAAGCTGGATGACAGGAGAAAGCGGGAAAAACCATGAAGAAGATGGAAACTCATGGCACGGTAACACCATTTTGAATTCAGGAAAAGTCAGGAAAGTAAAAAAAAGGAAAAATGTGTCTATGCAGCTTACAAATCTGGCAACTTGTGTTGAAATATTTTTCCGTATTTTCGACCGTTACAAGGCTATGGAGGAAACAGTTTTTTATGTTAACCGGTTGTACCTGCAGAAGCAGAGCGTGGGACATCAAGTCCTAAAATATTAAATAAGCTCCGTGTTTCCTGCCTTTCATCGCACGATGTTTGTCGACTGAAGACTTGCATAAATTTGTATAAATCGTAAAACCGAGGACAGCCGTTCGTCTTAGATACATTTGGTTCTGTCTGCGCGTTTTTCGGGCTTTTCGATTATGAATTTCCGGTGGCTCCCTCCGGTCTTGTTCTGTGACGAATCCGCCACGAAATATTACACTGCGGCGGGAATTACTTCAAAGTTGTGTTTTATAATTTATTTATCGCGCTCCATTTGGCCGTGCAGGGGGAGCATTTAGAGTTCTTCCTTGAAATGGAATAATTTGCAAAGTCGGGGGACGAAGTTCTAAAAACGTATTTCAGCAAGGCAATATTGCGACTTGTATAAGAAAATAAATATCATTTGCGAATATTGGATGGCAACTGAGTGCCTACCTCATTGCAGGGCCGAATCCCGGCTCTACTATTTTATTTCMACAATAATTCAATTTGCGAAAGCGACGACGAAAGTTCGATTCGAGSCCCAGCTTGCATCGTCCCGGCTACAATTTCTACATGTTTCCAGATGCTGCACACACCCCACCATATTTGAAGATAAATAATGGTGCTWTATTGGACATTCGCACATTCGTTGCGKGCCATCTACAGGGTGTATCCCCTTTGCGACTGCAAATCAATTTCTCACTCGTTCAGTTTATAGGACTCGTTCACGTAATGGTATTTTTACTTCTATACGGGAATCCTTTATATGTAGAAACATAGAAATAAAAGTTGGCAACGTAGGTACTTAATTTAGCTTAAAACCGTCACAAAAAATCCATGTAAAGTATAAGTGACAAGAGCACATAGTTTAATATAACATAAAATAAATACAGAAAACGACACTCATGAAGTTCAGTAAAATGGTGAGGTCCAGCTAATGCTGCTTTTCAATACAACCACTAAAAACTAAATATAATAATAAATACATTTAAATATTACAAATAGAAAGTTTGACGAACAAAAAACTTTACGTACAACACGAATGAAAACTCCCTGCAGAATATAATAATAATAATAATAATGCTATTTATTGAGCAATGTACAAGGTATACATAGTTCAAAAGCCCTCTAAATCGGCAGAGCCGTTTTACATTAGGGCCAGTTCCATATAAAATTAGCAGAATAATTTAATCCAAAATTTCTAGAAACCAACAGTTGAGTAAAAAGCAAACAGAGATACTCGCAACCTTTCATAATTCTAGCAGCTTGCAAGATATTTTATTCTTGAACGTTATAAGGCTACATTTTTCAGAGAATATGTCAGTGAAGTGATTATGCCACATGGCAACAGAATATTCAAAACTACCTTCGAATTTCTGAGTTCTGAATCTAGGAATCGAAAGACTATGTACAAAACGCAGGTCTACATTATGAATATCGGATCCCTGAGTCAGACGTTCGCAAAGATATGTTGGCAACCCACTATAAATAATCCTCCTCAAAAACACTCAAAACGACAGTATACTATACATAGTATTTTAAACTGTCTGTAATATGGGGTGACATGGTCCCTGTAACCTATTAAAAATGAGAACCATAGACATGCATTTTGCAATAATTGATGTCCCTCACTGAATTACTCAGAAATTTGTAGTACACTGTGTTACAATAATCCATGTGACAGAGTACCAGTGCATGGAGAAGTTTCTTGTACTTCCACAGACATTTCATTTTGTACCACCCTATTAATGGCTTACTCACAGCATGTTGCTCAAAAGTCAGATTTACACATCACCCGAGTTTTCATCGCATTCAGTTGAAGACCATTAATGTCCGACCAGTCAACGATCGATTGAAGAATCTCGTTAATTACACCTATAGTCTGATTGGCTTCCTCAGAAAGCACGACACGTAACATTGAATGTCGTCCGCATAGCAATGCACTCCCCAATTCTCAGGCATCATTCGAGGAAAGTCGGCAATATATACGCTATAGGCTGAGGGGCCTAGCACACTACCCTGAGGCACCCCATATGCTGTCATAATCCAGTCCGATGTCACGCCATCGATTCTAACCGCCTGTACTCGACCATAATAAACGTCTGTTTGCTGTATTCAACCACCCAATTTCTACTATTTTGTGAGATACATGATATCTTTTCCTAACGCCATATATAAGTCATGTGCAGCAATTCTGATTTTTTTTAATTTTTGCTGACGTTTGCGCATCTAAGCAGGAGCCACCACAGAATGTAAAATGTGATAGAACAAGCGCATCGTAAAGCATTTTGATAGTTCAACAAAGCGACAATAGAACGAGAAGGAAGACAAGTTTCAGTAATATGAACACTGTAGTATAATTTGTCATTATCGAGTAAATTGTTTTGAACAAGAAAATGCATTTCTTAAATTCGAAGTTTGTAACAATATTTCAAGTTACTTAAAGAACAAGACTGTGGAGGTGCACTTTTCGTAATTTTCCTCATCAACCATCTGCAGCGAGTTAGAATCACAGCAGTTTTTCTCCTGTTTTTTCCTCAAAGCAGCAAATTTCCAAGAAACCCTTACCGTAGCCTTGGGGGACCATATTTGCCTGCTCGAGCTTAACACCTTACACTTCTGGTTGACTATTGATTTCACATTTCCCTTCCATACAAAAGGAAACATCACACCTATTCAGTCGGTTGGCGGTAACTGCCACTTGCGGGGTTGCCTTTATGTAAACAGGTGCGAATACCCTTTGCGTTCTCCACGTCTCTAGGATTTCAGCGAATGAAACGTGTTCGATGAAATCTTCTAGGAAACTGTAATTAATGTTCGACCGCCGGCGTTGGTACGTAATCTGGTTGAAGTATGTGTGTGTATGAAGGTGTTCCAAGAACGCTTGGCGGTCTTAGTGAATGGAACGGTCTTTATTTCTGAAGGGAGAAAGAGGGTGTTAGGATGTATTTTCCCACCCATCAGCAGCTTGATATGAAAATTGTATCGCACTGGTAATGGCGCAATTGTTTGACCTAAATTATGTTTACACTATCCACTATCGACGAGTAAGTCCTAAATAACTTATGAAGTACCCGCATTTTAAAGCGCTCTTCCCTTTTCGCGTTATTTTACAAAAAATATTAACTTTTAGTATTCTAACGTCATTCTTATTTCAGTACCTATTACATAAGGTTGAGTTTAACGTGTAGTTTAATTGGAACTGTGCATGTCTATGCTATGCTGTCTGAACCGCAACCAACTACATTTCGCTATTATTATACCTCATTAGAGTAGTTTAGGTATAGTGTTCCAATTCTTATAAGGATATATTGGGGGATCCTTTGTGTAAAAATCAATCGCCTCACGATGGGTTTACTGCAGGTACTTGGCCTTACCATAAATTCATATTTATTGCTGTCGTCTACAAGTGGTCCCAGTTCCGTATGAAATTATTATTCAGTACGGACAAGAAAATACCCTGCCATTTAGATCAGTTAGGCACAGCAAAATGGTTCTCAGTTATCGATTTGATCTCTGGTTTTCATCAAATACAACTAGATGAATCTTCGCGTGACATCACTAGTTTCACGGTTGATTCTGGAACTTTTAAATTCAAGAGACTTCCTTTTGGTCTTTCAGTCAGTGACAATAGCTTTCAAAGAATGTTGAACTTAGCATTTTCAGCATTATCTTCTCAAAAAGCCTTCATGTACATGGATGACCTAATCGCGATCGGATGTTCAGAAAGTCACCATTTGAAAAACCTTAGAAAAGTGTTTGAAACTTGTAGAAAATATTGCCTTAAGTTAAACCCAGAAAAGTGTCAATTTTTTCGAAAAGGAGGACATCGCATAACAGATAAAGGTATCTTAGCCGATGAATCGAAATTTGAAATAATTAAAAATTATCCAAAATCAAATAATGTAGATGCTGTAAAAAGATTTGTAGCGTTTTGCAATTATTATCGTAGATTAATTCCAAATTTTGCAAATAATACCATAGCCTTAAATCGCTTAACGAGAAAAAATTCACACTTCATTTGGACAGAAGAATGCGAAATAAATATATAAAAATTAAATAAATACAGAAATCTTAAAACGTTAATTTTAATCATGAGAACGGCTGACACAACAAAGCTTAATCCAAATATTTCTGCACGTACTTTGCGGAAATGCCCCGGTGTAGCAAACTAATTGAGTTATTCCCCCACATTCATCGAACTATATAATTGTAATGTTTATTTGCCCTGGTGCTTATGCATCCCCTCAATGTGTTGCGAAAACAATGTTGGAAAAGCATGTTAATCTGCATTACGCCGATTATACCGTCGGCAACGCTGAAACTACACGTTCACCCATGTAATTGGTTCACTTTAGAAATCCGAATACCCATTTTKAAAGCTGCTCGTGTTTATGTACACGTAGGCTGGAAACAATCATCCGGAGCCCAGATAAAGTAACAAACAACAGCAGATGATGGTTCACTACTTATAGTGCACGGAACTTCCCTTTGATGGCAGATCTGATTTTACATGCTGGATGCGAATGCGTATTTCGTTTTAAAGAAACGTGAAACTTCCGTCCCTATTAGAGACAATCGGTTTACATGGCTTGACTGAAACAATTTAGTTTGAAATAAAATCAATCATGTCAATGTAGATAAAGTGAACGAGGAAAGTAATCGGATTCCCAGACATCGAGACCAGAAGAAATTGGAATATGCAAAATCCTCAATTTAAGGTTAAGTAATTAAATCAGCCCGTAATAGGAATAGCATTAATTTCAACTAATGGTACAAACGAGCAAGGACGGAAACGAGCTGGAGGGGAGCCTCATTCAATTAGGCTTCTTTATTTTCCCGTAATCGCTAGTGGAACTATTGCTGAACGTGCAACGCAATAGAGGATCTTGCGCACGCATATCTTAACATGTTGATGAAGTAAACAACTAAACGCCCTATGCAGTTTTGTTGTTTGACATCACATGGTTTTTGAAATAAACGATTATGCTGTCATTCTAGTTTTTATTCGTTGAATTTTAGATTCAGTCAAAAATGCATAAAAATCCTGAACAGTTTATCATTATCTACTTCCTGGAGCGTCAGAAACAGTGGTATCAGATTAATGAATAACAATTAGCATTCAGAAAAATCAACTTCTTCATCGCTCTCGCTACTGGAGCAACATCTTCTGAATCCTGGCCTACCATTTGTGGATTTCTACATTTGTGTATCGAATTGTCTAAAAATCGTCTTATAATAAGATATTGGACATTTTTTGGTTAATAAAAACGAATTAAAATGCATTGAGACAGAAAAACAGATCTAGTACAAAATGGTATTCTCTGTGATGTTCTAAAATATATGGCATAGAATATAATTAGTTTACAATGGCCCAAAAGGGCTTACAAGTTAGGCCTGATTATGTTATCTGCGTTCTAATCTATCTGATTTCACACTGCTGCTAAAGTCTCAGACTTAACATGTGCAACATCCAGTACTGACTTCTTTTCCATGTCTTTTATGTTTGAAATAACCTGGTACCTGTATTAGATATTAAATATTTCGTCGTGCAAATTATTACCACCTTATTTTGGAGTGTAAATATCGTGAGAACGGAAATAGTGCTAGCACATTTAGATGGAGGTCTATTGGAAAAAGAAACTTCAAACCAACTTATCAAGGTTGATATTATTACAAAATTAACCGCATCGAAACTGTTGTATTATGGATAACGTTGAATTCTTCTATACCAGGTACCACCATTGATATTTAATAGCTTGATACATATGTATAATGTATTCGCTTTGGAGTATGCCTGTTAGAAGACACCTTTACGTTACAAAACAGAGGAAAACATACGATGCACGTATAGATTAATTAACTACATTTAATAGCAAAATATAGGACAAATAAAAAACATTAAGTTGGCAAGAAATATTAAATTTGATCGAGCAAATCAATCATCAATTTAGTTATAGCGTTTCGTTTCATCTTTTTATCATCCAATAGAAGAGGCTTGTTAAATCTGCTCAGTCTTACTGTTCTTTCGTCTAAATATTTCCAGACTATTTCAGGATTTTGCAGCTCGCGTTTACACCATTTATGTCATCCTTTTTAGTTATAATATCCTGGAACTTTGACTCATTTACTGGTCCTATGTATAAAGACGAAGGCAAATTATTTTCATTGTCCCAATGAAACTGGACAATAATAATTTGTGGAATCAAATGCAGATAAGATAACATTCCTTAGTTCATCATATACCACAATAAAAAACTCGTTTTCGATTGATGGAAGACTGTTATGGATTGAAAATGGAGCAAATTGTAAAGGGCCTCTTAAAGAAGGATTGTTAAGGCTTGGTGGTTCCATAGACGTTAGAGGGGAGCAGAAATACCTTTGAAACCAAAAGAAGCCTTGCTCCCCTTTCAAGTTGATCCGTTTCAGCATATTTTTCAGGCTTGGATGCCCAGTATATTGGGCATGCATAGCTTTCCATTCCAGAAGAAGAACAGGCATGATGTAGCTACATCCCTTACAGGGTTGAATCTGGCGGTGGCCATTTTTATTGTTTAAGCATCACGAAGCGCCACTGGTGGCGTGAACGTGATTGCCAACAGAACGTGCCATCAGAACTTATCGAACACTTGAGATTCGGCCACGGCCGGAAATGAAATCAAATTGTCTTAAAGGGAGACGGACGTCTAGCAATATTTAAGCTGACATCTAACGACTGAATATAAGTAAATCAAGAAGAAAAAAAATACGCTGGGTAACCCATTTACCGCGCGGCTCTGAAAGAAGTGGGTATTTATTAGATCCACTCACTGTGTTATTGACGTCAACTGAATGATTCGGCCATCTGTTACCAACAAAGTAGTCTCGAAAGAACCAACAGCCATTCACCGAGGTGCTACGGTTTTTTTTTACCTTTAGTGTCTCGAGGGCAATTTCTCACACCGGTGTTTAATAAGAAAGTACATTATGAAACGGCTGCGCTTATTCTGTAACGTTATGCGCTTTTAGAAGGTGTAAGAGAGATTTTTGAATATCAAAGCGAATAAGTTTTTTTACTGGGAACAAGAGTGCCAAGCTCAAAAGATTTAACTTGGTTAGGGCTTTACATATGTTAATGTTTCACCATCTCATTAGATAGCTACCATATTTCGTTTTGAAAACTCTTGTGATAATTTTAAAAGTTTCATATATGGGTGGCTGTTTCTCTCAAAGAGAGGGATAGTTAAAAAATACTCCTCAAAATAAAAATTATGCTATCTGTTTCAACGTTTTATTCGAATTTACTTCTTTGTTCTTTCACACCTTTTGAATGTGTCAATAAGTAGGTGTTTTCTTATTTTTTTCCAAATCTAAGAATATGAAATATGCAGCAACTTAGCCATTGATTTTTAACTTCTTATTGTTTTTATTGAAAAAAAGTTATGTGAATATCCACTCAGTAGTGTAGTTTTAAAATTAAAGTACACATTCCAAATAAAGGATCAGGCATTTTTAAATTTTACGAACAAAGATGCTTCATGAGCCGATTAGGTACAAAGTGAAAATGCTTGATTTCGCTTATTACATAAGTATTATCATAGTTAACTCTACTAACAGATGAGTAGCACTTACCTTTCGTCGTTTTTAAAGAGCGTAACATTCGCTTACACGCCATTAATCGAAATCGATCACTAACAAGGTTTTAAGTGGTACAATGCCTTCACTGCTGATATATAGTAAGTAATCGAATTTTTGCAATGTTCGTACGAGCAGAGCTACAAAAGTTCTGCAAAAAAAGAAGGTTAAAGATATAGCATTTTAAATTTTTAATTATAATTGCATCCGGAACGGAATTCGCTTTGTCGAAAAAAATGTGTTTTTTTAATTAAGAAGTCTTTAAGCGATTCGTCAGCAGAACCTGCTATTTTTGAGTTGGATCGTGTCGGTTTTGACAATAATAGAGTTGACATGAGGCTTACTCAAAATCATATCTGCTCTCCTAACACAATTAGTTATTATTATTAGATATCATAGCTATAGCAAAGCCCAACTTCAGCCGTTTAAAATGTAAGAAGTAAATTTATGGTTGCTATTATTTAAGTACAAATTACAATGCTTCAATTTACATTATAATTATGTTCAAAAGTATCACCATTAATAATAAAACTGCACAAGTTACTGTCAACTAGTAACAGTTCTATTGTCCAATTCTTATTTCCTTCGTTTGTTTTTGAAAAAAAGTTGATCAAAAGAACACAAAAGAACATTTCCGGTAGTCATAACCAACTATAACTTACCTTTAAAAAAAGCACAAGTTTGCGTCATAACTCGAATGCATGAATATGAAATTTGATAGGAAGAAGCCCAAATTAAATTAATAAAGTTACACAAAGCATAATGCGCACATTGCCATATTGAAAATTTGCTATAAAGCTTGTTTAAATATTGTTTTCTTATCTATTTATTGTTTAAGTAATTTATAGAGTATTTTAAAAGATCCTGTTTCCATTAAGTTTCTATGTATACTGTGGAAAATATTCGCCTTTCTGGCTGTCTTCTGTTTGGATATCCCAGTTAACGCCCTTTCATTCGTAAAACCATTCATGATTTTGAAAGATAAAAATAAAATTTCCAAAGTGTGTAATAGTCACTATCACGATATCGCGATATAGAAATGCAAAAGAATAAACAAATCACCAAAGAAATTCGTTTTCTAGGTGACAGTTAACAAAGTAAACAAACTTTTATTTCATGCCTAATTGATGATATTATTTGTGCTCGTTATTTGGTAGTATAAATCTTTGTTCTTATTTTAGGACAAAGCGGTACACTTTAGACATTTTTATTTTATTTATTTATTTATTTATTTATTTATTTATACATATATAAATATACATATATACAAATATACATATCCAAAGTCAGTACTACAGTACTGGTAACAGGGCCTATCAAAAACAACACATGAAATAGATACAATAGGAATTACTGAATACTGCCTAACAGTGTATGTTAACAAAAGTAACACTTTTCATAGGTCATACATTACAAACTTCTTAAGGCTATGACAAAACTTATTATAGTTTGTACTTTGAACATTATAATTGTGAAAGTCTTTTACATGGAAGAGTTTGTGTATTGCTTTTTAGCATTAAATGTTTTAACTTATTTATGAGATTAGCTTGTTTTGCCAATTTTAGTTTTTCTATAATAAGTAATTTTGTGTTTTTATATACTAATTCAGTTGAGACTTAATAGTTAATTTGAAAGAGAAATTTTACAACTTTATTCTGGCATCTCTGGAGTTTCTGTATCATATAATTTGGGGCATTACCCCAACAAGGTATCAAATATCGTAAATGTGGCTCTATAAAACTATTGTATAGAATATGTCTTACTGTTTCATTTAAGAAATATGAACTTCTCCTAATAGCTCCCACCATGGAAGACAATTTTCTAATATTATGTTCAATGTGGGTGT
This sequence comes from Rhyzopertha dominica, assembly GCA_025024175.1. Classification (NCBI taxonomy): domain Eukaryota; kingdom Metazoa; phylum Arthropoda; class Insecta; order Coleoptera; family Bostrichidae; genus Rhyzopertha; species Rhyzopertha dominica. The sequence goes on from QCXZ01000086.1 coordinate 956,435, forward strand.
TCCAATCTATATTACTCGTAATATGTATGAGAATGAAAGAACATGAGAAATAATACCATTTTTGTTTATTTTAAATGGTTCTTGAAGACAGTTAGGTGAGATTATTGAAAATCCGTCTGTACAAAAAGTTATGGCAAAAACAAGAAAAGTGTCTTAGCTTAACTGTCAGTGATATCTAAGCTACAATCTTTAAAATGAAGTCACTTATGTACCCAACAAACATATCATGCCGAGTATAATCAAAATTTTCAAAATAGTTTTTACCAAAAATGTCTGTATCTAGGGGCTATGTTTATATGAAAAAATCTTCTTATTTTTAGTAATAAAATCCGTGGTTAAACTGTTGCGCGCAATAACGGTCCGTATAAACGAAGAGTCAGTATGAGCCAGAAACAATAATGTAGCTACTTCTAGTTTTTCTTTAATAAAACCCTGGGAATGGACGCGATAAATCGTCATTCTGGCCGTTTAACCGCGAACAATCGCGTCTTAATACGTCCATTCTTGCTTTCCATCTTTCAAAGTCTAATTATGAACATTACGGGACGGTAAATTCCCCCAGATCCATAATGCTGACCATTGTCCAGCACATTTGAACCTAGCCCGCATATAGACGGCAACGTCTTTCAAATTTTATGAGCCAGAAAATGTAATTTTCCTTAGGATCCGCCATGGGTAGATACGGATAGCCTTTATGGCTTTCAGCGTTTAAAGCGAGCTTGGCGCCGGCTTTCCCAACTTTTCAGCCGCACCTTTGCATGGACTGCAAACAAAGCTATAATCCGTATATCAGCGGCTATAATGCGTGCGGTATTTCACATCAAAGGTTGAATAGGTGTACGGTGGGTGTGGTTCCTTCAAACTGTTGGCCAATAAAGTCGGCGGTTTGGACGGCAGGAAACTATTTTCAGAAATATGTGAACCCCCTGGGCGCAACTCGGCTACATGCCGAGGTAATTAAGGCGGTTTCCTACAGCGGACGACGTACTGTATATAATATGGACCACTTGTGTTCGACTAATAATCGAGTACGTGATTAAGCCTAAATAAAAACACTAGCTAATAAATAATTACATCGTATACCTTTCTGCAGCTTAATATGAGCATACATATGAGTTTTCCAAAGCTTGCATACTAAACTAAGAAGAGTTGCACATAGTTAAAAGTGTGGAAGAATTCAAATTTTTAATTTAATTACATTATCCCTTTTATGAAATTAGTTCGCTATCGTTGCAGGATTTTCGGGACTGCTAAATAATGCGTTGTTTCTGGGATATTCTGTTGACTATGTTCAGTATGTTTAAGTTGATTTATTACGTCTAAAACATTATAAGGCTGATAATAGAATGCAGCTTTCATGGCCGTTACTCTTAACGTTTCGCCCATCATATTGTCGGCTTCTTCAGAAGGAATCTGTCAGTCAGATATTTGCCGTAAAATTATCTTCAAAATGCGTTGACCAATGATGTCTGTCCAAACCTTTCAGGATGGATTTTCTCGTTCCCAATAACGACAATTCTGACGACAGACTATGCGGTTTTTGCTCAGAAACCATAATATTTTTTTAAGAGTTGGGTCTTAATCAAACTTGTCAGGATGGTATTTCTGAAATTCATAGTTCTATCGGGTTTCATAACGATAAAATTTTTCTTTTGAATAAAGTACGTCCTTATTTAATTGGGGTAATCGTATAAGTGTAAAACAGTAAATTGTGCACTATGAAGTCAGTTTTGGTGTTCTATGTTAAAGAATTAACATATATCCTCATGACTCCAGAGTCTAGAGTTACGCGATTGGTATCAATAGACAAAAAGTTATCATTTGTAATTGCAGCATCTGTAGATTCTGAATTTTTCAGTTTCACCGTGATAATAACTAATCTACGGGATTTTTTGATATCTTCAGCTCTAATATTAGATCTAGAAGTGTAAGGACAATAATGCTTGCATCCCAGTGTATAGTTGCAATTAATATCTAAGCACGTATAAGTCTGTTGGGAATACATTCTTTGGCTAATGCATTATCGTTTAGCTGATAACTTGAATACCTAATCCAATTAATTTTGTGATAAGCTGTCGTGTCGGATATTCGCACTCAACATGTTTACGCACAGCAGTGTTGCGTACAAGAATCCTTAATTTGCATGAGGGGATGCGTATATCATTTGAGCTGAAGTCGGTGGCTTGTTTCTCGGCGAATTAGCTCAAATAAAACAGCAATAAATCAACTTCAGGAGGTGTTTTGTAAATTCCGCGGAGTGCACGGGCAAAACAATAAACGCGTACATCAAGAATGACAGGCGAATAGAATATTCACAGTCGGGTTTAAAAATATCCTCATAAAACGAGCTTTACAACGGCCGTGTTTGCGAGCAAAGGGAGATCCTTAGACTTTAGGCAATCGTTCGTGAAAAGGTAAACCCCCGACGTTTTATAGAACATTGTGTAAAACTATTCCCTCGATTGTTGGGAGGAGCGAGTTATTTCGTAAAGAGTTCATGCTCCGCGGTGCCTGATAATATCGCATGCGGTTTCAGCCGCGGGCTGCAAAGTGCATGAACGAACTGCAACTGCACTAATGCGAAGGAAAAAGACGAACGTGTTTCCATATGTAACAGTATACTGATAGCGTTAGTTACAGAACGTGCTGCTAAGTGACTGAATTACACAACTTCGATGCAACTAAATACCCTGAAACTGAAGACCACCAACTAGTCGGGTAGCATTTCGGAAATGCGGCCCTGAGGCTGGAACAGTGGGCTGCAATGGATTTATTATATTGTATTAAGGTTGCTAGACAGAATTTATTGAAGTAACGGTAGCCTCCATTATTTTCTACGCACTTCTTCCACCGTTTAGGTAATGCTCAAAGATCACATCACAATTCTGTGATATCCTAAGAAGTCTAATCATAAGATTAAAAAGTAATCATCGTAATATGTTTGTTTTACAGGGTTTTGAGTGGAAAGTTCTATTCCATATAATATGCAGAGCCCTTCTGACAGACAGGACACATATCAACACGTCTCCAAACAACAGGATATACTGAAGATTTCAATATTAGATTGATAAGTAAAACAATGTGGATACAAAAACCAGAGCAAAATCTTTTAGAATGAAATTGGGAATTCTATCTTGTCCAGTAATACAGGTATTCTTTGCCCTTTTCAAAGCAGAATAAACTTCATCTTCTGTATTACATTTTATATACAATGTACCGAACGCTTGTGTCTTAATAAAAGGAAGACCACTATTATCACCGTTGTTGGATACGGTATATTTCATATCTAGCGGAATTCTAGAAGTTTTCTTCTTGCGATGAACCAATTATCAGAATTTACGAGGATCCATTGAGGTTACACATACTGATTTTCCTAGAAAGACCGTATCTTTGGAAAATTATCTTGTTTACAAAACTGTAAATACAGTAAAATTTATAGGCAAGTGTATATCACAATTTTCATCCAGAACTCATATTTGGCCCTTGCAAATGACCTCTAATAAGTCGTTGTCAAATGGTTTCCAAGCTTAATTAATGCCATGTGCGTTTTGAAGCTGTAACTGTAACATTCTTGTTGTTACGAATCGTTGCCTTAGGGTGGATATAGCTTTAAAAGACTATCTTGGTCAAGATGATTCATAACACGATTTCTGCTTAGTTCAGCCTTTTCCTATAAAGATTGTTCAACTAACTACTGTTATATGGAATCACATCAGAATCTGTCATATACTTGGTGATAACTCTAACTTTTGTACCAAATTTTTAAATTCACATTACATTGTAACAATTAATACAAATAAAACAAAAAATAATTTAATATAAGTTTTAGGAATCCAATATAAGCATTATCAGCACGAATTAAAACCAGGTTTGTTAAAAATGCAATTAAATATATTTCAGTTTATTTAAATGAAACTTAATTTGGTTAAAATATTATAAGTAGTCGGTTAATTCTTGAGAGCAATGCACTGGCAATTTAAGAAGGTTGGCTTCACGCATAATGCTGAGGCATTTGTCATCCTGAGTTTTAATAATGTTAGTTATCCATCGAGTCTCTTTCCCTGGGGAGTAAAAATTACTACAATTGTATCTTTAGCACTTACACATATGAACTCGCAGCTTAAATTTCTAAAGCTTCTGGTGTGAGAAGTTGATACTGTACCTAAAAGCGCATCGGTTATTGCATTAGTCTTTGATGTGCGTTAATTCTGAATCAGAAATCGTGCTCCTATTAGTAGAACTATGAAATATGTTCTTTTGGTACTTCGTATGATATTATACATTGTGGATGACGGATCTTTATTCTCCTAAATAAAATGTATCAACTTATTTTTTGTTAAACGCGAGAACGATGCAGCTGAATGCGCTTCACCTAACTGAGTTCATCAATAACGGAATTAGTAATAAAGGGGCTTTGTATGATCAGTGTACATAGAAAACATATAAATAATTTGGGTCTTTATTTCACAGAAGATGTTGTAAGTCGTCTTGCAGGCCACGAAGATTATTCATGGAATGAATACTTCATTAATTACTTAAGCTTTGCTCTCCCCCTGGACCAAAAGCTGGGTACGCCCATATGCACATCTTCAAGAAAAGACCAATCTATTTCCGATAACAAAAGCAGCGAAATTTGCGCGTTTACAATTGTAACAGTTATAAGGACGATTCATAGGAAATCTACGGTTGTCGATCGATTGTTCAAAAGATACCGAGGCAATCAACAGCGGATGATACGAGTCTTCAATCAGATATTAAAATCCGAAAATCAAAATTAGAAAACACTAAATCCAACAAACGCTCCTGCTGATTAACTACAGCATTCAGATGTTTAACATCAAGAAAATTATTTTAGATTACGACATATCTGCCCATAAAATCGTTCACGTGTACTGGAGTATTAAAATCGCCCATTATAATTCTACTGCATCTATGAAACTCATTATAAGTGCTCAGGACATTGAAAAATAATTTACAATCTACATATGAAGCGCTGGATGGGATATACACGATTTTAATTGTTTTGATTCAAATCACTGCTGGGGTACATTTTCCATATTTATACCTCTTAGCCTTTCGCAATTAAACTTGCTGTTCCACGTGTCTTTGGTACAAGTCACATTGGCACATTTTAAGAGTAGAGTTTTACTAGTTCCGCGTAGATACTATAAAAGGCGAGAACCATCCATACCACAGAACGAGCGTTCAAATTCAAGTTTTACTAACTTACTAACTGCTTTGTCTTTAAGGACACTAATTTGATAAAACCTAAACTTGCTTGCTTCAAGCGAATAAAATTCATTGTGCGCTTCCAAGGTCTATGGCTTACGTGGACTATTGCCGAATTCCTTCCATTTCTCCGAGATTCCCTGAATTCATCGCGGCCACGATCCTTTTATTCTAATTTTAGTGGGATATTATACCGAAATAGCAAGCAATGACAGACATTCAGTGGAAAACAAGGGCCCTCGTGGTACCCTTGACAAAAGGTAACGGCAGTAACATACTTACGTATTTAGTGACCTTTAAAAGCTTCTCATTTGATACGGACGTCACATTCCTGAAAGTGACAAGTCGTTTTTCTACCGCACGTTCAATTATTCGTAGTTCACTGCAACACATTGGGCTTTGGCGGTAATTTAGGGGAAAATCACGACAAAAACCATAAAATCCTTTAGCTGCCTGCGTCCCGGAAGTCATTACTTACATTAAAAACTAGTTAGGAGTTCCGGGGAGATTGAACGCGGCCAGATTATCTAAGGGTCAAATGGGAAATTAGGATGCTCGGAAATTCCCATATAGAAAATCTAGTCGGAAAATTGCCTTCCCGTTACCTGGCGCCTCCTTTCCGTTTTGCATACTTAACACAAGCTAGTCCTTCCTTTACAACGTGAAAAATGCTCTTCTGGATATTATGATGCAGACCCACTTACATTTCTTATCGCTAATGCGAGTAACCCATAAACTTATCTAACTAAACGCCTTTTTGATGCCGGTGTAAATGTCCTCGCCATGTCGGTGAAACAGCTGTTATGTTATCCATGTCACGGATTATATGAAGCCGGAACTACCATAACGTGAACAACTATATTTGGAGTTTTGAGGGAGTTGATTCCAAAAATAATATTTATATATCTGGCAAAGTTTCGACCATCTTCTTTAGGCCTAACTCAGGCTAGTCATTTTGATTTGTTTGTTTTGACATTAGCATGCTTTATTATTCGTGGCCATGCGGGTCATTTTTACTTTTTTAATATAACATCGTAACAGTCTATATTATATTTTATCTTTTTTTTACAAGATATTAACAAGAAATATCGTCAATTAAAAGTGATTATGGTTAAAATAATTTGCAACAACAACAGGAAATTGGCAGCTAGCAGGAACTTACTAGTGGAATTAAAAGTACGTTTCATTTAATTAATATAACAATTAAAATGTTTTAAGCTATTGTCAGAATTAGAACATTGGGTGGAAAAGATGGGAGACAACATGGTATGCATGTCACTTTTTACAAATATTTTTTTTTAGACCTTTGATTTGAATTGTTACTAGTTTAACTTTTAATACTATCATTTTACTTTTAAGCGATGAAACACACCTCTTTTACATACCATCGTAAACTGCAGTGCACAATTAGAGACTCTAAGTGTGGGAGGCAACCACATATATAAAAGATGATATTGATTACAATTGTGATGATATTGATTTTGGAGATTGTAATCTAGTATCAGTTCCTTTTTTTACCCATAGGGTGTAAAGGTATGCAGTGTCTATCACTCGTTTACTGGCTTTTATATTATTTTCTTCCACTTAGTCCTGTCCTTTGCTATTCTTTTAGCTTCGTCCCGGGTGAGGTTTCTCTTCCTCAAGGCCTCGGCCACTGTCATGTTCCATGTCTTCTGCGGTCTTCCTCTTCTTTTCTTTCCTTGTACTTTTGCCTCCCACACTAGTTTTGTTGGTCTTTCCTCATTCATTCTCACCAAGTGCCCGAACCACTTTAATTTAGTCTCTTCCATAGTTTGTTTAATCGACTCTATTTCCACTTCTTCTCTGATTCTGTCGATTCTAGTCACCCCTTTAAGACGTCTCAAGTATTTCATCTCTGTTACCTGCAGTCTACTTAAAAGTCTATCACTTAACACCCAACTTTCACTACCATATGTTAATATTGGTCTATAAATGGTCTTGTATACTGTCCTTTTTGTTTTTCACTTATTTCCTTTTTAATTATTAACGTTCTATTTAGTGAGTGGCACACCTTTATTGCACTAGTGATTCCTTCATTTATTTCTTCATCCATACTTCCATTGCTTTGTATTGTAACTCCTAGGTACTTAAAACTTTTAACCTGTTCTATTTGTTTCCCATTTATTGTTTTGTCTATCTTTTTGTCCTCCTTTCCTATGACCATTGTTTTAGTCTTGCTCGTATTTATTAACATTTTACGTTTTGTTAGTTCATTCTCCCACAACTCTACATTTTGTTGTAACTTTTCTTCACTTTCTGCACAGATCATCAGATCATACGCATTCTGCTAGCTTTATCACCTTTAATTTTCTGTACCCTAATTTGACTTCGTTGGCCTTGTTTTTGACATACATAATAGTGTAAATATGTCGAAAACACTTGGTCTTAGGTATAAGACATGGTATATATGTAAAATATACCTAGAATATTGTGTAGGATAGAAAAATGTAATAATATATAGGTATAACCGGATGTACTACCATCTAGAAAATATTTTAACCCTGTCTCTCCCATCGATTTTAGTACGCTGCCCAGTTTTTAGATTTTTCCTAATTCCAGTTTTCTATATATGGATGCAGGCGGTTCACACATTTTGTATAGATTTGTCAATTCGATAAACGTTGTGAGAAAGTTGTTTTATAAACTGTAAATTGGTAGCTAGGAAGTTTGAAAGGCTAAACCTATTTTATTTTGCTTTGGGAGGGACCCAATATGTGGGCACTTCCTTTATCAGCTGGTGTTCAATTTGGTAAGCTTCCCAAACCCACCTGGTGGAATCACCCTTAAGCGCCGAACAGAGCTTCTATAAAATTATAAGGGTCGCCGCTTTGATGTCCGCTGAAATCGAAATCGAAACACTGACGAAACAAGATTTGCACCCAGGGCACATAACTGTCGGGAATCCAGGATCTTCTTCTGTAAGTGTCCGTCTTTACATCCCTGGATAACCGGCGAGGGATAGGACGGAGCAAATAAATTGTACGCGTCGAATTCCATTTCCCTTTGGGCTGAGCATCCTCACAAAAGTCAAAAATCTGATTTTATGCCGGCCCGTTCCCCCCCAGCAATTACATATCTTACAAAAGAGAAAATATAGAGCGCGCCGGGCCGATAAATAATAACCAAAAATTTCATCAGTTTTTTTTTGTCCTCTCAAAAGCCCGGGTCGGCTACGTTTCATTTCGCCTGTGGCACATCGATTTTACTTTCATCCTCGTATCTGAAGTCAATTGACCTTTCTATTGAATGGGTTATGGTGTCGGGCCAGCGCTTGCGTCGACAGAACACCGGCGTCCTGCGACGTCACCACCATTACGATGACAAAACGTCCTTTTCATGTATTCCGTCATCATCTCAATGCCACACTCCAGGGCGCTTCTCCCTTTCCGATATAAAATTAAATTGAGCTTCCGCCGTAGCCAACACACAGAAAAGAAGGGCTAACTAGGACGAGCTCCCCTAAAGCTGCCTGAAGATAAAAAAAGCTTGACTCATTTTCTTGTTAATTAGTGCTAGTTGATTATTATTCACGTCACGGGGAAAATGTCTTTCGTTGCGTTGGGATTGTTAAGCCTTCATAAGTGGTATATCAAATCTTGGTTTTCTTAAGTTTCGCCTCCTCTTGTAATGGGCATCATCAGGACATGAATAAGGGAATATAGCTTATATAGTCCTGAAGATGCACCTTACAAAGCAGAAGAAATAGATCGTGAAAGCTTATACTTTCAGGCTATAGCGAGTGTAAACTACAACAGGAACTCTCTTTTTTTATTCTTCCAGAAATTCCAGACCTGTTTTTTTATTCTGACGCCTGCTACTATACCGGGTGTAAATGAAACCTGGCTTACTTCTTAAATTGCTATTATTTTTTTAGCTAGTAAAAAGAAATTTGGAGTATGTCATATATCAGAATGACCCTAACTTTCGATTTTTAAATGGAACGCTAGGTATATTTTTGCATATTTGGATTCTCTGGTAAATTTTAAATACAAAAAAACCTACCTTGGTTAGATTTAATTAATTAAGACGCATTATCTAATACAATTACTGCACTGACCGGAAGCTTTTGTAGCAGTTAATTCTCAAACCAATTTTCAAAAACTTTTTTTGTTACCAACATAAATTTTGGGTAAACTAGTACGTTTTATATTAGTTTATCCTCCTTGTGTTGCCTTATATTTCATTCGCACGTTATAGCTTAGATTAAGTTGTTATGTTGCTAAATCTCAATTTAAATATAATATGTTTATAACTTTATAAGCTCTTAGAATTCTCATTGATGGTTGTTGACGCTCGAGAGTAATTTTGCCAGCATTGAGTTAATATAAGATTTAGTCATGGGGGTACCCAGCTTCTGGTCTAGAGGAGGGCAAAGCAGGAACGTCCTGTAGAGTATAATTCAGTATAAATGAAAATAATACATGTTTGTAATATACAGGTACTTAAGTAATAATTAATGAAGTATTTATTCCATGAGTAATCTTCGTGGATTTTCTGCAAGGCGACTTAAAACATCTTCTGTGAAATAAAAACCCAAATTGTTTATATATTCTCTATGTACACTGATCATACAAAGCCCCTTTATTACTAATTCCGTTATTGATGGACTCAGTTAGGTGAGGCGCATTCAGTTGCATCGCTCTTGCGTTTAACAAAAAATAAGTTGATAAATTTTATTTGGGAGAATAAAGATCCGTGATCCACATAATGTATAATGGTATCATACAAAGTACCAAAGGAACATAAATTTCGCCTTAAAAGTTCTACTAATAGGAGCACGATTTCTGATTCATAATTAGCACATATCAAAGACTAATGCATTAACCGATGCGCTTTTAGTACAGTTTCAACTTCTCACACCAGAAGCATTAGAAATTTAAGGTGGGAGTTCATATGTATAGGTGCTAAAGAAACAATTATAGTAATTTTTACTCGCCAGAGAACGAGACTCGATGGATAACTAACATTATTAAAACTCAGAATGACAAATGCCTCAGCATTATGCGTCAAGCTAACCTTCTTAGATCGCCAGTGAATTGCTCTCAAAAATTTACCGACTATTTAATATTTTAACCAAATTAAGCTTCATTTAAATAAACTGAAATATATTAGTTGCATTTTTAACAACAAACCGGGTTTTAATTCGTGCTAATAATGCTTTTACTGGATTCCTAAAACTTATATTAAATAAATTGACTTTCATAAACGTGAGTTCGGATGGATTTTTATTTTTTTTTGTTTTTTGGATTAATTGGTAAAATGTAATGTGAATTTAGAAATTTGGTACAAAAGTTGGAGTTATCACCGAATATATGACAGATTCTGATGTGATTCCAATAACAGTAGTTAGTTGAACAATATTTATAGGAGAAGGTCATTTGCAAGAGTCAAATATGAGTTCTGGATGAAACTCGCCCATAAATTTTACTGTATTTACAATTTTTTAAATAAGACGATTTTTAGATGTACACAAATAATTAACCAGCTAAATGTATGGGAAATTGGAAGGGCGCAGAGTTGGCAACCCAGGTCCAGGGAAGGGCAGCTGCCCCCCTTGCCCCTCCATGGATTTAGTTTTGTTATCGCTATATTGCAATTGCAAGAGAACGAAAAAAGTGAGCGAGAAGTTTTAGTTTTCAGAGAGGTTCTCACCCTCGCCAGCAAAGCAGACGTTGCTTCAGAATCAGGGGGTCCAGAATAATATACTCCAACGTTCGGGCCATCATTATAAAAATCGTTAACATAATAAATATTTAAGATATGCCGCTTGCTAGGGGATGACACGGGCTGATAAAAAAGTATCGATTTCAGATTTCAGCCGTGGTTGCGTCACTTCCAGTAATGAAACTTACAGGGGCGTAAAGTTACCCGACACAAAAAATGCGGGAATGCGAAAGTTCCGTTGAAGTGCAGCACATATTTGTCGCATTCAGGTTTTATGCGTGCGATGGCGAGGGGTGGCGCTCGCCCCCGAGATGGCCCCATATAGACCGCTTCCAATATCGTAAACTAAAAACTTTTTTCGGTCTCATGAGCGCCGACTGAAATTATGATTGTCAGTCAGTTTTCAACACCTAAGCGGGGGGCGTAAAGCATGTTACATTTAAAATATTTTTATTCCTTGTGTTCGAAACTCTCGCCAGTGTTTGTATTACTGTCGTAACTTTTTATGGTAGGAAATGTGCGCACCAGAATTTTAAAACTTATTTTTACGTCCCTCTACAAACCGTATCCCGGGAAATCCCACTGTATTTTTATACCCCGTTTGAGGAGGGAATTTATTCATTTCACACTTACGAGGCATATTTCATGGCACCTCGTGATGGTCAGTGACGTGTCGGACAACCGTTGTAATTACAAAAGGGACTGACATCTCTGAGCATTAAAAAAACCGCTTCAGTGTATAAACTCCGGATTTAGAAGTACGGGCGGCCGCGAGTTCGGCTATGACAGAGCTTTTAATTAAACGTACGTACAAAGTGGTTACAAAGATGCATCCTGATAGTCAGCGGTGCGATTCCTGTAATTTTTAAGGGTTTCTGCACATTACTGTAGCAAAAAATTAAGTATCTTTAAAMAGAAAGTCGCCAAAGCTTTCTTTTAAACTACTAAACAGCAATACTTTGTTATTCAGGAGGAAGGGTCCACAAAAAATCTCTAAATCCGTCAACCTGCAAACTTCAGATTTACCAAATCCTCTTAACATACTTCCTCCAAATGAAATAAGGTTATATTCCGATCACTGTCCTGTCTCTGATCGTGATTTTGTATACTGTGGAATTACAATTCTTGAATCGAATCAAAGTCTGGTCTATAAAATAATTCGATCTTATATGCCAGCTAATTTGCATAACGCGTTTGTTTGAATGTGGTCTTGGTAGAATGTTTCATATAGCTAATATCGAGGAAAAAGTACTTTATTTCAATACAATCTTATTGGTTGTGTTTGACCGTTATGCTCCAATTAAAACCATAAAAATTACTAAGGCACCATATCCATGATAATGATATCTGATGTCGCTGAGAGATAGGGCTAAGGCAAAGTATAGACATACTAGAAATATAGAGGATTGGGATTATTATGTCATTGAGAAACGTTACAAACCCAAACAATTAAACGAACTGACGTCACTTATTATTGTTAATTATAATTCGTGTATTCGTGTGCATCTTGATAATTCTGAATTATTTTTGAAATATTTTTTGATGTAATCTGGCAGAAATCATCGCATTCTATAAGTCCTCTAGAAAAGAACGATTTGATGAATTATTTTAATTGAAGTTGATTGATGACGATACCGGTTTTTAGCATTAAATAAGTCTGATTCGGTAGGCCTAGATGGTGTCTCTGATAATATTGAAAGTCTTATATCTTTTTGTATTAAAATACTTAGTACATGTCTTAAATTGCTGTTTTCTAGAGGGTTATTTCCCAAATCTCCAAAACAGCTGAAATCATCCAAGGAGATAGATTTTGACTTGCTGGTTCAGAAAATATAAACATTAGGGGTCTCAGACTTCCGGTTTAGGAAATACGACCGGATTTATTATCCGGATGCCAGATTCTAGCTCATTAAATCGTTGGTATTTCCAAAACCGGAAGTCTGAGACCCTTATTGTTATAGCATTTTTACATTATGTAGGATTTGGTACTAAGTAATGTAAGTAAATTGGTCAATTTAAAATTGATATTTCCGTATAAGAATCTACTAACGATAGAAGCAAAGAAGATGCTTTGTGATTCACTTATCCTTTGTCTTTTTCAACTTCTGCTGTATGAATCTTAAGTCAACAATGGCTACTGTATAATGGCATTACTTATGTTTAGGCAATTAACTGTTTGTTTTGTATTATGAATCTGAAATATTAGATTTCATTTTTATTCTTTTAATTTCTACTTTTTCGTTATAAAACAACAGGCTGATTTTCAGCCGTGCTGAACCTCGGTATTTGACATTCTTTATATTTTAAAACACAATAATGTAACCCTCTTAAGTTTGACATACAATTTCTTACTATTATTAAAAAGAGTTGCGGGGAAAATGTTTCCACGAACACTGAAAATTAGCACCCGTACGCGAATTATGTGCCGTGTAAACCAGCACAAAGCAGCTTTTTCAGTAATTTCCCGGTGTATTCAGCGTCAACCTTATTAGGCCATTATTGACTTTGTACGCAAGAGTTAATACTGGCTAGCGGTCGGTACATTACCAATAATTAGCAGTAGACTAACAATGATCTATTGTGATGTTTACCTAGGCGTGAAAACTGAGGTTATAACGTGTACGCGTTTTGCTTTCAACGCCCGCGTACTTGTGCAGTAATTGCCATGTGTGTTAGTGAAAAGTGCCAATCAAAATCACTTAATTAACACTGTACATTGTTTACCTATTCGGTGGGGCGAAGGCTTCCAGGCGGGTTAATTAATAATTTTGTTAATCATCTGTATGTTAATACAAAGGTATAGTAGTGAAGCTTCAACAAGTTCATTTATATAGTGTAGCGTGCACTTTTACCGGCGCTAGTAATATTCTTTAAAGTACCAGCACGCGCCATCTGTTCACAGAACTCTCAATATATTTCTTATAACTTTTCTTGTAACAATTTTTATTCGGGACTAGTGGGACATTGATAAAAGTGGCTACGTGCGTTTCACACGTTTATCTCTGAGCAGCTTGCTAAATTGTTATAAATTAAGTCGAAAACGTCAAAATATACCGGCAATTTGCAATCTCTGAATCTTTGACGCGACGTACATTGCAAGTATACAAGCCACAGCCAGAGCACTAACGAGGCCGCACACCAACACAGGTATATATCTTTTTTTTTACTCTCACTTAAAATTTTGCATTCCTAACGTTTCGCTGTACGTACTTAACACAGGCCTCAGAGTCAGGAGAAGCCTCAAAATTAGGAGAAGGCTAAAACTCCAAGTCAAAGTCCAGGAGAAGCTTCAAAGTCAGGATAGAGCTCAAAATCAGAAAACCACTTTAGAGGTCCTTTTTTCTGGAAGTTGCCAAGTCAGGTGCACTACAGGCCACAAAGCGATCACGTGAAGGAATCCGCACCGGCTTAGATTTCAGCTAAGTGAAAGCTATTATCGTATATTCTTTATTTATTATCCAAAATATCAATTTAAAGTCATTTTCGCATTAAACATCTAAGTTAAAATCTTGAGTGTGAGGAAACCATACGTATGGGCTCTAGCTCCGTTTTGTACAACATCATTGCTCAAATCTGTCAAACTTGATTTCAATATATATAACTTTAGCACACAGCTTTTTTTTTGATTTATTGGTTGGTCAATGTGTGCATGCTACCATTTTTTTTAACAATCAATTGGCGCCCAATTTATTTTCTATTTTAATAACGAGCCCACCCCGCTCTCCAGACAACCACACGAGCCGCCGTACGCTCTGTGTAACCAGGTAGGTTATACAAGAGTTTAATGCCGAGCGGCGGTGCGCTGAATTTTCAGGATGAGCGAGAGCGGCGTTTCCTGCAAAAGTGTAACAGTGGCGTAGTTTCAGATTTTGCACCCCTCTGCCAATGGAACACCACAGTATCAAACCTGAAGTTATTAGTGATGTAACTGCAAACTATGTGATACTGCGCGTACTAGCAATCCTTGGACATCCTGAGAAATCGTCTAAATATACTTTTAATTGTTAGAAATTCCAGAAATCAGCAAGCGATTACTGTAATTTTGCAATACTGTTTCGACTAGTTAAAAGTTTATTTATTATTATTATGGAGATCAATCATTATCAGTTCTATACATAGATCAGATCTGAAATGGGCATTTACATCAGCACCAAAGCTGTTATAAGGAGATTTGGTATTGTTACAGTTTTCAGTTTTTTAATTTCATTTATTGTATCACGAACAAGAGCAGAAAAAATGCTTGTTTCTCTACTTATAGCTGATTTTACCAGATTTCTTAATTCTTTATATATCCATGCCGCACGTATTGGACCGTGTAATCAATAAGAAATAATTTTGCAGTAATCCTATAGATTCGTTATATTTATAAACCCTTTTAATTTAAAAAAAATCGAAGTTTAAATCCGGTTTTAAATAATTAGTTCATATGGAATTGAAAAAAAAATAATTCACGAAAAATCCTCAACTCTCTTCAATCAGCTGGTTTCTATCGTCATAATAAAACTACTAGTCAAGTTATAGAGCTTTGACGGCTTCATCTATCAAACTAGTATTTACTTTACAACACGTGCATGATCCGATTATGTCTGCGAGATCGAAAGGAAGCTGAACTGTGTACGTATGTTCCGTAAAAGATCGCCTACATGCCTTCCAATAAGATTTCCCACCTCTGCTTCGGAGTGCAAGAAGTTTCCGAACTGAGTAGCTCGTTGCCAGGGCAGCAGGAAAACAAAAGCAGGACGAAGATATGGGAGCGGGCCGAGAAGTCAGGCAAATTATGATTGGTAATCCATCAATCGACAACATGGACACAGGCCAGAAAATTACAAAAGTGTAACTCGGAGATGTTTTCCAAATAACGGAGAAGGTAAACATTGATGGAGTGCCCGGACTGGTTTTGTTGGTTTGCCCACATGCAGCATAAGATGCATCTTAAAAAGGTCTAGAAGAGTTTGTATTTCCATTTTTTGGCAACCAATATTAGCGTAGATTCAAACTGATACATTTCAAACCGCACTTCAGTACGTTCTGCATTTTAAACAATGGTGCGTGTGGTAAGCCCACAGCTGAAAAACATAACATTGTTTGCTTTTGCGATAATTTTAATGAATACGAAGTTAGCATAAATAATACAATGATAAACTGTATTTGTTTGACATATTATTCAGCGAATGTAGCATTCACGCTAGATATTTTTGGTATGTAACCCGCTTGCGACAATTCATATCAATTAGTGCAAATTAGTCCGTATATAAAAAAAATTTCTCGTACAGTGGATCCCAGTTTTACGGGCTTGTTATTTAGATTGTCCTTTTAGTTTTTTGTAGTGAAATAGAGCTTGCTTTAGTTAGTCTGTAGCCGAAGTCTTGGAAAATAAATGATTTATTTATTTACTATTTATAATAATGTTTATATTTATTGGAACACTTCATTGAAAATCCTTCGAAAGCTCTAGGATCGTCATTATTGGTGTGATACGAAATCTACGAAGCAGAAGTGTTCAAATTCGACAACCGGATGCCAACAATTTTTATGTACATCGAAAAATGAGAATATTCTGTATGGTCGTTGAATATTTGGGTAAATCCCGAGGTGAAAGAAAGATTACGGTACGTTTTTAAGTAACGATCGAAATTTGCCATCGCGTTCTGCAATCCCTTGTGCTGCGACTGAAATTTATGGCTGCCCGAATTCATTTAATAAAGCGACTTTTTAATTGGGGCTTAACGTTTTTCTTCTAGAGCGAACCACTTCCCACAGAAATGAAATATTTGATCCATATTAACGCTAACTTTTAGTATAGTTAATTTGATGTCGCGAAAACCTGCGGCATTCGTAATATATGATTTGGCCTAGATGGACGCTAGCGTCATTCTTATATCGCACAATAGTGGAATAAAGCGTCCTACAACGCCCTGAAATTTGCATGCGTTTTATGGGCGGTCGCTGCATTTTATATTGCATTTTCTGGCTTGTGTACCTCCTCATTTCGAGCCCAGCGTTTATAATCAACCTCCACACTCATATTCATTTACGTTCTTGACATCATACTAACAGCTTAATGCTTTTCAGGTGAGTGCCCCCTTCCGTCTACACATCACGTAAGTTTTGTGTTTATTTTAGTGCAGGCATGCCTAGAATTCTCGTGGAGACAAAGCCACAAACAGAATTTCTTCGCTACTCCGACCGTAATTCGATTCTACGCGTGCCACAGAAAATTTTAATGTAAGAGGGATTTAATAACGCACCGGCGTTGCCGAGTGGCATACACTATACATTTCACTTCTTTGTGTACTTTGAAAATGGCATTGTATTAATGATGCACGTAATTGCAAGGTATCGCACCTCAAAATTATTATTCCGTCACTCTTTTAGTGCAAAATTGTATATTTCTTCGGGAGCTTGATTTATAAACTTTTCTGGTCAAACGTCTTCGCTTTCTTAGGTTAATAGCCTTTCGATTAGCTTTTTAAAATCGCGAACAAAGTTATAAACCTAAAAAACGAAATTTTTATCTCTCTTTAAAAAAAGCAAATAGGGTGTATTTAAGCTTTGAAATTGTAGACCATAAAGACGGAGCGTGTATTTTTATATTAATCAGTTAAAAAAATAAGCGACTACCACTCCTCTAGTCGCAACATTAACATTTCTGTTCTTTTTTCACGACAAAAATTTGCGATCCTGACGTCTCTGTTTTTAGATTTTGACGAGAGTAGAGTAAATGTAGTTGCATTAGCTTTTACCAGAATTGAATACACTATACATCACTCGAAGGAAACTAAATCACTCATTTGTGTGTCGTTGCCTTAATAAGCAAAATAAAATTTTGTTTGCTTTTCTACTATTTTACGGTTTACAGTGATAAAGCCTCCCATCAGTTGTTTGGTAGTTTTTTCGTGCCTCATTACTAGTTAATATATTACTTTTTGCCTGCTCTTTACTTTTTCCATGCTATCTGGTACCAGCTTAACAACGGTCTTTAGCTATCTTAACAATCAAGTTAGTTATTATTACAAAGTTCCACGGGTTTCACTTGTACATCCTAAAAATGGTTTTAGATAGGCTTTTTCATTAGTTTCGATGTTTTTCGTTACAGTTTACAGTATATGTCTGAGGGGATGACGTGTCATGAAAGCATTCCAAGGGTGTATTTCAGAAACTGTGAATTTGGCAATATCGCGTCGGCAAACATCACACGGGTCATGTGCGCGTCCTGGCAAGACGAATTTCGACAAAGATATAATTTATTGAAGCATATGTAATCAAATGTTTCATAATGGTGGGGCTTACATAAACTTAAGCCTCCTGCAACCGTCGTAATAGGGTAGATTACGGCTTAATTCCATTACCTATAGAGGAGCAATTGGTTTATAATCTAAGTGGCATTTTGCCCCGGCTAATAACGTCCGCGTTGCCGTTTATAATTTATAAGGGGTGTTTCTTCCGACTAATGACTGGATTGTAAGAGGCAAACAAGGGTAGATACTTTTACGGGGTGTTGAAGATATATTTTATGAAGCTYTAATGTATAATCTTTGCTTTTTTAAGCACACCTGAAKACACCCTGAACAAAAAAGCAATTGTCCCCCGTTAAGAATATAAATACGTATTTTTGTAATAACTGTATATAAGTAGTTTTTCCTAAAACATTGTAAATATGTTTTTGATAATTGTGTACTTAGAAATAAATTAAGCAGTCACCTATAAAATGACGTTGAATTTTCTGTTGTATCGATAAAAAACTGGGCCTGGTTTTGAATTCAATTCATTTTTATGCAAATGTAAGGCGACATGATGTAGATATGTAATTACTAATAATCCTGTTGATCTATTTGTGGAGGGTAAACGAGCCTAATAGTAATAATTAATGAATCACATACAATAGTCGTAAAAAACACTGTTTAAAACATTAGTAAAAAAACACTGTTTAAAACAAATGATTTAAACATTTAGTTTTAAACAGAAGCGTTGTTTTAAAACAATCTGTTTTAAACATTTTGTTTTAATCATGCTTACCTTGCCCAAGACAGTAGAACTTAGCTGCTATTTAATTAGCAGCTATTTTTAACTGCTAAATTACAGTAGCAGTAGCAGGATTAACTGCTATGCGAAAATAGTAGGTTTAAAACAACACTACAAACGGTCAATAAATAAKCACTAGCATTACTGATTTAATAGAGAATCTCATTAATTACAGGTTATGAAAATGTACCGTCACGCGTTCTGAGTTAGCGTGGCGCGATGGAAATAACTTAATCGCGGTAGGTACTTATGCAGGGGGTGGCCTGGAGCGGATGAAATTGGGTAGAAAAATGTATCGTGCCAGGGTGAGGCGAAAGCAGAGGGCAAATTGGTCGACATTATACGCGAGAGCGCTAGTGGTTAAATGGGCCGATTCTATTATTCTTCGTTGTCTACATCATCATTTTACCAGCGGCGGCACATTTCATGAATATGCTAGTTTTGTTTGCCACACCACCAACATATTAACGGAAGTCCCTCGTCTCGACTTTCCAGCGTATCTAGGACGATCACGAGAAAATACATTTGCGTTCGCCCGATATCGTTTCCATGTTTGAACTGGCACAAAAAACAACTAAATGTGCAGTTTACCATCGCGAAGTGTTTGAGGTCAAAATAAAGATGTTGACGCGGTATGGATAAATATCAGAGGTGGTTTAATGGATCTGATACCTTTTTGAAGCGAGGAAAATTGTGTTTAATACGTATACAGGGTGTAGCAGACGGACCAAGCGCCTTAACCATAAAGGATATCAAATATTCTTTCTATTTTTTTTAATGGAACACCTTATTATATTTTATTGCACACTTGGAAAGAGTAACATATCATACTTCTAACTTTAGCGGTTTCATTCTTATAACATTTTCTCCTCAACATTAAACCATTATCTAGCTTTGCGTCCTTCACATTTTTAGCACATAGAAATAATGCATCTTCCACCCATCCGGTTTTAGATCCTGTATGTAAAATAATTATTATTTTACCACCAACCTTTTTTCTTTCTTTTTTCCTCATCTCGATTTTTTTAATTTGGTTTAAGAAATTTAAGCACTTGGCGTTTATTATATTTTTTTAGAACTCCATTTTTCTTAAATATTATGTAAACTCTCCTTACAACAATTAATTTTTAGCTTAGTTTTAATATTCTTGTGTAATTCTTCAATTGTTTGTACAAAATTATGTTTGTATGTTTCATAAATCACACGTCCAGAATTCTCCAGAATTTTTCCTTGGTACCAGAACAAAAACACATTCCATAACATAATTGTAGAGAAAAAATTGTTGAATAATACAAAAACCGAGATGGATTTGCAACAAATCTTCATTTATAAGCCATATTATTATTTTCCTCAAATTTTGTCATTTTATGCACGCAGTGGTATAATTACTAAAATTTTATAAATACTTGTTTAAAAAAGACTTAAATATATTACCTGATTTATTCACGTTTAAATTTATCTAAATTGCCATCTATTTACGACAATACAAGATGAAATAGTACCTACATTTCTTTCCCTATTTTATTTATAATTTTAAGGTCAAAAAAGAACAAAGGGGATGTTTTGTGATTTTCGACAAAAAATAGATTTAGCTCATAATCGACGTACAAATGTATTTTGAACTGCAGAATTCAAAAGTGTGCTCTAAAATGAGCTAGGATTGCGGGCGGCCTAAATAAGGATACTTTCCGAGCGAACCGTTGTAGCTAGCGACCAACTGAGGCCATTCCGAAATTCAGGAGGTCCAAATCAGTAAGTATACTTGTATTCAACTGAATTTATCATTAAAAAGAATAACCTATATAATAGTATGCAATCATTTTCATAAACAATAGCAAAATTCTAAAATTTCCACGAAATTGAATATACATAGTTATGTGTTTTCACAACTTTCCACTATTTTAACATTGAAAGTCAGTTTTCTACAATTTTAAAGAATTCTCTAATATTTAGTTTTCCACGACTTTATAGCTTTCAAATTAATAATTAGAGAAAGGTAAATATGCATAATAAACATGAATGAAATTGATCGTTGCGCTGATTCTACATTTTCTATTTCAAAATAATCATTTAATTTTCCGAAACGATTGGAATGTGTAATCTGACTAATCGGAAAATATATCTATTACCTGACAAAAATTGTCGGCATAGTTTTTTTAGTGAACCTTCTCTGTATATGTACAATTTAATCCAGGCAAGAGGTTTAAAGTGAGACAATCGAACTGAGCGTTGTTATTTTACTTGGAAATCGTTACGACATAAGAGTTCAATCAAATTCAGTAGGTTTCTTACATCTGGAAGCCTTGGCTTATCACCTTGACATAAACATCCACCCAGAGAGAACAAGGCAATCAAAGAATTAAGACAGTTTCTTCTCGACTTCCAATGAATTAACGTGTATGGTGTAATAAGTAGAAATCGCTTTCGGCCCTCAAAAACAGACTTGGTAGTTTTCGTAGACTGGCCACTCACAATATATTGGGTAAGTCAATCAATTTTGCTTACTCCTGCTAATTCTGTAAGCTCAAATGGGCTGGCAAACAGCGTATTTCCTGTTTTATTAATTTTGAACTTCATTGGAATCTTCTTTCTTAATATTTTGGTATCGTATTAAGGTATAAAATCGAAGTTTGGCTGTTTTCACCTGGCAAGATTCCTAAATCAGTGTTTCAAAAAGGTCCTTTTTAATTTAAAAGGGTGTCCGAAATTTTAATTAGGACTGGTAGTGGCGCCTCTCGCTTTAATAATAATTTTCGTTTCGTTTCCGTATCAAATTCAATATTTATGTTACTGCTGATATGTTTTGCTTCCTCCAATTTTCAGCCTCAAAACCTTGGAACACTTCTCATTTAACAGAATAACACAGAAAAAAGTTTAATTATTATTTAATGTTTCGCCACTTTGTACAAAATTGTACATATTTGAAACGCAGGATTATAAAGCTGTAATTGATCAAAAGGAATGATTTATATATGGAATTGTTCTAAATACAGATTTTGATGTCAATACTATCTTATATTAAAGCATTTTCGTGTTCTCTGACAGATTTATTTTTCGTAATTCAGAATTGCTTTTTGTCTATAGTAATGTCTAGTAATAAAGATTTTTGCTTTTAATGAATCCATCTGCGGGCATGCTACATAGTACATACATCAGATTTTATTTCTATACAATGATGAGCTATGTTTACCCCATATCAATGCAAATTTTACAGTTTCTTTAATTTGGAACACATACGATTCTAATTCTTTCAAAACTCAATGTAAAAACATACCTGCCTAGATTATCTAACTATAGTGGGTCTCTTATACCCTTCTAAGAACAAAACTATTGCCGTGTGCATTCCAGTTTATGCATTCATATGCATCTTTTTTAAACAAACATGCAAAAGCTGCTGGTTGTATTCTACATCAAAATTTCCTTCTATACATAACCTCTTCTATTTATCTGACGTTCACAAGCAGTGAACCATTTTGTATTGGTAGTACTGAACAATTTTTAAATCCGAAAATGACGTTAATGAAACCAACACCGATGTTTCTTACCGAGTCTTGTAGTAACAACCACTGATTGAGCTAATTTTACATGCAATTACAACCTTTACCTTCTGTTGCCAAATTACTTTCGATTATGCGATTACCAAAATCAAATTGCCAATAATAACCGGAATTCCTGCAGTAGCATAATGGCAACGTCGCATATTCCACCACCACCTATTAGGAGTTACGTCAGGCGTCGCCCCGTCGCCATTTGCGTTAACGGCGGAAGTTGACTCTAACAGTGCAAGCGAGTAATGGAACAATCCGCAGTTGTTGAGATTGTTGTTCATAATTAATGAACGAAGAGCAGTTTAGAATCATATGTGCAACATGCAGACAATCAATGTGAAGTGTCATTATTAGCCGGGGTAAGTAAATTGTTACATTTTTGCTTGCTTTGGGGCATGGCCTTGTAACTGTTCGTACTGGCTTGTGCGCAATGATTGGAATTGCATTTAACCATGAATTGCCCCAAAGCAGTTTTGTAAGCTCGGGTTTTTCTTAGTGTCAGGGGGTACGCCGTACCCTATAATTCGACGGCATTTCCCTAATTTTTTCTCGTTTTACAGCAGTTTCAAAGAAATGGCAAGCACACGCAATATTTCCCATCACCAATATGCAGATGTACAACAGTATGCGATCTCCAAACAGTGACAAGCAACTTCACACAAATAGTGACGAGCAAAGGCCGCAACCATAATTGTTGCAAACCATAGAGGATCACTAGGACTTGGTGCTTCTTTGTAAGTACTCCCATCATTTTTATAGTGATTGTTACGTTTTGTTGGTGTGTGGTACCACTTAGTGCGGTCGAATCCAGAAATGATAGCTTTTAAAATGCGCGTACATGCTAAGGGCTGCAGGACTCAAAAATTCTTGAAAATATGGACAAACCCACGAATTTTAAATCCATTTCTTTAGCTCGCGTCTCATTTTTACCCCCACATTGTATATTTTTAGCTGTAGGTGGCAGTACAGCGTGCAACCTTTGCAGGTTAACCATAACTTCTGCAGGTGACCCCGTACTTTGATTATAGACCATGAAATCACTCTGAACACCCCCTTACCCCCAAATCATACATTTTTAGCGGCAGGTAGCTAGGTTATATTGTAAAATCGTTGGAGGTGATCAAAATGCCTGTAGATCCGGCCATATTTTGATTACAGACGTGACGTCACTATCACATTTACTTACCCCCCCCCATACCCTTACATTTTTATAAAATCTTTGCAGGTCGGACAAAATATCTGCAGTTCTGAGTATAATTTTGGTTGTAGACCGTAATTTGCTAACATAAAATTGCACTAAACACATCTCTACTCTCTTTATATTAGCAACTTGTGGTCTGTTATCAGAATATGGACTTCTGGTCATCCTGCATTTTTTTAAATTATAATTCACCAACCTACAGCTTAAAATGTGCGTTGTGGGTGTAAGGGGCTATTCAGTGTACTTTTGTGTTAAGGGTTTATCAGAATATGTTCCTAACCTGTAGAAATTTTTTCAATCTGCAGCTAACCTAAAAATTAGTTAGGTGGCTTATGCCGTCACGTTTCATTCGAATCAAAATTAGCAAAAAGAAAACCAAAATTTTAATTATAGTCCAATAAAACTGATCATTTTTCATAATTAATTTACAGGTTATTTTAATCTGTGTTTCTGTTCTTTTTCATACTTTGTGTTATATAATCTACAGTACCTACTATCAATATTCAATATCAGTATTCCAAAGCTATTTTTGACTTTTTTGTAATTTATAAGGGTTCTGAACTCTGTAAAATATGAGGTGCACAATCTAATATCATTTTTTTATATTTGCTTGTAATACTAAATGCACTCCATACGAAAAACAATTTTAAGTCCTAAAATGAGTAAAAATCTAATAGAAATTGTTAGTTTTAATGTCTATTTAGCATATTAGAACCATAACATTGAAATAGACCAAGTAGTTCGCTCCTTTTTTTTCACCAGATCTTGTTACTTATTACTTAGTAATTTTACTTTTTACGTATTGCTGCTATGATATCTTTGCAGTTCCTTAAGGGTTTTAAACAAGATTTCAAATTTCTAAAAACTATCAAATTTTATTTTTGTTTGTGCGGCATTCGCTAGAATTTATTGTTTTTGTATTCGCGTTATTTTGCCGGCAATTAATTAGATTTTTCTGATGTTAATATCATTTAGTATTTTCAATAATAAAATCGAAATATGTATGTGGTATTTAGACATTTTGTTAATCTTTTGATAGGATTCCATCTATCTAGAATGTGTATTATTTTTTATAATTTTTTTAGCAATTTTAATTTTTAAGGACCGGTAACGCCTTTATAAAAAATTAGTGTAAAAATGAACGCATGATTATTTGAATTTATTTTAAAATTACATTTAGAGAAGTTCAGGATTAGGCTTGGTTGCTTACACTTCTAACGACCAGACTATACTGTATATTAATAACATTAATAATGGTTTAACAATTTCTGTATTTTTTTTTTTCCTAAAAGGAGAACGATTTAGCCAAGTACTTGAAAAACCTCGTGAGCAAAAGTCATAATGCAGTGTTTAATTCTTTTCTACCTTTCTTTTTAAAGATTCTGCGTAAATATATAAAAAATAATGAAATACAATGAATACTACCGCATGGCTTAAATCTTTACTTTGCTTGACCATATATAAACTATAAAGGGCGCTAACCCCTCTAGCTTTTGAACATTATTATGCAATCTTTGTTCTTGCAATTATTATAATTTCATAACAATATTAAACTATATTTAATTCTAAGCTGAAATCTTGTACTTTCGAAAAACTCTATATTTACCCCATTTTTTTTCAGTTTATAATTATGACGAGGCATACTTTATAAGTATTATGTCTGATTACTTTTTGACTCTAAATTATTTTTTTTATGAGAACATGTATTACATTTTTTCTATACTTTAAAGCAAATGTAATTAAAAATTGCTCGATAAAGATAGTGTTCATACATTTTCTTGTAGTACATATGTTTCACATATCAAATTGAAAAGTATAAACAAGACAGGTAAAAAACTTAATGCAAAATAGAAACAACAGTCAGAACTTTACGCTGAAACAATAGAAATTAATGTATGATTTCAGTCGCTAGAGAAAGGCATAACTGTCGAAATGTTGGAGCATGCTTTAAATTACAGAAAAAATATCTAAATACTCAGCTTATTTTTTATTTGTTACGATTGTTTCGAGTTTTTTTCTGGTATCACGAATACCATGGCAATATCTCCGAATTCTAATTATTACTACGCGGTACTATAAAAATGATAGGTGAATTAGAAATAAATAATATTGATTTACCTACACATATTCTTGTAATGTGTAAGGTCACCTCTTTTAAGCTGCTATTTAAGCAATAGGTACTTCGTTTCTCCTCATTAGTGTAATTATCGACATTCGATATACGAAATGTACATAATTTACTCAGTGGGTGAGTGGCATAATTAGAAGTAGATCAAAAATTATTATTTTCATTTGGGTTTTGTGAATTATCAACTGACGGTTTACATATAAAAAATAAATTAAATCATAATCGACAATTAACAAAAAACGTGTATTGAGGAACACAAAATGTAAAAAACATGTTGAAAAATATTATGATGCGCCCATGTAATTTTTGTTTGTTGTTGCCTTCGTAGACAATATATCAGGATCCTGGATTAAAAAGTGAAGAAAAGGATAGCACATTATGCTTTTCTAATTTGATCTATACCATACTTTTGAATACCTCGTAAACCGATTTATTTATATCAAAGTTTAATTTGTGGCCTGTTTATGTGTAATCGTAATTATGGCATTTTTATAGCAACATTATTAAAACGAATTTACAGATATTTAAAGTTCAAAAATGGTAGGTAAATATTTTGAAAACAGTTCACATCAAAGTTTAAGTTAAAATTCAAGTTTGTAAAGTGGTGGTACCTTTTTGTTATCGTAATTATGACGTTTTCATAACACTACATATTATTGAAATACATTTAATATTAAATAAAATGTACTTAACGGGTAGTACAACAAACATCCCTATTTAATTTATGGATGCATCGCACCAACAAAAACATTTATTTTAATTCTTTTCAACATTAATATTATAAAATAATTTAAATTAACACAGCTAGTTTATAATTTAGCAATTTTTAGATACTATTATTCGAAACAGGTAATATTTTTTATTACTTCCATATTTGGATAAATTAAATATTGGTCTTCAGCTATCGTAACGGTTAGAAATACGTCAATGTTTAAATGGCAGTGAAAGATCGTACATTTTTGTAATCTGGGAAAGAATTTCGCCAGTGCATGTAGTTTCAAAATATCAAAATAATTAAAATTGTAGTTATATCTTTTTTTGAAGCTACATATTTCTACATATTAATGTGATATTTGGTTTGTTTTACACGAATAAATGTTAAAACACCAGAAAACAGTTGAAAATAAGAAAGTACTGTAAGATCTAGAGTAGCTGAAAACATATTTGTCACAATTATGGGTCAGATTCCAATAATGCTCTAAATTCATCAGCTTTGCCGTCATTTAACCATTCCTATACCTATCTCTTACCGTTTAAGACAACTTGGCACAAAGGGAATATAAAAATCACGTTTCKTGTCAAAAACTTGGTTTTGCATTTTTTTATTGATTGATGAATGATTTATTTGTTTGCTTTGTCCACGAAAAATCTAATGTACGTTTCTTTTGTTTCAGGTACAAAGCACCAAGGTCCAGAGACCCGGCAGCCCAAATATCAGTCAGGGCAGTCTGCAGCATTATATATCGAACAAAACTTACCTACTTCATATATTGGATGTGTCTTCTTTCACTTAAATCCTATTTCGATTGGAAATCTCGTTTTTTTTTTACACCAACTATCATAAATTATTTATTTCCACGATAGACTAATTTGAAACTTCATCTACATCGATTTTTTCACACTTATTAGATCACTTTCATATCCCTTTAGGGATGGTACATTTTAAAGTTCAGAATAAAGATCTGATTGTGTACTTCGTTTGCTTTTAAATCTCGTTGTATACTTTCCTAACATATTGGTCAAATTTTATGGACATGCTACCTTATGTTACATTTTTTTTGGGGTAGAGTGTAAAAAATTGTCACACTCTTTGCTGGTGATGATCGTTGGTAGGCGGAAATTTCTTTCGCAGTGTTTATTTGTCATAACCTTGTCATCCAAGATGCTTAGGTACATTTCATGCAATTTTATTAAATGGCAATTTGAATTCATTGGAATTATAGTTTTATTATACGTTGGTGTTAAAGCTGAATATTTATTAGGTACACAGTGGTTCTACTACTATAATATTTTAACGTTACATATGTTTTTAACATATCGTAGATACTTTTACAACTTTAATGTTTATTTATTGTACAACAATGTTCCAAGGTTTTATGGGGTAACTAATTAACACAATTTTAAATCTAGTCTTTTTCAAATCTTCCCAGTCCCTGTGATGACTGGTTGGTTACATTGATTACAAGAAATTTTCATTTTCTGAGGTTCGTTCGAAAATCTCTTTGACCACTTACCATCTTTTTGTCACAAAATTGTGCTTTTTTATTTCGAAATTTTCTAGTAAAGGCTTCGTTTTTCCTTTATTACATGCAAGCAATATATTAAAAGCAGGTGAAATTGTGTGATTATTTTCTAAGCAGCGTTGGTTTATTTTGTTCGCTTTTTCCAGTTTGGCCCATATATATGGTTTGACAGTTTAAGCACTGTATTTCGTAAATTCGGTATTTTCTTTTATTGTTTGTTAGATTTTACCAAGATTGTTTCTATTAAGGCAAATTGGTTGGATATTATTGCAAATTTTTTTGGCAAGGGTTTAAAATTGCTAACTTGAGTTTTCATTTTTCAATGTTTTTTTTAACTGCAAATATTTCAAGACGTTTCATTGTCTTCTGCCATATGAGGGTCTCTTTAACCTTCTTGGACTGGTGGTTGACTTATTTTAGTGCCATCTCTCACACGGCTCACTTTATTGATTCTTTCTTCCACTGCTTCTTGATAAATAATTGGTCTTAGGTAATAAATTTTGCCTAGATATTTAAAATTTTGGTACCTTATATTTCGAAAATTTTACTTTTTAAAGCCACACTTTAAAAAAATTGTTGACGTTGAGAAAATTTCTGGAAGAAAGTGACATTTTATAAAATATGGTTAATGTTTTTTAGAATTAATAATAATTTACGTAATTTATTCCATTCTATAATAATAGTCGAATTTGAAGTTTATTTTTATATCAATTACTCTATTATTTAAATGGAGTGATATTTGTCCATTTCTTGATTGAGGAGTTTTCTTTGTTATAGATATAAAAATGTCAAAATGCATTGGATACGTTATCTCTGACAGCTGGTATATCCAGAATCATCAAATAGATATATACAGGGTGATCAGTTAAGTCTGGACAGCGGCTGTGTTTTGGAAACTAATCGTGCTAGAATCTTCCGGTAAAATTTTGTGAACAAATGTGGCCACCCAGATTTCATTTAAAATATTTTGAAGTGCGTAACTTTGCCACATATATGTACATACTATTTTTATTGGATTTTTTCACTGTCTTCGTTGGCTTTTTTGACTTAATGCGTACGCTAAGGATCTTTATCACATTTAAAACTGTATGTTGTAAATATTAATAATCTTTCTAGCCTTTTTTGAGTTCAAGATTGGTTTTATTCCCGTTGGTGTTGCAAATATGTTTTCCGAGTGCGTTGGTTGTCAGGTACAGCACTTGATGCTTGTTAGTTGAGTTCGAAACTTCCTTATTGCACTTACCGGATTAATTAATAAGTGTTTAAAGGCCAAAATTATACTATAACTTTAAATTGCCTAGGATAATCTTTGATAAAACGTCGACATATTAAATACACATACCTCGTTGAGCTTGTTTGCCAATTTCTGCTGCTGGTGTGTCTGCGTGTCTCTGTTATGTAGACACTCAGTGATGCAAATCGCAGCTCGATATCTATCGTAGTATCGAAGATACAGGGTTAGAAATTTTATTTTTCAGTAAAGACATTCGCAAATTCTTGAATGGCTTGGATTTGTGCTTCTTCAAAGTCCGCCCAATATTACTTCTTGGTAATCCAGTAGATAGCTTTAAGTTTCGCGTTTTTTTGTACTTCCTTTTAACTCCTTATTCCTATTTGATATATACGTTTTCGGAAGTGGCTTTTGCAACAACATTATTAATTAACTTTGAAAGTTGTCGCCTTTCTGTACATATATCGAATGTCACTTGCTGTATGGGATTCAAATATCGTATCGTTCTTATTATCAAAGTTTTCCTTAATTCTGTGGCTTTTCCTCATAATTTTGAAGGATATCCTTTTTCCAGTAGTTGCGTATAAGAACAACTTCTTCAGGTGATTTTTCTTTAACAGCTCTGATATCTGCTAATTTGTTCGCTCGCTGAAGAACAAACATTGTTACTTATCCTCGCTTCATTAATATTATAAGAGATTTGCGCCATGTTCGTTTCCCAATTTCTTATAGTAAAAAATGATTGAAAACTGAAGTAGAAATAAAATAATACAGATAAATAACTAATACCCACTAACATCAATCCAGTAACCATCTTTTGTCAATGAGGACAGGCAGGCAGAAGAATTTTATGTAAAACGCTCTTGAAATTCCTCCGCGCAGCGCAATGGTGGGCGGTATATTCCGATCGCGATGCACATCTCGGCATCCTTAATAATCTCGCAAGTGTGGGAACATTTTCCTAGCGTGTACATTTCACCAGCTTGCATCAAGGCCAGCGGAAAGAATTTAATTAACCCCGTTCGGTGTTTAACGCCTTGCAGGGCGCGCGCTCATGCATGGCCACTGCAACGACAAATTGTTCGGAACCGCATCAACTTGGGGACAAGAGCGAACTAAATACAGCCACCGCTGTATTGCATACTTGTTCCATTATATTTACTCATACGGTCGCAGGACGCTTAGGCGTACGTCATGCGAGCATTGAAATTAGCCCCAAAGCTTTCGGGGCATTTGCATAAACTGAATTAGGCGGTTGCCACCGCGCTGGATGAGCTGTTGAATCTCAAGTGACCAAGCACTTCCTTCTATACAGCCGCGTAACTATTCTAATAACCATCAAGAATCTCGTTTGCATAGCCACACTCCATCAAGGTCCTGTTTTGCCCTCTTCCTTAGCCACCCTCCCAAAAACCGTATTACCTCTCCTTCAACGTGCTTACCATAACGTCTTTGAAAATCTTAAGCTTTTTTAGGCTTTCTCAATCAAGATATTTACTGATGGAAGGAAAGAGGGGTTGTTATCGTATTGATAATTATATCGTTTTCTTTTCGACCGACAAACTTCCTCTTACAACTCTTGTGGCTACTTTTTCATATTTTAAACTTCCATTCACGTCAAGGTTTTCTGTACATTTTGACCGTTGAAGGATGTATTATTTGGGAATATTATCAGCAGAAGAACTTATTTTCTACCTGGTGTCATTAGCCCTGAGGACCATACAGAGTATCTGCTTTAGAAGCATTTACTAAATTCACAACGTCGATTGCCTACAGGAGGTGGAAGCTGAAAGATACCTTTGACCTACTCAAAGTATTCGACAGTCTGCTACCAACAAAGACTTAGTTTTTTGACATTGTACCATTTTGCCTTTTTTAGACTTGCTCCTCAATTATGATTGTCTTGTTTTTCGTTGTGCTATTCTGAACAATCTGATGTTCCTTAAACAATACGTTGTTTTTTCGTCGGCAATTTTGTCAGTGGAATGGTTTGTTTGCTAGTCGTGTTAACTGTCGCACTCGTCTAGCCTTGGATCTATAAATTAGAACGATATAGTTTTTCTCTATAGGAT
Organism: Rhyzopertha dominica; assembly: GCA_025024175.1. Lineage (NCBI taxonomy): Eukaryota > Metazoa > Arthropoda > Insecta > Coleoptera > Bostrichidae > Rhyzopertha > Rhyzopertha dominica. The sequence continues at coordinate 987,794 of QCXZ01000086.1, forward strand.
TTTGCTTAAATTATTGTCTCCAACATGTTCAAAGTTATATGTTACGATTTTAAAACAGTTATAAAAGTTGAAATATACGACACATATGCATATTTTGAAATTACGTCATTGCTTTTGTCCATCAGGAATATCGATTCGTTTGTCATGTTTTTGAACATCACGTCACGTTTCTCCATCAACCATTTTTTCCTGACGTTTTCTCTTTCTTTGTTGGCTTGCTCGTTTCCAATTGCTCAGCGTGTTTTTGGCCCAAGCGTCAGTGTGAAAATGCTTCGCTTTGAACAGTTATTCTTTCGCTAAAACATTGATGAGGTATATCCAGAGCAAGCAATGCAGCCTTGCAGTTTGTCGGTTGTTCCATCTAACTTCTGCGCTTTTCATTATTGTCGGTGAATTTTTCATGACCTTTCTGCTGGTTTATCTGCCGACCTAATTTCATCAACTCCATCACTCCACGCGGAGTTAAGGATGCCCGTCTTTTACTGTAACTAATTCCGAGGAACGGCGATCGAACATAAAATGATTTTTGATGACAGGGGGCGATAAAGGGTAGCACATCCATCGTAGTTAAGTGGAAAATTGGAGCACCACGCCCAAGAATAAACGCATGACAAATGTGTGTATTATTTTCCTCCTTCCCATATCAATAACCGGAGCAAATTATAGGCTCTTTTTTGCTCATCAGGGCTGTATGAATTTTAAAGCTTCGTGCACTGAATATGGATGACGAGGTAATGAAATGATGGGGGTGAACTGCGTAATTTTACAAGGCCTCAGCAAGTGGTATGTTGGAATTTACGTGTCAACAAATTCTCACCATTCTATAATATACGCTTTGCAATATTTCTCTGGGGACATCCATTGTTTGGTCATCTTCTAAAATTATATTGAACGGCACCTTTGCCATTGGACTTCAAGATTTTTGGTATGACCTTTACTGTCGGATAAAGAACTCCAAAGCGTGTTAGTAGATACTGAATCAATAACTATTACAGTTTAGGTACATATTTAATAGTGTCAATTATTATCTTAAAATTTAATATATTCACTAGATATACAGGGTTGTCCAAACAAGTTTATTTAAAGCTAATAATTTCTTACATCACGTATAAGCAAGTGTAATGTCTTTCTGCTAATTCCGCAATCTATCGATTTTGATAATCATAAAGCTGTCTCTCATGCTCATCGTTCTTTGCATGGCGTCAGATTCCTACGGGTGGAGTTTCCGAACGTAGGGGACATCTTTCATCAACCTCTGTAGACGTTGCAGCGTCCTGCTTATTGTGGACTGTGACCAACTTCAATTCTTCTGTGTCGGTTTCCGATTCACAGTCTCTGTAAAGTTGAATAATGATTATTAATTCTTATATTAGTTAATTAAAACAGATATGTAGTTCCTTTTATAAATAATTTAGCTATTACATAAGTGATAATACGGAAGCGTTTACCGATAATACGTAAGACTTTTGCAGGTTTCTGTTCTAATTCACTTTAAATCAACGAAAATGCTGTTAGTTTAACATTTAATATACGTTTTGCAATATTTTTCTCAGGATATCCATTGTTTGGTCATCTTCCAAAACCATATCAAAAGTAAGCCAACATATTGTAATTACCCTTGTGTCATCATGTATTGGCAAGTGTAATATCTTGCTAGATAGTGCTAATTCCGCACTCTATCGATTTTGATAATCATAAAGCTGTCTCTCATGCTCATCGTTCTTTGCATGGCGTCAGATTCCTAGGAGTGGAGTTTCCGAACTTCTTTCAGCAACCTCTGTAGACGTTGCAGCGTCTTGCTTATTGTGGACGTTGACCAATTTCAATTCTTCCGTGTCGGTTTCCGATTCACAGTCTCTGTAAAGTTTAATAATGATTATTAATTCTTATATTAGTTAATTAAAACAGATATGTAGTTCCTTTTATAAATAATCTAGCTGTTACATAAGCGATAATAAGGAAGCATTTACCAATAATACATAAGATTTTTGCAGGTCTTTGTTCTAATTCACTTTAAATCAACGAAAATACTGTTAGTTTAACCCACATTTAATATACGTTTTGCAATATTTTTCTCAGGATATCCATTGTTTGGTCATCTTCCAAAACCGTGTCAAAAGTAAGCCAACATATTGTAATTACCCTTTTGTCATCATGTACAAGCAAGTGTAATTTCTTGCGGGACATTGCTAATTCCGCGCTTTTTATCGATTTTGATAATCATAAAGCTGTCTCTCACGCTCATCGTTCTTTGCATGGCGTCAGATTCCTACGGGTGGAGTTTCCGAACTTCTTTCAGCAACCTCTGTAGACGTTGCAGCGTCCTGCTTATTGTGGACTTTGACCAACTTCAATTCTTCTGTGTCGGTTTCCGATTCACAGTCTGTAAAGTTTAATAATGATTATTAATTCTGATAGTAGTTAATTAAAACAGATATGTAGTTCCTTTTATAAATAATTTAGCTATTACATAAGTGATAATACGGAAGCGTTTACCGATAATACATAAGACTTTTGCAGGTTTCTGTTCTAATTCACTTTAAATTAACGAAATTACTGTTAGTTTAATCCACATTTAATATACGTTTTGCAATATTTTTCTCAGGATATCCATTGTTTGGTCATCTTCCAAAACCATGTCAAAAGTAAGCCAACATATTGCAATTACCCTTGTGTCATCATGTATTGGCAAGTGTAATATCTTGCTAGATATTGCTAATTCCGCACTCTATCGTTTTTGATAATCATAAAGATGTCTCTCATGCTCATCGTTCTTTGCATGGCGTCAGATTTCTACGGGTGGAGTTTCCGAACTTCTTTCAGCAACCTCTGTAGACGTTGCAGCGTCTTGCTTATTGTGGACGTTGACCAATTTCAATTCTTCCGTGTCGGTTTCCGATTCACAGTCTCTGTAAAGTTGAATAATGATTATTAATTCTTATATTAGTTAATTAAAACAGATATGTAGTTCCTTTTATAAATAATCTAGCTGTTACATAAGCGATAATAAGGAAGCGTTTACCAATAATACATAAGATTTTTGCAGGTTTTTGTTCTAATTCACTTTAAATCAACGAAAATACTGTTAGTTTAACCCACATTTAATATACGTTTTGCAATATTTTTCTCAGGATATCCATTGTTTGGTCATCTTCCAAAACCATGTGAAAAGTAAGCCAACATATTGTAATTACACTTGTGTCATCATGTATTGGCAAGTGTAATATCTTGCTAAATAGTGCTAATTCCGCACTCTATCGATTTTGATAATCATAAAGCTGTCTCTCATGCTCATCGTTCTTTGCATGGCGTCAGATTCCTACGGGTGGAGTTTCCGAACTTCTTTCGGCAACCTCTGTAGACGTTGCAGCGTCCTGTTTATTGTGGACTTTGACCAACTTCAATTCTTCTGTGTCGGTTTCCAATTCACAGTCTCTGTAAAGTTTAATAATGATTATTAATTCTTATAGTAGTTAATTAAAATTTTATAAATAATTTAGCTATTACACAAGTGATAATAAGGAAGTTTCTGTTCTAATTCACTTTAAACCAACAAGTTGAACCCACTTTTAATATACGTTTTGCAATATTTTTCTCAGGATATCCATTGTTTGGTTATCTTCCAAAACCATGTCAAAAGTAAGCCAACATATTGTAATTACCCTTGTGTCATCATGTATTGGCAAGTGTAATATCTTGCTAGATATTGCTAATTCCGCACTCTATCGATTTTGATAATCATAAKGCTGTCTCTCAMMCTCATCGTCCTTTGCATGGCGTCAGATTCCTACGGGTGGAGTTTCCGAACTTCTTTCAGCAACCTCTGTAGACGTTGCAGCGTCCTGCTTATTGTGGACTTTGACCAACTTCAATTCTTCTGTGTCGGTTTCCGATTCACAGTCTCTGTAAAGTTGAATAATGATTATTAATTCTTATATTAGTTAATTAAAACAGATATGTAGTTCTTTTTATAAATAATATACCTATTACATAAGTGATAATAAGGAAGCATTTACCAATAATACATAAGATTTTTGCAGGTTTTTGTTCTAATTCACTTTAAATCAACGAAAATACTGTTAGTTTAACCCACATTTAATATACGTTTTGCAATATTTTTCTCAGGATATCCATTGTTTGGTCATCTTCCAAAACGATATCAAAAGTAAGTTAACATATTGTAATTACCCTTTTGTCATCATGTATAAGCAAGTGTAATTTCTTGCGAGACATTGCTAATTCCGCGCTCTTTATCGATTTTGATAATCATGAAGCTGTCTCTCATGCTCATCGTCCTTTGCATGGCGTCAGATTCCTACGGGTGGAGTTTCCGAACTTCTTTCAGCAACCTCTGTAGATGTTGCAGCGTCCTGCTTATTGTGGACTTTGACCAACTTCAATTCTTCTGTGTCGGTTTCCGATTCACAGTCTCTGTAAAGTTGAATAATGATTATTAATTCTTATATTAGTTAATTAAAACAGATATGTAGTTCTTTTTATAAATAATATACCTATTACATAAGTGATAATAAGGAAGCATTTACCAATAATACATAAGATCTTTGCAGGTTTTTGTTCTAATTCACTTTAAATCAACGAAAATACTGTTAGTTTAACCCACATTTAATATACGTTTTGCAATATTTTTCTCAGGATATCCATTGTTTGGTCATCTTCCAAAACGATATCAAAAGTAAGTTAACATATTGTAATTACCCTTTTGTCATCATGTATAAGCAAGTGTAATTTCTTGCCAGACATTGCTAATTCCGCGKTCTTTATCGATTTTGATAATCATGAAGCTGTCTCTCATGCTCATCGTCCTTTGCATGGCGTCAGATTCCTACGGGTGGAGTTTCCGAACTTCTTTCAGCAACCTCTGTAGACGTTGCAGCGTCCTGCTTATTGTGGACTTTGACCAACTTCAATTCTTCTGTGTCGGTTTCCGATTCACAGTCTGTAAAGTTTAATAATGATTATTAATTCTGATAGTAGTTAATTAAAACAGATATGTAGTTCCTTTTATAAATAATTTAGCTATTACATAAGTGATAATACGGAAGCGTTTACCGATAATACATAAGACTTTTGCAGGTTTCTGTTCTAATTCACTTTAAATTAACGAAATTACTGTTAGTTTAACCCACATTTAATATACGTTTTGCAATATTTTTCTCAGGATATCCATTGTTTGGTCATCTTCCAAAACCATGTCAAAAGTAAGCCAACATATTGTAATTACCCTTGTGTCATCATGTATTGGCAAGTGTAATATCTTGCTAGATATTGCTAATTCCGCACTTTATCCTTTTTGATAATCATAAAGATGTCTCTCATGCTCATCGTTCTTTGCATGGCGTCAGATTTCTACGGGTGGAGTTTCCGAACTTCTTTCAGCAACCTCTGTAGACGTTGCAGCGTCCTGCTTGTTGTGGACTTTGACCAACTTCAATTCTTCTGTGTCGGTTTCCAATTCACAGTCTCTGTAAAGTTTAATAATGATTATTAATTCTTATAGTAGTTAATTAAAATTTTATAAATAATTTAGGTATTACATAAGTGATAATAAGGAAGTTTCTGTTCTAATTCACTTTAAACCAACAAGTTGAACCCACTTTTAATATACGTTTTGCAATATTTTTCTCAGGATATCCATTGTTTGGTCATCTTCCACAATTATATCGAAAGCGTCTAAGTATACCTACGCTTGTAATTACCCTTTTGTTATAGTGCTTTAAGAAGTTTGATATGACCCTCACTGTTGGATAAAGGACTCCAAAGCCTTTACCTTAAATCCTTTCAGCGTTGGTCCTGTTAGGTCCCACCATTTTAGTATTTTATTTAGTAGTGGAATTTTGGTGACGTAATTAAATGATATACCCATTTTTGTTTTTTGAGTAGTTCCTATATATCCTGGGATTTACTTTAACAAGTCGAATGGATATTATTACTTCTTTTTTTAATGTTATAGCCATTACTGCCTCATAATTACGTTTCGTCCTTCGATCACTTCTTCTCATAGTGTTTAGTGGTGGAATTTTAATGAATCAAATGGCATCCATTTTTGTTTTTTGAGTAGTTCCTATGTATCTTGGGATTTACTTTAAAAATTGAATTGATATTATTATTGTCAATTTGAAAAAATTTCGTTCCCTTTTAAATATGCTAGCCTTTAGTTACATAAATGATTTTAAAAAATTATCCATTGCTTACTAACAAGTGGAGATATATTACCTGCGACAGCGTCCTACTGGCACTTCTGATGCAGTTCACTGGTCAATTTTATCCAATTCTAGTGTGTCTGCCTCTGTAAAATTGGCAATATATATTAATAATCTTGCCTCGACATAGTATTTTTCATAGTCCGGAGATGTTTACTTCTGTCTTCTTCCTTTTTTCAAAAAGACGGTAAGAGGAGGGCACAAAAGTATCGCTTTGAACTTCCATAAGCTTGCCTCATCAGTTCACTTCATTCAGTCGTGTGATGGCTCTATTTTATTTTCTCGTGACTCCATAACATTTTATTTAAGCTCATAGAATATATACTAAAATATAATTAAAATATGTAGAGRTTCATACGAATCAATAAATATATAATATCTAATAGTGCTTAGTAGATGAAACGTTGTAGCCATACAGAATGATAATCATATGTTATTGTAGATGATCATGGCCATCAGTTCGTTATCGTTTCCGTCATTGATTGATGTGACAAAATTACTTTATCAACAACAATTTTTATCCATTTACGTAATCTCTTTTATAAATATCAACGAATTGATCACCAGTTTGGTGTCTCTTTTAAAGCTTCTGAACAATCTTTATGCCTACATATGGAGTACCTCAGGGTTCCATTTTTGGACCAATATTATTTTTAACATTTCTAAAGCTAATAAAATCTTATATATTCTTATTTGCAGATGATCTTAAAATAATCTTCGTGCTGAGACTAAATGGCGAAATACATACAGATTAACACTTAGTGTATCAAAGTGTATAGAATATATAAATTAAGTTGTACAATGGATTTATTTTTGTTTCGACCCTTTTAATGACGTTTACCAGAAATTGCAAAAGCTTTCATGCAGGTCAGTGCTGCCTTTGTTTTATCCACCCTGCCATCTCCAGGTTCTTCCTCGGCAATAAAAGGTATTTGAATAGTGGGATCTTTCGTAAACAATAGCCTTTTTCCCGTCGTACATTACCGTTCAGCGGAAAACCGGCACTTTAATTACTTTGTACACTAATTAGGTGATCCGAGCAGTTTTTCCCCGAAGCCGTCGGACTGAACGGCTTTTGAAGGACTTGATTAATCGATTACGAACTTTTGTTTTGGGCCTAAGTCGCGTTTAAGTTAACCTGGCAGGGCAGAAACTGGGACGGGGTAAATATTTGGTAATGATACGAATTTGAAAAATGACGGGCGCCGCTGTAGCCGTGCCGTTAATGCGATATCGATTTTATAAACAACGGCCGTGTTGGTTTTTGTTTTTGGATGGTTACTGGGTCCCCGCTAAGTTGGGATTAATACGGGGAAGTGCGGGACAAGTTCAAAAGAAACTACCCACAACTCGCATTCAACTCAACTACATTCTTTTCTCATCAGTAGTAAAAGAAAAAACTTCCCCGTCTTCACCGCGCTGGCTCGATGCTGGCAACCTTTATTTAGAACATCCTCGGCACTCGGTTAATTTTTTACTCGGCTGGGGGCGTAAAATCCTGCATTCTTAGAACTGTTTAAGAAGCCACACGATCCTTTCCTCACACCAGATGAAACACAAAAATGTTGGCAGCCACTGCTCCATTCGACATTTTACAGCTTCGTGTTTACGAGAGGTAATCAGTCCGCAAGGCACTAATTGTGAATGTTTCGCTAGATTAGTTCACTTTGAACAAACTGCAGCAACTAGTGGTCCGATACGCTTCATCTAATTAACCGTTAACGAAATTCAGACAACTCCAAATCGACTAGCTGTAATGCATATTCGTTGTTAAATTGTTTGATCGATATATATCGTCTCTCTTAATACGTTTCAAGCGTTTACAATTCTCTATTGCGGCTTCAATTCAATGCATATCGCTGGTCATTCAGTAGCTTTCATCCAAAGTGACGTCCATTTGTAATATCGACAGATTTACCACTCGACTTGAGTAGTTCAAATTGAAACTCAGCATAAAAAACATCAGTATGCTTAAGTCTTATTTACATATACAGTAATTAAAGAAATAAATTATTAAGCTTGCTAGATTTTTATATTTCCTGCTTAAAAATAGAATGCTATATTGAAATCTTTGGGCATCTTTGCGTTTCTTTCTGTATTTCGGCTTAGGTAGCTTTTAGAATCAACTCTTTCTGGGCATTATTTAGGTTTTCCTCTGTGTATCGCAAAAATGTGACCACACCGATATAGTTCAGCTTTGAATTAACTTGACTTAACTTTTAACTTACGTGTCAAGGACAATAGGTGATAAACTATTTAGCTATAACAATTGGTTTATCTGTTCGAGTGTTTCTTGCATGAATACTATTGCAAACAGATGGATAGTATTTTATAGCTTCTATTCAGTGTCACTAGAAATGGCAAGGAATCAAGTCAGGTCAAGTCAATAGAATATGTCAAAGGTTTTAAAAAAAATGTTCAGTTCTATACGGTTATCGATTAAACTTCAAGTACACTTGGCCTAATTCTACTTTCGAGTTGAATTAAAATTAAAAAAAAATGAGTGGAAATACCCGCGGTTAGGTTTTTAAATAGTTGATGTATTATTGAGGAAATCACTGTTGGTTTTGCCACTTACAGGTGAGCCTTTACAAGGCATAATCCTCTGCTTTCTGTATTTTCGCATATTTAGCTTTTAGAATTACCTTTTTCTGTCCATTATTTAGGCTTTCCTCTGTGTACTGCAGTGTGTTATTGCTTTGTGTATACAAAGCTTATCAATCATATATCCACAGTATACTATTTACCTTTCATAAATGAGCATTTTTTAAATTAATTCTTGTAGCCTGAAAAAACTTCTAACCATTTCAGCATCCGCTTTAGCTCTGTATATCACTATTCAGCCGTCATTTTTTTCTCGACTCGCTTGATTTGGACCATATATTTATAGGATGCGTTCATAACATAATTGATCAATTGTAATAAACCATAGACATTGTTTTCCAAATAAAGTTTGTACAGGTAGCTGTTTTACTACTTTTAGGTGAGATTTTTGTAAAGTATATTCCTATGTCCGTATAGATAAGCCTTTGGCGTAATTTAAATTTCCTATTATTGCAAAAATGCGACTATAGATTGTCAAAGGCTTTAGTGAAAAATGCGGCTCTGTACGATTGTGACTTTATCTTGACCCAACTTGATCTTATCCTAAACTAACGTATTTAACAATTATAATATTATATAACATACATTATTTTACGCCCTTCATTCAATAACTTAAACAATATCTGTTGTATTATTGAAGATATTACAGAGTTTTTGCCACTTCCAGGTGAGCTTTTTACAAAGCATAATCTTGCTTCCTTGTAGGTAGCTTTTAGAATCACTTCTTCTTGGCCATTATTTWGACTTTTCTATATAATGGACTTGAAGCCATGTATTAAGGCAAATAGAGGACAAGTTTTGCAATAATAGCAGTTGTTTTACCTCTTTTGGCCTTTTATAGAATATGTTGCTTGTAGAATTAATATTTGTTCAACTGTTGCGACAATAACAATTACTTTACCACCTTTAGGCGTGTCATTACTATGATTAATAGCCACCATGACGTTTTTTATGGTGGCATTCATTCGAATATATCATTGTAGAAAAACGAAACGAGTCAATTAATTAAATGCTATTTAGCTTATATGTTCCAAATTGATTTGAATTTTTCTTCAGTGAAAGACTCAGGTCCTTGCTGTTATATGTTAATTACTGCGAGAGTAAAGGAGGGCCCTGGAAGTGCAGCTTTTAATTAGAGCTCATATTGATGAGTTTGCAGACTATAGTAAACGACCTGGTAGCGGTTAAGTGGACAAAAGCTGCAACATCAACTAGCGATTTGTCGTTTACATTATTTAGACGCTTGTCATATGTATCATCAACAACTGCACCTGACGCGATTTGTTGAGAAAACGGTCGCCTGAAAGCTCCGGCAATTTGTTTATTGCGGCGCCAGTACGCTGAAGGGGATTCACACTGTAAATAAGAATTAAATTGCCAGCCGGCGTCCTGGCTGGTAGAGCATCTGTACAGCCACTGCTCAAATTTTCCCCGGTTTTGTTTCAGCTAATAGGATAACAGCATTAAAATTAGGCAAAACTTATTCCGCCATGCAAATTAATGCCAATCTCAAACAACTGCGAAATGGCCCCTGACTGTTGCGAACATCGATTTGCATCGCATAAATGAATTAGCGTAATTACATTCATTGCAGTTTTTACTCGCGCGAATACACTTCCAAAAATTACACAGAGAGGTGACGGTTGCGCTAATGGGTTGCTGCCAAATTCGAGTATTTCGCCGGTACAGCGTTAAATGCACGTTACACGATCGGTGCTTTATAAAACTTGCATTTACTGTTACCTGTTATTGCCTTCCTAATTTCTCTTTCTTGATAAGGTGGGCTTATCTGTAAAGAAATTATTAAGATAAAAATCTAATATAATTTTAGTTTAATGTCGTTTACATAATAAAATAATTATAATAATAATGTAATAATATTTTCTAGCTTCTTTATGTGTATGGGTACATATTACCTTCGTCCTAAGTAATAAAGATAGCTCGTTGCTATTTGGGCTTAGACCTAGTCAAACTGATTTAAATTTATTATTTTTGATAGCTACAAGACTAGTATGAATTACTTCTAAACCCGCGGTTTTTATTCAAACTTGGCCCAATGTGAGCTATAGTTCTATTCTAATTAATTTGAAGTCCATCTTTTGGCAGCTCTATACTTGGTATGATCTAAGAAGGTGCAGAACTGCTTAGACGTTTAGGATTCTGGCGTTTCCATACGCGTACTATCACATTATACTTAAGTATTACTATCGATTATATATTGTACTCAAATATTTTTACATTAATAACAAAATAATAGAGCTTATAACATATATTAATATTTCCTCAGGTACCATACTACTAGCTTAACCAATTAATCGATTACAGTTTCCTAATCTGCTCAGTATCCAAACAGGCATAATCAGGGGCGACATATTTGGTTATTCGAACCTGCCATTACTGCATTACGAGGTCATAATAGCGGTGGGCAAGCGTCTGGGGCGCGGTAGGGATGTTTTGTCAGTAGCTAGTTTGGGGTAGTATTTATAGACGGGGAGGCGTATTCCTCCGAAGAACGCGTAATAAGATTTGCACATGGCCCTAGGTGGAAAAAGACCTCATTCGTCGTTCCAGTGACAAAGTGCCTAGCACGAGGGGAGAATTTCAGTAAATAAGAAATTTCATTAAACTTGAACAGCTATAATTTAAAACTCGTTCGAGCCGCTCTAATATCGTTACGTCACACTCGGGAAGTGGGAGGTATCTAGTGGCGTAGCTAGGGGCACGAACTATGACGCTGCCATTTGACATTACACCGCTGCACTTTCGTTAGGGGATGCGACAGATTCTGGCCCTGGCTGATAAAACTCGAGGGCAGTCTTCAAATTAAACGAAAGTCCTTTACATAACAAATTTGTATATTTTAATTGCTTAATTAGTCGTGCTCCTACTCACGGAATGGTCGCCCTTTAGAAGATATTAGCATCTCTAGAATTTCGTTATAAAATTAATTCGATTTTCATATTAGAAGTCTCATGCCAGTATTTGCACTGGATCTGAAGTTAATACTAATCGATTTAATACATCACCTGTATTGCAGTAAAAATTTTCTGGAATTATTCCTGTTGTATTCTCGAAAGTATTTATTTCATGCTTCTGCTGCTTTCTCAGATAAAATTCTTATAGAAAGAAGTCCACTTTTTATTACTTCCATGCGTCTCAAAATTTTACGGATAATCGGTGTCATTGGATACTACCCATAAAGGTAAAAAATTATTCCTTAAGTTCTTTAAAAATAGATTAAAAATTATTCTAAATTTATGTGGTTGAAACAGTAAATTAATTTAACATATATCTCGGTATTTTTTGCATTTTTCTCATGATCGCTGAAAAAAGGTCTTGACATATTTCCCGTAACCTTCTATTATTATGTTGTCTTTCTAAGGTTCTAACTTAGGACCTTTATTATTTTTCTTATGCATCAATGATATCTGTTACACGATATCTTTTTCTATCCTCAAGTGTGGTGATAACCCAATAAATTTAGACATATTTACTCAGTAATGGATTGCAACTCACGATAATGAAAACGCTGATGAATTGCTTGAGAATATTAATATACATTTTCTTTGTGGACAGTTCCAATACCGCTTCCAAAATTTCGATTAAATGGTCTTTTATTTACTTCAATATTGGTTTACTCCGTATTTTCTTACATTCTCTTTAAGAATCTTAATCGTGCTGGCCACCTTACTCCGTACGTCGTGTAAAAACCTCGGTTATGTTCTTCCGGCAGCATTCGGAGCGCAGGAATTCCACCGCAAAAATTACACCGGACATAATTGTTTCATTAAGTGAATCAGGAATGCCGTCCCCGATGCCGTTCAGTTATACGGCCAACCCTCGCAGCGACTGTCATATATTTCGCCCGCCGTCACACACAGACGAATTTTAAGTACAGAAAAGTTGAGAGTACAATTTMTAATAACGAGACCCYCGGGTGCTGTTTTATCAAGCCCGGACCTAGCCTGAGGTTAGAAAAAGCGCTATTATACGTCCTGTCCGAAATACGGGCCTCTCTTTCGCAACACTGACACTTACCCCGTGATATTTTACAGCACCCCTTCATCAGCGGTGATAAAAGTCACAAGCACCGCGTCATGCAAATAACCGTCGAGCCATTTTAAGTGTCTCGTGTAATTATATGCTTACACAAAACATGTTCCACATTTCCATTGCGTTTAAGGCTGTTATGTTGCCTTGGTCTCTTAGCTCATACTATGAGGACTTGTCTCGTCAATCTTAAGACGAGTTATCACTAATAGATCATAGTAAATTTCAAATAAAACATTTAGTAATCTTGCAAACCATCAAAATCGTCACAATTGGAAATATCGTGTATTTTCATTTTTTAAATATTATAGCTATTGGATAACTGATAATAAAAGAAGTAGTACCTAGCTATTTTACGATCATAAGAATTTTGAAGGTTTTTTGTTCCAATTCATTCGAAGTTACCCAATATACTGTTAGTTAAAACTACTCTTTAATATATGTTTTGCAATATTTCCCTGAGGATATCCATTGTTTGGTCATCTTCTAAAACTATTGAAAACGTGAATGTACATGTAACCTTGTATCACCTCTCTTATGACTGTAATTCAAGAAATTTGATATCACCTTCACTGTTGGATAAAGTATTCCAACATGTTTTAGTAGTGAATCAATCAATCTTATTAGGTTACCTTTAATCCTTTTCAGTGCTCTTTCTGCTAGGTCCTCCCATTTCAATATTTTGTCTAGTTCTACAATACTGATGACATAATATAATGACTAACATATTTTTGTTTTTTGAGTAGTTCCTATGTATTCATAGTTTTCTTTTCATTAATTGTCATTTTATTTACAGTACACCATTTAGTTATTGTATTAAAATCTTCTGTTTTTTTGTGCTCGATATTATCTGCGTTATTTGCAAAGTAAAATAGATTCGTATCATTTACAAGTAGCTTTATATCAGCTCAGATATTTTCGTAAAATAAATGGTTAATGTAAACCAAGAAAAGGGTTCGGTGCTCTTCTATCTGTAGAAACTGATTCCTATTGGTTAAGCAGTTTCGAGACTACAGACTGGGGATGCCTTTTATATCAATACAACTGAGCTATTCTACAAGCCTTTTAAAAATCAATAATCAAACCTAATGCAAAATTTTTGATGTCAAGATGATTTTTCTAAATTATCCAAAATACTGTTAGTTAAAACTACTTTTTTAATATATGATTTGGAATATTTGTCTGAGGACATCCATTGTTTGGTAATCTTCTAAAACTATATCGTAAACGCACCAGTATTTTATTTAGTGTTTTTTTTAATAATCTAACGAAATTTTTTGTATCCTAGGACTGAAATAGAAATATAAAGCTAATTATTCTTCTACTATATACATTTTTGCCTTCTTGCAATTGTAGTTTAACCAGCACCTACCTTTTGTAAACTTAATTGTTTCATATATCATCTTGAAATTCAATATATTCGTGAGATACATAGAACATCGTCCAAACTAATTTATTTTAACATAAAGATTTGTTACATAAAATACAGGTATAAGGAATAATATAATAAAAGATGTTGCTTAATCCGCACTGTTCATCGATTTTGACAATCGTGAAGCTGTCGCATGCTCACTGTTCTTTGCATGGCGTTAGGTTCCTCTGGATAAATCTGGAGTTTCAAAACGTGAAGGACTCTTTCACTATCCTCTGTAGACGTTGTGGCGTTCTGCTTGCCATCCATTGGTTGCAGTTCAAGTCCAGTGGGTTTTAGCCAACTCTCCCGAATATTTCTGTCGGTTTCCGGTCCACAGTCTGTAAAATTAATAAAATGTGTTAATTGTGATAATCCACTTTAATTAAAAATATGTCTACTTGAATACTTGATAATTGATAATGAAAGAGTTTTAGCTAGTATAGAGATGTTAATCCTGACCAACCTTCTCAAATTCTTCAGTGTGGGTTTCGGACTTAGAGCGGCAAACTTTGTAAATACTTTTGCTAGTACAAAACATTTAATTCTTGTTCCATCTCGCTGTTTTCTGGAGAATGGAACTTTATATTGCGTTCGAGTATTATTGTCCCGCTTTGTGTATTATTCGTGTTTAGATCAAATTAATTGCATTACGTCTTCAATTTGTCAATTTCGGAGTTGCTTGTTCCCGCCAAACTTGCGCTAAATCCAACAATTTCCTCCAAAACCAATAACAAGTGATTATGCTCTACATACCGCAACTTACGCGTTACCATTGCAAACAGTTAAGAGCCGAAACGCAAGCTGGCACGCTGCAACCCGTCCTATTGATTACATGCAGAACAAGATGGGACGTAGTATATGGTGGAACCTGCGGCATTGGCAGCTTTTCCTTGTTCGATAACTTGAAATTTAATTATGAAGTTATCGCCTCTGGGCGCCGTAGCATCCTCGCCGGCCATAATCTAAGCATTCCGCCTATGCCGAAAAGTGACACTGAAAATCCTGAAATCTTAATCCTTTCTTGATGGGTGGTATACTTGCCTTGTAGCAGTTTGATGTTTCTGGAAATTGTGGAGTTTTCGCAGGAGGTACGCGATATCTTTCAGCATCTTCTGTAGACGTTGCGGCCTCCTGCTTATTATGACGTTGCGCTGGTATCTTTTTGAAGTTCAGGTCCAGAAGGCTCTCTCGTCCTTCTCGAATCCTTCTGTATAGGTTCGCATCCTCTGCAAATTTAGTTATATCTATTAATTCTTATAGCCCATAAAAATCATCTAATTCTAGCTAATACATAATAATTAATAATAAACCAGCAGAATATATTCATCTTAATTATACAGTTAGAAGCTTGGAAAAAAGTCCAATGCTGCACCAATAAGAAGACATATTATCACTTACCTGCAACCGACCTTGCGGCGTCCTGCTTGTTGCTACGGCGACGTCGGGACGGTATTTCGTGGTTGAAATGGAGATATACTGTGCTCCAATCTTTTTGAACTCTTGTGGTATTAATTCCGATAACAGCTTGACTGTAATCGATTAAAAAATATATCTAGCTATCCTTTTTAAATATTGTAGTAATTACATAACTGATAATAAAGGAGTTATAGCCATTTTCATCTTGAGTGTGTGAACTATTGAAGAAATACTGATTGCGTGGTAAAAAGTGCAGATTTTTTTCACTTACCTCGAGCAGACCTTGCGGCGTCCTACTTTTCGCGACGGCATCTCTTGGGTCCCACTTTCTCAAATTCTTCCGTGTCGGTTTCCGATTCATAGTCTCTAAAAATGTTAACAATCTGTTATTAAATACTCCAGCAATTATTTAATTGTTAATAAAGCAGTAGTTAGTATTTTTCTCTTAACTATACAGTTACAAGCTTGAAAAAATGTCCATTGCTTACTAACAAGTTGAGATATTTTTAGTTACTTCTAAAACCGACCTTGCGGTGTCCTGTTTGTTMCTACTTTTCGACGGTATCTCTTGATTGAAATGTAGGTCTGCCGGGCTTTCGCCAGCCTTTTTAAACTCCTGTGCTATTTCTTTGATTCGCAACCTCTGTAAAGTTAATAATATTTATTAAGTCCGATAACAGCTTGACTTGTCAATTACAAAATATATCTATATGCTTGTTAAATATCCTAGTCATTACGTAACTGATATTAAAGGTGGAATAGCTATTTTCTTCCTGAGTGTGTAGCTAGGTAGAAGCTTTTGAAGAAGTATCGCTGCATAGTAAAAAGTGCAGATTTTCTCACTTACCTCCAGCGGAATTTGCGGCATCCTACATATAGCGACGGCATCTCTTGCTTGAAGTTCGGGTCCAACTTTTTCAAAGTCTTCTGTGTCGGTTTCCGATTCACAGTCTCTAAATTTTATAATAATTATTAATTCTGATAGCAGCCTTATAATAAGTAAAAATTTTATCTATTTTTTAAAATATTCTAGCAATTATTTAATTAATAATAAAGCAGTAGTTGGTATTTTTCTCTCAAATATACAGTTAGAAGCTTGAAAAAGTATACATTTCTGACTAACAAGTGGAGATATTTTAGTCACCTCTAAAAGCTACCTTGTGGTGTCCTGTTTGTTGGTGTTTTTCTTCCGGGCTTTCGCCAACCATTTTGAGCTTCTGTGCTATTTCTTTGATTAACAGCCTCTGTGAAGTTAATAATATTTATTAATTCCGATAATAGTTTGACTGTTATCAATTAAAAAATATATCTCTACCCTTTTTTTAATATTCTAGTCATCTAAACGATAATGAAAGAGTAATAGCTACGCTCATCTTAGGTAGACAGGTAGAAATTAAAAATATATATGTATTCCTTTTTAAATTTATATAATTGATATTTTTTTTCAATATACTTTTTCACTTACCTTGAGGCGATGTCCTTTTGCTTGCGGCGTAGCTACAGTATTTCTTGGTTATAATTAACATGTATATTTTGTCTAAATTGATCACATTCCATGTTGTATCACAGCCTCTGTAAATTTTATAATATTTATCGAGATTCTTTTAGCGGTATTATTCTAATCACTCAACAAAAAATATATATCTTTCATTTTTGAACTGTTCTGACCATTATGTAATTGGTAATACAGTAATTCTTTTCTTCTCAACTACACAGTAAACAGCTTTTGAAACGTACACATTTTCTGTTAACAAGTCGAGGTATTTTAGTTACCTTTGGTAGTCATTGTGGCGCCTTGCATCTTTGTACGTGGCGTCGGTGTCTCTTGGTTAAAGTTAGGTTCAGTGACCAACAAAGTTTAGTTGGTTAGATCTAGGTTTATTGAGAAGTAGCGGACTTCTTTGACAAACTTTTTTAAATGTTGTGGTATCCTATTTGTACAGATTGATATGTCCTGGCAGATCCAGTGAATTTTTTTAGTTCTTTCGTACCAATTGTTTTGTGTAAACATTTTGGAACTTTCTTAAATATTTTTCGTTGGTTTTCACCGGTTAGTTTTCTATTTTCAAATCACCATACTTACCAAAATACCACAAAAACTCATGGGTATATAAAAGTAGTAAAATTTTCAAGCCGGCACCGCCTTAGCACGCCAATCCCATCCGCATGGAATTGACATATCGAATGGGTGTGCGCAACTTCGATTATGATGGGCTAATTAATTAAAAGGAGGCGTATATAAGTCTTAAAAATCGACATATTCAGGTGTGAATACACGGCGTTAGAGCACGCGAATTGATTTATACGCCGATTGGGAAATTGTTGATTTGGGGATCGCCCGGATTGTGAGGGTGGTGGCCGACTGAAAAGTCAGGTAACAACGGCGTGACACCCCCTCCCGTGCCAAGGCGATAACCAATATTTATCACCCAAATTAGGTATAACTTAAGCTTCCTAATGGGGTAACATTTCAGCCGTACTGGCCTACTCAATTTACGCCACCGTGCAACACGAGCTCTCCCTCTACATCACACGAATGCTGGGGTGCTGCCTGCCACATTGCTGGCGCCAGCATTCCCTTTTGGTGGGAGTTTTACGTGATATAATGCAAAAGTGTCAAGAATTATTATTTCGTACGGTACGGCTTTAACAAGTTACAAAATGTGGAAAGTAATACTAAATTCCCGAAGCCCCCTCCAGCCTCATCAGTAAACACGGGAAAATCTTCAACTGACAGATTGGATTTGCATTTTCATACGTCTTCAGTCGTTAGTGTATTCAAATTCTTCACTGCGGTCATGTACTGCGTGATTGACTCTTCTTCTTCCTGACGTCGCTGTCGTGAGCTAAAAACAGGATCTACCAAAAAAGGTCAAAGTTCAGTTAGTTTTAGCAAGATTTACTTCATCCTGAAGCAAAATCTGGCATCAGTTGGTCGCTAGACGTAACGGTTCGCTTTGAAACTGGCCCAAATTAGACCGCAAAATAGTAAACTTTCTCTTTATATACATATATAAGTATTTGCGATTTTAATAATACAACTTAAAGTCGTTTATCACATCCCAGTTTCCATCTTCTTCGGTTGTCCCAATAACCATCATGAAGATTTTCTTTGTTCCATCGCTATTTTCACATCATCCTTCCAGTTTGTTCTGGATCTTCCCCTCTTTCTTTTTTTCTCGTGGATTCCATACTAATAACGTTTTTGGCTATCTATCTTCACCAATTCGACAGACATGTCCATACCACCTCAGTCCTTTGAAACCTAATATCAACTATCGATGTATTTAGAGTCATTTTTTCTCTAATTTCTCTATTTCGAATCCATTTTGTTCTTCGACATCTTCTGCTTCATTTTCTATTTTATCTTTTATAATTTTACCATACAGTTTTGATAGCGAATTTGTAACATTTAGGCTTCTATAGTTGGAGAGGATTTTTCTATCTCCTTTTTATGCAAGTTGGAAATATACGCATTTTTCCACTCACGAGGAAGATCTTCACCTTTTAGAAAACAGTTGAAGACATAAGTCATTAGTTCTAGCAATTGTTCAGAACCATTTTTAATCAATTCTATAGCAAGACCACCAGGACCTATTGACCGTCCATTTTTCATACTTTCTAAAGAATTTTTGATTTCATTTACATTTCTTTTGTTATTTTCTGATAGACTAACATCAGAGTAATCATTGTCATCATTAGTCATAAATTCTGGCCTATCTTCAGTCAATAATTTTTGATATTCTTTCCACTGTGTAAGCGATATCAAATTGATAGAAAGTTTTTCTTTCTTGAAAAATTCCCCGAATGTGCTAGGTCATTTTTGGAATCTGGAGCTCAAAATACATCGGTATCCAAATTATACTGTCATATTTTAATTGTCGATGTCAATTAATAATTTGGCTCCAGCACATCAGCTCAGAATGAATACGATATAAATACTTCTGAAGTTTACTTTTTGGCTAAAACTTCTATAACATAGTTGCATTAGTAGTCTTTTTTACTACAGCATACGAAATTAATTTAACCAAACATATCCATTGTCTACACCATCTTCTTGTCTTCCGTACACTTTCGAGCCGATGTAATCGGAAAACGCGAACGATTTACGCAGCGCGAGCAATAACAGAAAATATCGTCCGCCGAAAGTATAGCGGTTTGCGGAAGGCAGAAACACATTATAACTCTGGGACAAGTCTTCACTGTAAGTGCTTGTTACTCTAAAGTTTGAAACTTGTTATGGTACGGCGGACAACCCGAAGCAGCTTCCTTTTGCGAAAAAGGCAGTCAGAAAATAGGTTGAGAGGACGTTCAGTTTCCGTGTGGGTCCGGATTGCTGTCAAATATTAAATGCGTCCCTTATTTTTGTAGGTATCCACATCGCGAATAAGATCGTCCAGTGATCATCATCTAAAGCGGGAAAGAATTATTTTAGCTCGGGAAAACGTATTCAGCCGGAAAGCACGCACGACTTCCGCAAAAAGTCCGAAGGAAAAACATTCGCGGGCTCCGATGCGCCCGGGATTAAATTATTCATTAATCTGACGTATTTCCGTTTTAAATCTCAAGTGGACCGAAACCGTGTCCCCGTTCCACCTCTGTTTCCGTCCTGTTTATTTCATTTGGAATTATTTCGACAAACGCGAAACGACCACGTTCTTCCAGTGTCCAAGAAATAAATATATTTTGTTTATCCTTGTAGACTGATGTGCACATATCAGCTAAAATTGGATATCAAATCTTGGAAGTATGAAAAAAATTATAATTATAATCATTTACTGCATTCAATTTGATTATTTGGTCATCAAAAAGGTGTATAAGAAAATCTAAATTTGCTAAATAAAAAAAAATCTTGTTAAAATAGTCGTCTTGCAATATTATCATCATGAAGTTGTTTGATAACGTTCTGCATTTACTGTTCCTAAGAACAAAGTAAAACTTGAGCTTTAGTGTTAATACCAATGAGAAAATACTCTACCTTGAAATAAAATTAGGCCAAATAATTATTCTTTTGCAGATTTCTACTTTTTTTCTGGTAGGAGAGGTGGTTCCACAACTGCATAAGGATAAACTGTTGCCTAAATTATTATATTGGGCGAGATTTGTAGCCAACTAGCCTTCATTTCGCATTTAATACGTCGTTTGTGGTTTGCGTTATTACTGCGGTTTTTAGTTCCAAGGGGTACTTACTAATAATTATTTATAATTACTTATTATCGTCGTTAAAGGTTCTGCATTCGTGGGTTAGCCCCTAAGTGTGTTTGTTTTGATAACAGCTGTTTGTAACCTTGTTTCAGAGCTATATTTGTGAATTATTTATCAAAAACTTCTGCTGTTTTCTTTCCCATTTCCCTTACTTATTTTCAAATGTGACATAATTGTAAGATTTTTTTAGTAATTAACCGACATTCCTTAATACTCCTAATACATTTATTTTCTTTTCATATGCTGTACATGAAGTTCATTTATTTTATGGGTGAGGTGATGCAATATTAGTTCAACTGAAAGTAGATGTAAATAGCTCCTAAATAAGGGGCGGATACTTTAACACATACATTATTTTAGCATGAATCAAAATTTTACCGCCTACTGTCAGTATCAGTTAGTTGAGAAATTAATGGTTCTAATTTTGGGCATTATTTCTCATCCATTCTCTCTTTCCTAGTTTAAGCTGTTTGCTTTCTTCCCCACTAAGCCTGTTATTTAAATCTTCCACTAATGAAAATAAGGGTTGTATGCTAAAATTACGCGGGCTTCTTCAGTAGCATGATTTATACTTACACTTAGTAAGAAAGGCACTGAAGAATGCCGCGTAGCGATTGAAATGCTGGAATTTATCGACGCCTATATCCCACAACGTATTCTTTTGCACAAGCGGCAAATTCTAACGTCCCTGCTTTTACTGCAACATCAAGCGGATAGGCAAAGGAAGCCGCAGCTATATCCAGCTCAGTATTCAGGAGGCACGTCGTCTTCGACGCTTTGTCATTCGTATTGCCCTTCTCGGAGAGTCTACGTTCATCTCCGCCACGCCACCAGACTTCATCCACTTTTCCTGCAGGCGCAGTGTTACACATGCACCAGCCGTGTTTACGTGGATCTGATTACTTGAAATTGCACTACAGAACGCGCCAGTCCAATTCTTTAGCTTTATTACCTCGCATGTATAGCAGAGTGGCGCAGCATTTTAAACATTTTAAGATTCTTCACGGCGGAACCCTTTCGAACTGAACTGGGCATCTTCAGTGTCTTATAGCTATACAAAATAAAAATACAGCAACTGTTATTTTATTGGCAGTAACAAAATGGAAACTGATATAATTAAAAAAAATAGGTTTAGCTGTGGGTTCTTCCCTTAATTTATTTTTAGCTGAACTCTATGAATAATTTTGAAAAATATATTTAAAAAAAAGTAGGTTCTCCTCTCACATTAAATTCGGATGGACTGGGTCTTTTTTCATGCTTTAAAATCGAAATTAATAATCAAATTTCCTTTTTAGATTTATTAATTTTACGTAACGAATCTTATTACCCTTCTTTTGATATTTTTAATTCACCTGTACAGACAATGCTATTTGCTATTTTTCTTTGCACCCTTATTCACATAAAATAGCCATTTTTCATTCATTTTTTAACCGTCTTTTTAAAATACCTCGGTCATTAAATGCTTTTGAGAAAGAACTGGGTGTAATTCTCCACATTGCTTTCAATAAGCATTTTCCACCACGTATTTTGATGGTCAAGTCTCGGCTTGCCTAAATTATTTTCTTCTCGTGCTTTAAATATTGCTTTATTTGTCCTGGGTAGTGTGTTTTCCCGTTTTGTCCGTAATAAAGACCAAATTTCAGTTTTATATGATTCAGGCGTTTATAGTTTTTAATGCAATGATTGCAGTTCAGTTTTGGAACAATTCGAAAGCTATAAAAATACAGATATTGTAACAACAAATTCTTCGTTAGTTAACCATTTATTGTTAAATAAAAACACTGCCACACTGGACAATTTTAACATCCTAACGTAATCAAAGAAAGAACAGTTGCGTGCAGATGGTAAGCTTAATTATAATCATAAACGATAATTATATGTTTTCGAGTAACGACACTATGAATTTTTAAAGTAATCGGATTTTGATATCTTCAAAACAATGCTCATTATACAGATTACATTGCTCATTAGTGTTGTTACTAATCATTAGTTATGTCATATCTGTATCGCGCTTGATAAATTTATTACGAGTTCCCATATCATTTTCGCTTATTACTACGCTGATGAAAATGAAGTTGATAGAATTATACCTGTACATTTGCAGTCCCGAACTGTCTTATAAACATGTCAAACTTGATAAAGGTTATTTCACGAGCATACTTCGATCTATCATAAAATACGATTTTTCAGTGAAGTTCTACTTTACATTTTATATGATTATCCTCATCTTCAAAATCTTTATCTGTGCTATCACTGTCTCTAACACATGTAGTAGTTAGGGAAAATTATCCCCTGTCCACCYCTACAAAATTTCTTGTACAACATATCGAATTATTTTGCTTCTGACAAATATCGATGTCGTAATAGTATCCCTCATATCATCTCTACAGGGCTAAATTTACATTGATATGAGCATTCTTAGAACTTTAATTATTTTATCAGTCAAATACATATTTCTCGATGGGGTCTGGTCAAGTGCAAGAGTTCAACATTTCGGGGTTAAAAGTAATTTTTCGTTCGTTTAACCAATTAATAATAAATAATAATAATTAAATGTTTTAGCGTTAATTTAAATTACCATAATTCATCACTTCGCAACGAAAACTTAAGTTTCTTTTTTAATAACCGCTACAAGCTGGACCTACTAAACTCATGATAAGTCTTTCCTTCAAATGTTCAATGTTGCGTGCTCCTTTTTCTTCGCGTTTCGTATAAAGCATTTGGAACTTTTTTTGAGAAGAATTAGTTCCTTGGTTGTAGGACTTTTCCGTTTCTTAGTTTTTCTTTGTAGTTTGTTTCTTCTGTACTTCTCCACTAGACGCCGGGTTACAAAAATGACGGGTATTAGTGGCCCATAATTGTTTTCTTCCTTTTGTGAAGTAGTCCATTAAATAAGAGTTTTCTGCACGGCATAATTGAAGAAACATAAACAATTCATAGATATAAGCGCTTTAAGGATTAATGCGTTGTCGTTTGAAGTTTAGAACTATGCCGCCAGAATGGCTCGACTTTACACAGGTGTTTGCAAGTTTATAGTATAGGTGTAGCGGTGAACACAAAGCAAGCCGAACAAACGAAAGTCGCATTGCCCCAACATCGGGTCCCCAACTTATTTTGGACACCTACACAGAGCGGCGCCCCCACTGTTTATGTGTATTTAAAACTTTAAACCGAATTGCGGTCGCCAGAGTTTATCCCCATATATTTTATCAAAGTTTATATTTATGTATGCCGTTTGGTCGGTCGATGGCAAACCGATACAACTTCGAAGATGAGATTTGTTGCTCAATAACCGGCTGAGAATACTTAAATCGTTTTTGCAGCGGCCAGAGATACAACGGAACCCGCGAACTTGGTTTTGATCACTCTCTGGGCAATAATCTAATAATGCGCGTCGTTGATTCCTGCACCGAGGGCAGGAGAAATTAGGCGCCGCATAGAACGACCGAAAATTTCTAGGAATTCGCTAGTCCAAGCCACTGAAAGGACATTCCAATTTGGCAATTATTTCTGTAATCTTGTCTACCGATCGACATCTCCAGTATAAACAAGTGGCGAATATAGTAGTCGAGAAGCCTCCAAGTAAATACATAAAAATGTGTTTGTGTAAAAAATTAATGCATCTTAAAAACTGATAAACAATTGTTAAAGCTTCTCATAGGGTCATGTGATAGCATCCAGCTCATCTCTACCTATCCTTCTATTTAAATATAGTAATGCAACTCTCTTACCGTTTTTACAACCCTGCAATACTATTTACCTTTCATTTACAGGCACAGTTGGAACGGCACGCGACCCCTCATAAATCAAACCCTCTCCTTGTGATTTTGCGAATTTCCAGTGCCGGCTTTAAMCCGTTTTAAAACTCGTTTTTTGTTTGTTTGTTTTGTTTGGGGATACATAGCTATTTTCAATTTCAATAACATGCTTAATACAGCTTTTCCACAGTTCTTTCGTTATAATACTTACCTCTCTACGCACTAAATCTACAACTCCCGAACTTAAACGCGGACATGTATTGTTTCTTCGTATTCCTTTTTTAAGCGTACTCCACACTAATTCAATTGGGTTTAGGACGCAATAATACGGTGGCAAACGCATAACTATATGTCCATGTCCTTTCCCTAGTTCATCAACTCGATATTGTTTAGGTATGTTGAGATTTTTTAGTATTTTCCATCCGGAATTGTAATTTTATTCTTTTTCATGTAATTAATTATTTTTATTTTTTGTAGCTGATGTTGGCGACTTGTTCATTAATTTTGAATGATAACTCGCGTTATCCATAACTATAACAGATCCTGGTGGTAGCCCTGGCAGTAACTGCTGCTGAAACCAAGTGCAGAGTCCATGTCGCAATGGTAGTCAGCAGAACACTTTTGGATCTGTTTCGCTGACAGTAATAAGCCATTTTCCACCCATCCATCACTTCCCCCCGCATGAAGAATTATAATTTTTTCCTCTCGAAGGTGGTGCTTGCAGAACGCAGTTATTTGTCCCATCTGTCAGGCCTTTTTTATCAAGCCGTGGGTGTTGTACCACGTTTCATCCAAATATACGATATTACGATTTTCTTGGCGGTACCTCCTGATTTCGTTTGTATCATCCCATCTCATTCTTTTTAGTCGGGTTGATTCCATTATGGACAAACATTGGTTTAATGTTCTATAATTAAAACCCATGCTCCTCAAGTATTTTCAGAACCACTCTTCGCAATAACTTATGTCATATCCTAATTCCAAAAGTTTTAATTTCAGACTTGCCGTAGTTGGAACTATATTTTCCTTATACATTTGGTAAATCACTTTTTTAATTTCTATCCCAATCTCTTGTGATATATTTAGAAATTTCTCCGAGTTGCGTAATTTTCTTGAATTGCCTTTATTTTCAACAATATCTCACAGTCGTGTAGGGGACACCAACCATCACTTGTCACTTTTAACGGAGCACTGCACTTTTTTTTATCAAAAAATTGTATACATTTTTTATGATTTCTTTGGCATCTTGGGTAAGGTAACGACGATTCCTCTTGTTTTCTTCAATTTGCACTTCCATGCCAGCGTCAGCAACTTTATTCTGAGCGGTACTTCGAGCAGCATTTTCCCAAGGACGGAACATTTTTGGCTTCTCTTGTCTGGCGCACAGAAATACTAAGACTGAATGCTAGTTTTGGTTTGACCGGTAGTGACCTTTAAATAATCCGACCCTGCTTAACCATCTTCCGAAAATCGGACCTAATTTTATGGTAATCCGGTTATTTGTGGTAACTTGTTCGAGATGAAAGATAAATTTTATTGCAGGGTTGTAATAACGGTAAGAGAGTTGCATTACTGGCGTAGGGTACACCCGGTCTAAATTGCCAATAGAACAAGCAGAAGAGGGTGATAGAGGGTGCTACCGCAGGTGTGCTATATAATATAAATATCGAGACTGTCAGGATCGAGAAGCTGTCAAGTATTTGTGTGTCCCAGGCTTCGTAATTCTATGTTTATAAATCACATCGGCTTATAATTGGGTTTAAATTTTGAACAAATTTTACAAAACAATGCGAGGGTCCAAGGTATTAAGAATACACTGGTAATATTGATCAATCAACTGGTAGTATCGGTTGAACAAACCATTAATATCAATACATTTGCCATATTTTGTAGTAAACTTATTTCCTTTCTTTTCAGGTGAGTCGCCCAAAATATGTTCCTGTTATTTTGCGCAAATATGGTGAGTAGTGTTTGTAGAAAAGCATGCATCATATTTATGTTCGTTTATGAATACATTACGAAAACTACAGTGCTACATACATAGTTGCACTATGGTTCATATTTTAGAATATGATCGCTCGGGTCATTTTATATTTATAGTTGGCCCACAGTTTACTTGGTGTTTTTGACTTATGACGGGATAACCCGTCACTGACCAGCGTTTTCGTTGAAATATCCGAAAACCGTAAACGTGAACAGGCCGTTACATTCAGGGCAGAAATGATGTCAGACGTCTCCTTCGCGTATCCGGGTTTAAGTAGCTGCACAATTTATAGCACACGGTGCACAATTAACTAAAGGAGCAAGTTCGAAATGGTAAAAATTCGTCTAGAACTTGGTCCGAAACTATCGCCATAAACATAAATTGCCGACAAGAGCGGCCCTAAAATAGACAATGTAAGATTATTAAATGAATTTATGGGGTCTGGGACATTACTAAAATGGAGGTGACGTATTTTCGGACACTGTCGCTCTAGTGCGGCGAAACTAGTGAAGTTTCAGCGTTTAGGGCATCAGATATCTTACGTTCTTGTTTTCGTTGTTAATTGTTTTATAAAGAATGAATTTTTGCAGAATGCAACTATTTTGTTTTGCAAAAATCTGCTTGAAAACCGTACGATTTGGAAACAATCAATCACAAATGGCTGAGTTACTATTATCTCAACTTCTAAACTGTATCATTCAGAGTTTTCGATTCGTTTTTGCCTGTAGTGCAAAACCACAAATATATTATTATTTTCAACCTTCTACGATTTTTTCTGACAGTGTAATAAACTTCCGATAATTTACCAGTATGCAGTCTTTTGCTAAACACGTTGTGAAACATTCTAAATCAATTAGGTAGCTGGGAAACAAGCTTTGTGTGTGCTTTGTCTTACCCGATTTATCAGATAACTCTGACGATCGGTTCTACCAAACTGATTCTGCAAGCAAGGCGATGGACTATTAATGGGTTTGCGTTCGTCTCCAGTCTTGGTCGAAATTTTCATGTAGAATTTCGAAGAGAAGCTTTTTGCAAAGAAAAATGACATTACCAAAAATGTATTATTCTGGACCAGATATGTTGACGATATTTTTTATATTAGAACGAAAACTGACAGGCGGTTGGATGTATTCTTAAAATTCTTGTATGCAATGAAGTTCTTCATTTTCTGGACCAGATGAGAAAATTTTACAACTGAGTTTTACAACCCCTGTAAAGAAGGGGACGTAAACAAAATTCTGCACATTCGACTTTAGTGTAACGCTGTTATCTCTTTGACAATTATAATAGTTATCTGATAAATCGAAGTGAGACAAAGCACATACGTCAATGAGTTTGTGGCCAATTGAGGGATATTCATATTGATTTTTAAGATTTTCCACTGCTGTCGACCGACTATTCCCAAAATTTTGCTAGTTAAATGTTACATGAAAACATAAAAGTTTGAACTTCATAAAAAATTTTACACAAAGTCGCATGCATGCATATCTCTTTTCTATTTCACGTTTGCTACGACAAATTTGCCACACTATTGTATTAAAACTATGTCATAAAATACAACTTTGTAACAGTGTCTTTGCTAATTTTTTATATGATACAGTTACCAGCCTTAATCTGCATTCTTCAAACATCATCACTCATCAGTTAGAGTTTATCAGAGAAAGTAGGAACATTTATTAATAAATCTTAAAATATAACAATAAGGGTTTGCAACATTCGTTTTTTAATATACTATTATAGCTTAAACATAAAATTTTCAAACGCGACAATTGAGAAGTTTAGGTAATTTTGAATTCCTTCAAAAAATACAATTTGATTGTTAATTTACTGTTGTTGCTAGAATCAAAGAAGTTAAAGAATTTGAACATACGATATATAGAACGCTCTGGGCATTTGCTCATATTTATGATGTTTGCAATTTTTTTAGCGGAAATAAAGCCTAAAAACAAATTAAATAAGGTTTATTTGAAACATATGTTGCATGCAGTCTGCAAATGTGTACAATGCTTTCTGCGTATTTTTAAGTAAATTTTAAAACTTTTGCAATACATAATAAATAGTTTATTACTTGCCAAAAACATTAATTTTTAATGTTGTCGCTTACAAGGGATTTAGAAAACGTAATATTTTGTTGAAAACCTTTGATTAAACATATCCCCGAGTTTGCTAAATGTTTGTAATCTTTATGGAAGGATGTTTACAAATTCCTTTATTTAAGCAGTTTCCGGGCTAAGTTACATGAGTTTTAACTATAATGAAAACAAAATTAACCTATTAAAAATGTGGGAAAACATTCGGAATTATTGTTAATTTATCTATTTCCACTGGTCTGCTTCGCCTGTTGCATTTTTAAACTTATGCTTCTTATCTCGTCCAATCGCATATCGCTAATTCGTGTAGCAATTCCTTCGAGATCAGGAGCGGGTCAGTCAGTACGTAATTAGATATATTGTAGTGCGTCCCTCGTTCCTTTGAATCTTCGGGTGGAGGCGTGAGCGCGTGAAAAAGTTGTTCGCATGAGAGCACCCTCTCAATAGGATGTTTTAATTAAATGTATCCTCGCAAGATTCGAACGAATTCCACAAATCCAATGAACTCTAACGGGGGCGCTAAGAAGGATACGCGGTCGCAGACAGCGACGGAGCATATCGGTTTTTCTTCGGGTCGTCTAAGATGTCGAGTTTCTCTTAATAGTGAAGGATTATCCCCGTGACTCTGAAAATGCTCGCTTTTTGATGGGCTGGGTAGCGCAAGAGCGCCAGAAAAAGATGTCATCAGAGCTGGGTCGTTTGTAGCGGCTGGCCGCGATCTCTGTATTTTTATGTTTGAAATTTCGTACCCCAATACATCCTACCTCGGGATTTTTCCATACAWCTAAAAACGCATTACGTCAGATGTGCGCGCGATATGAAATATGCGCCGGGACAACGGGAACTATATTAAACTACACGCTAGTTTTAACGGCCACGACGTTTTAGCCGAAAGGGGAGGTTTATCGTCCGTCCCACTCCATGCCTCCGCGCGAGCAAAATCTAGTAATTGATGGACCCTCAAAACTTTCTGTGGAGTTGACACGAACACCGATTGGGAAAAGGTATTCAAGGTTGGCCCAGATGTACAACAAAGTAGCTGCAATTAGATTAGTGGATTTAATCCGATTACGGTCCCTTTACGTATAAGCCCTATTAAACCCCTTGTGCTTACCATGCGACCATAAACGTTTTTATCTACGTTGTCGTTTGTGGTTGTTCCGAATTTCGTTTTACGTATTCGCTGCAAATTTTCTCATTACTCCCCGCATAGGCTCGTCTCCTGATTTATGTCGTCCAGCCCGTTCTGTATTACGTATAATAAAAGGATTGCCATGTTTTATTCCTGATTTACGGTACTCCTGGACAAATGGACAAAGGATCATCATTAACTTGCGTTTTTGTATTCAGCTCACGCAGTTATGACTCGTTGTTTGCTTCAGCAACCAGCCAGCTTCTTATATCCTTATGATTTGCTTTATGTGGACATAATAGACATTAGGCAACAACAAAAAAATGTTGGATGAGCAGACGGTAAAAGAAAATGAACAGCTAGCGAGGGAAGTTATAATTTCAAAAAAAGCCGTGAAAGCCTGGATTCTATTATTGAAGAAGAGCATTGTGATACGACTGCCTTTAGGTACAAATCAGCAACAAAAACTTAAAAAGAATGTGGAAGAGCTCTTACAAAAAGGAATGCGCTAAAACCAGAAATGGAAAGGAGCAAGAATAGTACTGATATTTAAGAAAAACATTGCAATATTGCCAGAGCCACCCAGGCATTTTTGTATTAACAAAAAGTCGCCTTTTGTTGTATTCTCGAGAGGCCAAAAGGCGAGCGACTCAACTACACGTTCAAATATTTAAAAAAAATAGGAGCTTCAACAAACACATCCCAATAAAGCACTGGATACAAAACAAAACGAAAGAGGATAAGGAACCGAGAGTAAAATTGATTGATGAAAGAGATCACCGGGGCACTCTACATAACAAGCAAACTCAACCGCAGAGAAACAGTCAAAGAGAGGACAAAAACCGCACATATAGTGTCAAAAGGTATACTACCATTTGTAGAAAAACAAGCCGGAATGGAGCATCCTGAAAAACATATACACATCGTTAACCTTGCCGCTATTACCAAAGCTAACAGAATAAGTTTGAGAAACGAAGAAAGAAGCACCGTGCAATTATTGGCCAACACTGTCAAAGCAACTGAAAATCGAGGGACAACAGAACATCTAGTGGAAAAGACAATCACAAAATCGAATAGAAATATTGGGGACATATTCAAAGGAGAAAAAAGGACCATATACTACAAAAAGCGTGGAAAATAAACAGCAACAAGCTCAAAGCAGGACGACCGTGCTACACGTGGAGAAGAACGGTGGAAGGAAATCAAACATAATTGAAGAACAGTGGTCAGAAATCGCAAAAGGCAAGAAACCTATAAATGAGGAAGTCCTAAAGCTATATACAATCTCAGACAGCAGCTCGTCCGGGGAAGAACAAGAATAATGCAGCCGAACTAAGCTTCCATCTAACAGGGAGGCTAATAAAAAAGTATTCACAAGTTGGATGCCCTGAAAACGTCCCCATTTCAGTCCCCAAACTCCTGCAACAAGCGCTACCTCATAATGCAGTGAATMGGGTATGTTTTACTGTTTTTTAGTCATACATTATGTAGTAATTCTTCGGAAGTGATTACGAAGACTTATTATTTATTTAATTACACTGTTGTACAAGTTTGCACCCAACTACACAACAGGAGGGTAAAAGTTAATCAAAACGTACAGACAAAACTAATCATACAAAAATATCTTTTAAAGCAGTGATGCTGCCACCAAAAAGATCAAAATTTATACACTGGGAATTATATAGAACACACATGTTATATAGTGGTGAACGCTTTTTTTAAGTTCGTTCTGGCAGTTGGCAGATAAAATGTGTGAGATGTTCTGGCAGACACTCTAGGTACAACAAAATTTAAAGAACCCAAAATTTCGGCACTATTAAGTAAATTGTTGACAATTTTGAATAGAAACACCAAAACGTGAAGGTCTCTTCTAGTCTGAAGACTCGAAATATCATGTTTCTCAAGCAGATCGCTGTGACAAACACCTCGGGAGAGAAAGACGCCGTCGAGTTTAAAACTTAGTAGTTTTAGAAATTTTCGTTGAACACTTTCAATATAATTTGTATGTCGCATATAATACGGGGTCCAAACAACCGCTGCGTACTCCAATCTAGATCTAATAAATGAGTAAAAAAGCAGTTTTAATGTGTTATAACAGAAATCACGACTGTTACGTGAAATAAAGCCGTATTTTTTGCTGGCATTAAGACACATTTTTATGAATGTGTGGAATAAAAGATGACTTGCCATCGAAAGTTACGCCAAGATCGTAAAATGTATCGGGTCCAGACAGAGAAACACCCTCAAGACCGTAGTCATATATTACAAGTACAGATTTTAATGTGAACGATAGAACGTTGCACTTAGCTATGTTCAAAGGCAGTCCGTTAGATCTACACCAGTTATTCAGTACGTCAAGATTGTTTTGTAAACGAATACAATCGATGCTTGAATGTATGGTAGTGTAAAGTTTTAGGTCATCCGCATAAAGTAAAATGTTGACGTCTATAACGTTAGTTATGTCATTAATAAACAGTATAAAAACAAAGGACCTAAAACAGACTTATCAAGAGATATTTTTCCATTTGGATTACTGTTTTACGTGCTCATTTACTGTTGTATCTCTCAAGTTCGATAAGTTGAAATTGAATTCAAATTTCACTGGGATTCACTGGGAATATTATAGTGCCAGTGTGGCCTTATTAGCCTACTTCTAAGGCGAGCGATAATTGTGATTGGGGACCGCAAATCGCCGTTGGCACCGTATTGTTTGAGGTGGATAGCGGCGTTTTGATACACGACCTATCTTGGAAGAGACGCGGGTCTCAATCTGCTAATCCGGGATTATAAGGCGATAAGGTTGATATAGGTTGTGACCGTGTTCGTTTTACATGGCGATACAACTTTCAGTCAAAGTTCAAACAGTTTCGATACGCAATAAAGGCCATTTGGCCGTCACTCCAAAGTTATTATGTCAGTACAATAAAGACAGTTGAACCATTCAGCACTTTATTCTAGTAAAACTCCTGAAAGACGCTTTGTTTCGCATTGTACGGCGAAGCCATATTTACTTGGTGATAAATGATACCTGCGGTTAGTGTTCGATTAAAAATTGCGGAACGGTAACGTGCAGCTATCATCTTGTCAGGGCGGCGGGTTTTCAGGAAAGGACAGTTATTACACGAATAGACTTATAAAGTACGGGAAATTGCAAAAGGACTCCTAGAACAATGGCAATTTCGGCCATGGACGTACGATGAATAGAACACTTACTTTAATCGATGTTGCTGTAATGGAAGCGGTGTGTTTTTAATTAAATAAACTTGCGACAGTTGTTTTACGGTAGAAGACCTTTAAACAGCTTAGACTCTGTTCTCTTTCCTTGATAACGTATTAGCGAAAGGGAGCGATTCAGATTTAGCACAATTTTGCCGTAAATCATAAAAGAGAATTTTTTCTAACGATACGAGCTTTTTCAAATAGCAATGGTCTAAACACGAGATCATTTAAAAATTTTGCAATTATTAAGTTTAATTCTAACATAGAAAAAGAGCGGTAACTAAATCGTATCAGAGCCATTAGAAAGGAAAAGTTAAACAAATTACAGATTATACTATTTATCACAAATATTGGGTTAAATTCATCACTATTTTGTTGTACTTATAAGTAATTAATTGTGATTGAGGGATACAGACTAAATTGTAACGAAGAAGCTAATGTATTATCCTTTTACTCCAAAATTTTAACTTATTATTTATTTATTATTCCTAATATTTAGCCTGAAGAAAGTGGAAATTTCGGCAAACAATGAAGTCGGAAAAACGAAGGTATACCTTGTTATTATTAGTCACATATAAAATCAAAGAAACATTAAACTGCCATAAAGGTTGTTATGTATACTAAAATACTAGCCTCCTTTTCCTCAAAGGAACCATCAAAAATAGTGGCAGACAGAGGAGTAAGCACAAGGCAGTGAATGTGAAGCTTCTGTCCGCTTGGTAACACTTGAAACACTGTCTTCAATGGTGGTAATGTGTTCTCGAATGTCAAAATAGCTCTAAAACTTCTATACTGAATTTTGGCCCAAGCCCATAAGTTGGAGCTTATTAACGAACAGTTTCAAAGGCTCTAGAGACACTATCAGAACATTAGTACCAATATCAAGCCACTTTTTCCACCTCGACACCTGAATTGAAGTTTAAAAGGAACCAGCATTCCTAACTCCAAATTAATTGGGAACCAAAATATTATTTATATGATTAGACTTCTTCACTTGCTGACAYATTAGTGTTTCTAACATCTTCTCTAGGAATCGTAGTAAAGAGTTTATATTCGTGGGATTAGGTACTTTTGGAAGGGAAGTCGTCACTGATGAATGAATAAAAGCATTAGGAGTTCTGACATTTCCATAATATAATAATGCTAGAATATTTTTAGGGAGATTTCTTTATCTCGAATATTAATTGCAGCCCTAAAAAATTTGCTACAAAGCCAAAGCAAGGATAGGATAGTGAGAACACGTGCGATTTTAAATATCCTTTCTTCAGAGTTTTAACTTGAAGACCTTTTCACCAATGGTTGCAGCGCCTGCGGTTATTTATTGTATTATTACGTCAATTTATATTTCCTGAGGCTCTCCTATGGTCGCATAACTCACTTCAGGGTGAAATTTACCAAATTATTAGCAAGTGCGTGGGGTATCAAAATTCAAAATGGCGCAACTGCGTTGGACGCTTTTTATGCTCAACCGCGTCAAGTAGGAACACAAAGCGAACACAGTTCGCTCTTGATATATTAGAATTTAGCCGAACTCCACGGAACTGATATCAGTTGAGAAATAGGGCTGCCACAGGTGGGGTTTAAGGTTTCCCGTTCTTGCTCGGCCCCTTTAAATCAGTTTCCAGTTTTCCGTGTTATTTTTGCTAATTAATTAGGGCTTGTCGGGTAGACTGGACAGATGGCGGGCGAAAACTAAATGAAAAATGCCTTGAATTAAAGTTATACGGTATGAAGGCTTGACACTGCAAAGTAAACATCGCCGCTTGAATGAGTTTTCGCTAATTTCAAAGACAATTAAGAACAAATACCACACGTTAACAGAAAACCACGTTCTGCATCTAAATGAAGATCTCATCATCAACTTCTCAAATTATTTAATACGCCTTCGTTACTAAAGCATGATTTGCAAATCTTAGAAAGAGAAGGCTCTTTGTATAACATGCTGAGCTAGGTAAAATTTTAAATAAGTTTCTATTGGCTCAGGCTAATTGGAACACCGTTTAAAGTCGTCGAATTTATTGACGTCTGTGACGCAAGTAAATGTTTTTGGGAGAGTAATTAAACAGATGCGTAAGACAGTTGCGGAAACAAATACAGTCTTCAAACTTCTCAAGCGTTTAATGCTAATCTGTCGTTTCCAAACGTATACTTTATTTAAAATGTTGCCGCTCAGCGAGGGCAATAAAAAATTTTACACCCCATTTCGAAGTGCGATATCCTTAATCGTAATAGTGCAACATTAGAATATATTTCGATATAATGCCTCCGTGCACAGCTCTGCCTGCATGGCACGCACTTTTCCAGTGGACGTTATAAGGCCCCTAATAATAAAGTGCCTTATACTTCCGCCCTCCGTCCGTTTTTATCAATTTGTTTGCATTTCGTCTGGTGTGCCGAACGCATTAAATGCAAATTTTGGACTAGAATGTAGGATAAATCGTGGGGAACTGGATTGAAATGCTGGACACGGCTTCCGAGTTCATTTGTTGTTTCTGGCAGACGTAAACGTTGTAAACAATGTGCTGACTAGCCCTTTGGTTCGTACAGGCGATAGCTTCCTGAAATACGTTACCAAGCAGAGTTTTTATTCAAACAAAATTAATACGGATATTAAATACTTTTATTTGATCATACGGCAAGTTTTGGAAAAAAAATTGAAGCTTCGGATCCACAAAACTCTTTAAGAACCAGTAGGTCAACGCATTTTTGAGTGGAAATTGGTAGAAACTGCTACGTTTAGTCTTCTTCTTTGTTTTATTTATTATAGATCTGACAATAGAGTAAAAAAGGTTAACCATTCTATAGCTTCAACATGTTAATTCACTACAGGATACGACGCTTGTAAAAAAACATTAATTATTGAGTAAATACATCATCAATGGATATATTTCAATGAAGGATAATAAACAACCAATGTTATTTACTATTCTCATTTTACTGAGCTTGATGTTGGCATTATATATACATTACATATAATATCGAATACTTTAGTTATTTATTTGTTAGCACCAACTACTTCTTTACACATGGATAGTACTCAGTGGTTAAGGCGTCTGGCAATCTTTGCCCTCAGGAGGATCAGAATTAAGAGATTCTTTATCCCTCAACTCTGATTGCAACCATTTCTGCATCCATGTTCTGGCTATAATTTGCAGAATAAATGCGCTTATTATTATTTCTCATCTATTTCGCCTCCTCAGGGCAATTTTTGCGTGTAAAATCCCGATGGGTTCCGAGCCTCGGTCACAACAAAAAGGAGGGCCACTCTAAATCTGTGCTCCCCTGATAAAATTTCCGACGCTGGCTCCCCAGATGGATATCAGGGCCGGGCAGGTGCCGACAAGCGTTTCAAAACAAGAGGCAAGTGCTCTCGTGTCAGCGAAAGCCATTCAAATATTTCTGGGAAGCATACATTACAGGCGACGCGTCGGTTACCTCTGACGCTGGGCGTCCGTGGGAGTGAGAGAGACGGCCGCACAGGCGGCTGTGATATACTGTTGGACTTTAATTAGTTTGTCATTCAACGTTCGAGCATTTCTAGACATTTGTTTTCTAAAATCTACTGTGTCTGCCTGCTTAACTGCAAGATACAGTTAATTTCGCCTGTCTGGTGTTTGCCTCCGCTGCTTCGACTTCGGCTTTCTAAATATAAATACTTGGTGATTGTATCTCGCCAGCCCCATTTATCAAACGTGCGGTTTGTGTACGAGAAATTTGTTTAACTTTTACAAATACCAGGAATATTTAACTAATACCTCCCGGATGAGATGGATTACTGCGCCGTATTTTTGTGGCATATGCTCATTTCGGGTTCTGAACGAATGAACATATATGTTCCTGTTGTGCAAAGGCTGATATGCGTAAGAACACGGCGCTTTATTAATAAAAACATATACAGCTAATTCAGAATATATATCTAAACATCAATCTATTGACGAAACTTCAATTTAGTTTCTGTTGGAAATTTGTCTCCAAAATTCACGACCAGTACGGTCATTATAATCTAAACATATAAAATAATAGATTGTTGATTAATAAAATCATACAGCGCCATTTACCCCAAGCAAAGTAGAATATAAACTTAGTTCTTGTTCCAGAGGTGGATGTGCAGTGCAACATCGAATGTACAATCGCCTTCCCGAATTTGTTCCTTGGTATTGCAATTCCAAAACTCGCTCTCATGGGTGTTACTTACAACCTAAGCCTATTTAATAATAACTTATCAATTAATAATATCACACAGCGTCACTTGCCTCAAGCAAAGTAGAATATAAACTTAATTCTTGTTCCAGAGGCGGATGTGCAGTGCAACATCGAACGTACAATCCCCTTCCCGAATTTGTTCCTTGGTATTACAATTCCAAAACTCGCTCTCAGGGTGTTACTTACAATCTAAGCCTATATAATAATAACCTATCAATTAATAATATCATATAGCGTCGTTTGCCCCAAGCAAGGTAGAATATAAACTTAATTCTTGTTCCAGAGGCGGATGTGCAGTGCAACATCGAACGTACAATCCCCTTCCCGAATTTGTTCCTTGGTATTACAATTCCAAAAACTCGCTCTCAGGGTGTTACTTACAGTCTAAGCCTATATAATAATAACCTATCAATTAATAATATCATATAGCGTCGTTTGCCCCAAGCAAGGTAGAATATAAACTTAATTCTTGTTCCAGAGGCGGATGTGCAGTGCAACATCGAATATGCAATCCCCTTCCCGAATTTGTTCCTTGGTATTACAATTCCAAAACTCGCTCTCAGGGTGTTACTTACATCCTAAGCCTATATAATAATAACTGATCAATTAATAATATCATACAGCGCCATTTGCATCAAGCAAAGTAGAATATAAACTTAGTTCTTGTTCCAGAGGCGGATTTGCAGTGCAACATCGAATGTACAGTCGCCTTCCCGAATTTGTTCCTTGGTATTACAATTCCAAAACTCGCTCTCAGGGTGTTACTTACAACCTAAGCCTATTTAATAATAACTTATCACTTAATAATATCACACAGCCTCATTTGCGTCAAGCAAAGTAGAATATAAACTTAATTCTTGTTCCAGAGGCGGATGTGCAGTGCAATATCGAATGTACAATCCCCTTCCCGAATATGTTCCTTGGTATTACAATTCCAAAACTTGCTCTCAGGGTGTTACTTACAACCTGAGCCTATATAATAATAACTTATCAATTAATAATATCATACAGCGTCATTTGCCTCAAGCAACGTAGAATATAAACTTAATTCTTGTTCCAGAGGCGGATGTGCAGTGCAACATCGAATGTACAATCGCCTTCCCGAATTTGTTCCTTGGGTATTACAATTCCAAAACTCGCTCTCAGGGTGTTACTTACAACCTGAGCCTATATAATAATAACTTATCAATTAATAATATCATACAGCGTCATTTGCCTCAAGCAACGTAGAATATAAACTCAATTCTTGTGCCAGAGGCGGATGTGCAGTGCAACATCGAATGTACAATCTCCTTCCCGAATTTGTTCCTTGGTATTACAATTCCAAAAACTCGCTCTCAGGGTGTTACTTACAACCTAAGCCTATTTAATAATAACTTATCAATTAATAGTATCACACAGCGTCATTTGCCTCAAGCAACGTAGAATATAAACTCAATTCTTGTTCCAGAGGCGGATGTGCAGTGCAACATCGAACGTACAATCTCCTTCCCGAATTTGTTCCTTGGTATTACAATTCCAAAACTCGATAATAACTTATCAATTAATAATATCATACAGCGTCATTTGCCTCAAGCAAGGTAGAATATAAACTTAGTTCTTGTTCCAGAGGCGGATGTGCAGTGCAACATCGAATGTACAATCGCCTTCCCGAATTTGTTCCTTGGTATTGCAATTCCAAAACTCGCTCTCAGGGTGATACTTACAACCTAAGCCTATTTAATAATAACTTATCAATTAATAATATCATACAGCGTCATTTGCCCCAAGCAAGGTAGAATATAACTTAGTTCTTGTTCCAGAGGCGGATGTGCAGTGCAACATCGAACGTACAATCCCCTTCCCGAATTTGTTCCTTGGTATTACAATTCCAGAACTCGCTCGCAGGGTGTTACTTACAACCTAAGCCTATATAATAATAACTTATCAATTAATAATATCACACAGCGTCATTTGCCTCAAGCAACGTAGAATATAAACTTAATTCTTGTTCCAGAGGCGGATGTGCAGTGCAACATCGAATATGCAATCCCCTTCCCGAATTTGTTCCTTGGTATTACAATTCCAAAACTCGCTCTCAGGGTGTTACTTACATCCTAAGCCTATATAATAATAACTGATCAATTAATAATATCATACAGCGCCATTTGCATCAAGCAAAGTAGAATATAAACTTAGTTCTTGTTCCAGAGGTGGATGTGCAGTGCAACATCGAACGTACAATCCCCTTCCCGAATTGTTCATTGGTATTAAA
Source organism: Rhyzopertha dominica (assembly GCA_025024175.1). Taxonomy (NCBI): domain Eukaryota; kingdom Metazoa; phylum Arthropoda; class Insecta; order Coleoptera; family Bostrichidae; genus Rhyzopertha; species Rhyzopertha dominica. Next base: position 1,027,344 of record QCXZ01000086.1, read on the forward strand.
ATTACAAAACTCGCTCTCAGGGTGTTACTTACAACCTAAGCCTATTTAATAATAACTTATCAATTAATAATATCATACAGCGTCATTTGCCCCAAGCAAGGTAGAATATAAACTTAGTTCTTGTTCCAGAGGCGGATGTGCAGTGCAACATCGAATGTACAATCGCCTATCCGAATTTAACAAATTTATTCCTTGTTGTAACAACTCCAAAACCCACAAGCCAGGGTGTTGCTTACAACATAAGCCTATATAATAATAGTACTGGTTGTTAGAATTTTGTTTTCAAGCCTTAAAAAATCGAATTATATGTCAAACAGGTAGTATTCATCTTCATCATTTAATTTCCAAAAGCAGGTAAAATGTTAGACAGTTTTCTGCAGGTCACCCTCTATCATAGACATGTCCAGTATTAAGCGCTGCATAACTGTTTAATGTATGCTTACAATTAAAATTTAAGTCGCTGTTTTTAAGGAATCTGTCTTAATGCACTAATTATAGATATTTTGTAATGCATACACCAGATTTATTCAAACATTAGGTCAGTGAATCAGTATACTTTAAATGGTTCTGATACAACTTCGTTATCTTTATACTCGTGTCGATGAAATGTAACATGATCGCAATGCTTCCATAATTTTTTAAGCGTTATCATATTGACAGATAAGCCGTATTCGATATATGAGAATTAAACATTTACGTATGAACGCAGTTCGTTAAGCAATGGCATAAATAAGCAGGTCTGTAATACTGGGTATCTTTTATTCCGCAGCGTCTAGCCTTCTCAATCGCCATATTGTCTTTTTATATTCTCTAACATTAGGAGTTATAACTATTAATTCCTTCGTCAGAAGATCAATAACTGGTTAAGCATATCATGTTTTTAACACCTCATCATTATGATACAAACTAAGCTTATWTTAAAAATTTATTAACAATAATTTTTACCCCTCTGTCAAATTTATTTTTCGGGCAGCATAAATGCAGTAATGTCTATTGACATCCATATATTTATTTTATGAATATCAATTAGCTCTGACAAACTTATTTTTGTACAAAGAGACGATATCTTGTTTTATTTCTCTCTCTTTACTCGGCCAAGCATCATGTTCATTGGGACCTCTGCAATTTGCTTTAACAACGACTGTCTCTGTAACATTAGCAGGTGATTAGCAAAATATAAATGGTTAGGACAATTTATTTTTTTTTAAATATCAGCATTATAATCAAGTCCAAGCCTATTTAAGAACTTAAATAATATAGTAATTACAACTCCCTCTGCGTTGATGGCGATTCCCATTATAATTTGCTATAAGAGCAAAACGCGAAAATAATGAATAATTTGACATATTTTCATATTAACCTACATTGGGCGAGTGCTAGCTTAATTTTTTCTTTCATGACGCTGTAATAAAAAATATGAATAGTAAATTTATAGCACTTAATCACTTGTAACTTATTTTTCAGGTATATGCCTTAACTAATAAATTTGTCGGTCAAATTTGTTGGACCCGCTTATTTTCAGGATCTCACACATTACTCATTAATGACTGAATGTGAGAAATAAATACTGCAGTCAAGCGCTAGCTAAGTTTACAAATAGAGACGTAATTAGCCCTCTCTAGTTATGTAAAAATAGATTCTACTCAGAATTTGAAAAATAGCCGAGCCTCACTCCCAATGTTGTGTACTAGACGACACCCTTATTAATTGGTGGTGTTTCTGTCAGTAAGTAACGTGTGTGTCTTAAAATAGAGCTCTTTCTGAAGTATTAAAAATTTAGATCGGTTCGCTATTATAGACCGTGACTAGAAAACTTGACGTATTGATCTATGCTTTCATGGATGCCTAATTAAATACAACAAAAGTTCGTTTATTGTTTTTATTAAAGCAGAGAGAACATACTTCATTTTTATATTTGTTTGTTGCAGCAACTATTGCGTTTTAATTTCAGATATAATGATAATATATTATTACTTCCTGTAAGATATACTTACTGTTGGGCATCCAGATAGCTACTACCTCATTAAAATATATAATAAACGTTAATCGTCCTAAGTT
>QCXZ01000086.1:1029501-1294267 GCA_025024175.1 Rhyzopertha dominica
GCTGCCTTTACAACTCCGATCGGCTGTAAATGACACAACTATACGTCACTAGGTGTTTTGCAGTACTAAGCGATTGAAATAGTGGCACTATTGTGCCTATTGGTGTAAAGTTAAACCCTTGATGCGGAAAAAACGTTTCATCTTTACAGAAACTAGTAGTAGAAATGACTGTAATATTGTGTACTTGTACTTTTCCTTTGAATGCTGGTCTGTGGCTTCATTTTATTTATTATCAATTGAATTCTATCATTGACCTAATGCAGATTTTGATAGTGTGATGGATGGAGCAACCAAAGTGCGTGTTCTTGCATAAACTAAGGAATTTTGTGATGTAGACGGGAAGATGCACTTGTTGAGCGATTGCATCTTCTATCGGAAACAGCGAGACGGCTGATATAACATCTTCCTGATTTGGATATCGAGCTGAGCGTTCGGGCGAAAGTTCAGAAGTTCGTATCATTCACGAGGTGCTTACCCAATTGCACGAGCTCTGTGACGAATTTTACGAGTGCTTTATTGGATCCTCACGTGATGAAAAAAGAAAATATGTATTTCCCGGGTCCGCGCTTTACGATCCAGAACGTTGCACTTTCCGTTTTTAAATTAAACAGAAGTTCAAGTGGATAATGCGTGCGAAAGTGGTTATAAACCGTCGATATTTACGACCCATAAACGTGGATTTGTTTTCGAACGGTTTAGTCACACGCCCAAATCCCCAGGCTTCCCTCGATCTCTCCCGGCTTCTGAATGTTTTATAAGCAGTTCAATTAGCAGAAAGTCGCGCATTCTGACGACCGACCGAAATTGTGGACCCCCTTTAGGCGCTCTCGCATTTGTACCTTCGGAAATATATACGATGCTTTAGCAGAATCACGAGGATGAATTATAAATGTCGGATAGGCGCCATCAAGCTGGATTATTTCGCCAGGGAAAGAAATTCAATACAACGAAACGAATATTTTATTGATGATACGTTGGCACCTAGACCYAAAGACACCTAATACAACACACCACTTCGTGACAGCTCAAAGAAAAAAAGAAAGCATATACAGATGTAACAAAGTTCTTGAAGCGTTATACTTGGTGCTTTTTTCAACGTGCGATGGGTTATAAAAATATTTGTTACTAGTTTTTCTACAAAATTGCCAAAATGCTTAAAGCATGTCATATCGTGACAAGCTTTTGGATTAACCATCCACCTTGTCTTGTTTCATAACTCTACCCTCCCTTTAATTCTGGTCTCCTGTGTTTATTTGCATATATTTTGTCTTATCTGTACTTATTTCTAATTCTGTTTCTTTGAACTTCTTGCTAGGATTGTCATATCCGCGAGTGCAAGACACTGATGGTTCTTGATTACTTGCTCCAGTACTATATTAAATATGGTTGTTAAAGCCTTTGTTCACTGTGAAAGGTGATGAAGTACAGTTATTAATTTTAACTTTACCAAATGAATTATTCTTCGTCATCTTGTTTGGTATGCTAACTTTTTTATAGTAGAAACTATGTTCTTTTTTCTTATGGATTACAGGCTCGTTTAATATCAATTAGATATAAAAATGTGATTTTGTGCTTATCTATCATACTAACCACTAAAACATTGCGGTTGTAATTTTCTAACATCATATGGAGTCCTTCGATTAGTTTGCGTCCGATCATGGTCATCTAGATGCAATGTCAAATGTTGTTCTAAAAAAAAGTAGGTGTCAAAACTTTAAAAGTTAAAAATGGGCATGAATATTGACATTAAAAATTGCTACTGAAACATTTGCACTAAGAAAATAATAATCAAGTTTGTGTTAACCCTGCCATCAACCATTTTCTTAAAGATTTTTTGCTTTGCTTGCAGAACATAACGTAAGGCATGTGATTCCGATTAACATTTAGTATACTGAAAAGGTACATTTTTACTTCGTTTGGTGTCATTATTTCACTTAGCTTTCGAAATTTCCTACTCATTAAAAAGTTTATATATTTTTATACAAGCTTTGTTTATTTGTTACTTAAAAAGTTTCTGTACTTTTTCTCAAATATATGAAGTACTATGTTTGGGTCCAAATAATTTAGAGTATGTCGACCTAGAAAGCTATACACAAGAAGTCTTCTTTTTTCTTTTTAGCTGAGCTTTCGAATTTATTTTGAATTCTTCGCCAGAGCATCTACTATTAACATAAACAACAACTTAAATGCAACCTTATACTTAAAGAAATTTGAGGTTGTGTGTAAATGAACAGTGGTTTTTTTTAGCGAACATACGTTTTAAAAGTATAACCATAAATAGCTTCTGTCAAATAAAACTAATTAGTTAGTTTTTCATGTCATTTCCTGTGATAACAGATATGTGTAGATATTGGTTAGTTGTTGGCTGTCCGGTTTTTTATTCATGATGTTATTAATTTTATTGATGTGGTACATTTCTAATGCTRCATCGCAATCTATCGTATGGTTGTTGTTAACTACATACGTGGCTAACACACATAGGTATCTTTTCTTGGAAATATCGCATTTGTGTAATGGCATTCTGTTTTTGACCCACATATATAGTGTTACATTTTAGACTGTAAATTACATTGGATTTGAATTTCGTTGGTGTTTTTGATTTTAATTTAGTAAAGAAATTTGAACATTTTTTGATACTTCTTGCTATTTTAATATTAAAAAAGAGTATTGCTTCTGTATAACTTTCTAGGTCGGCATACCCTTTATTATCATTTAATATAATATCAACATGGGTGGAGAAGTGGTTCGCCGTTGGAGTCGTATTCTATCCAAACTGGCATGAAAGGGCGTAACTCCTTTCGCACGTATTTGTTGTAATGAAGTTTAAGAGAAAAACACGCGCATATTGACTAAAGTTATATTAAAAACTACATTGTAATGTGTACAAAACTATTATGTGAAACATATAGAACTATTAAACGAAACGTACGGAATTGAGCGAAACATAGCGGATTCAATCAGCTACACCGGTTGCAATGCTTTATATAACCTCGGTAAAACTATACAGGTAAAGGTTTAGGAAAAACCCACAATTCTTAGGGTCGGTCCTAAGCAAACGGATGACCGCAATAAATATAATTCGGGGAATACTGGCATAATGCAAGAGGTAGATGAAACAATGGGATAATCAAAACGTTTATTTCTTTAACTTAAAAACAATTTATTTAGATGTTTAAAGGATTTTTTGAATGCAGTCCAATTAATTAATTTAAAGCTTTGTGTCTTGTGTTAAATGAATGTTATTTTAGGAGTTTCAATAATTTTGAGAATTTACTTAGCCGTATAATTTATTTGTTTCAAATATTCTTCCAAAGAAATCGTTCTCTCMGTGTGAACCTTCGCGCTTTTTGATGAATCCGGCAACCGATTGGTTCGTATATGATACCGGGGGTGGGGGTGGATTAAAATTGTTGCCTCTCGTGGCTTAATTGCGACACCGGTACAGCAAATAATTCGCGGGGCGGATCGTTTGAAGGCGATCTCAAATTAGTGTTTGTCGCAAGTAACATATCCCAGCGGCGGATGAACGGGAAGAGGTAGTTAATGAAGGGGCGCCGGCGAACACTCGAAAATTTTAAAACTCATTACGACATATTTGAATTGCAATCGAGTTAGCTTTACTTTTGTGATGAACTGCGCCGTCATAAAAAGCACAATGGTGCTCAATGCGATTAGAATTCCTGATCTCCATAACTTGGATGACCTTTAACTGCGCTCTCGAGCGCAACATAATCGCAGTCCCAAATGAATCCCCGGGAACGGAGGCGCTCCGGCGCAGTTCTTGCATTGAAAAGTCCACTTCAAACATTCTTTCATGTAAAAGAGATTTCCCCGATCTCACGTCTGGTTGCCCTTCATTTCGGCTCCTGAAGTGCAACGTGGAGGATTAGCCGGCGAGATATTGCGATGCCGTTCTGCCGCTGATCGCCGTTTGATGGCAGACGGCCGGGGCCGCCTTCGCCCCAAACTACCCCCGCCGATGCACTCGCTCGAACGGCTTTTAATTATTCAACTGTTTCAAATTTAAACGATTCCCACGTTCCCCCGGTCAAACACCATCTTTCCACGGCTGCGAATCCCAGGGTGATTGTGCTGGTTTCGTCGAATATCCACAGACACCGTTTATATCTGTAGTTAAGGAACCGAAATGCTGCAATTTGTATGCACCCGGCCAACTGTCATAAATCACCGTAACCCGACCTGGCAATCTTTTCAACTTGGCCTCGAATTGGAACGACAATGATGTCTTCATTGGATTACACCTAAACAAACCGAAGAACAGTAATTTAATTAATTACTAAGAAAGTACTACCGAGTTTACCCAGAGGGTAACTCCTAAGAAAAAAAATACATAGATTGTGGGATTCACACGATTACATAGTAATGTTACTTCTACAAGAATAGTCTTCAAGAAGTCGTTAAAACCGCTTTACTTAACAAATTGACAAAGCGCTTTCAGCTAATATAAGCCATCATCAGCTCCTCTTAATCTAAATACAGAAGGATTTATGTCAAATTCGAAATAAGCAATCTTAACTGCATGCCAAAAGCACAAACATGAATTCAATGATCAAATACAGAATTTAGAATAGAACTGAAATTACAAAAAATCTATAAATCTATAATTTTGCATATATAAAGAATTTCTAGGAAATTTAACTTTGGAGATTTGTTACAAACATGTAAAGAATTTAAATTATTTAAAGAGGCAGTGTATATCAATTAAGTAGCTTGGAAACAAGCTGATTGAACGTACGTGCTTTGTCTCACTTGATTTATCAGATAACTCTGACGATCGTTTCGACCTAAAACGGTCATTATCAAAGAGATAACAGTGTTATACTAAACTCAGATGTGCAGTATTTTGTTTACATCCCCTTTTTTACAGGGGTTGTAAAATCTCTCGCCTGGGTTTGAAGGCCGACTTTATAATTTCGGCAATATCAAAGGCGTACTGGACGTGGGAATTTCTATTTGTGTATTTGCCAAATGTTTTTTCTGATGCTGAGCTTTTTTAATTTCCAAAAGTTCTAAAAGGTTCAGTTCTTTACCTTTCCTTTCGCAATGCAAAATTTTGACGTCCTTTTCATCTAAGTTATGGTTATTTCTTATGCAATGGTCAGCAAAACCTGTTGTGCTTTTGTTTGAATTTATTTATTCGCAACATGTTCAATTTATTGGATTTTGGCTTATTGTTAACTAGAAGACCTCCCAAATTGCACTTATTAGCCTCTATTGCTTTTATTCCGAGTCTATTCAGCCTATTTTTAACACAAACACTAACTCCCTTGACATAATTTACTGCGGCAAAAATATGTTCTTTTTCATTGATGTTAGCATTGTACAGCATTCTTTGTATTCTAATTGTACATTCCTTTTTAAGTATTTGGTCCACAATTTTCGTGTCATATCCATTGTTAAAAGCTATTTGTTTAATTGTCGTTAATTCTTTTTCGAAACTTTCTTATTTAAGTGGTATATTTATCAGTCTGTTTATTAAACTATAACAATTGATTTGAAGAAGCCGGGATTGTAACATGTAACCAACACAGTCAGATGTTGCGTTCCCGGCTTCATCAAATCAATCGTTACAGATTAAGCATTCCGTGTTTTATAGTTTAATAAACAGACTAATAAATATACCACTTAGAAAATTGACGACAATTAAACAAATGGCCTTTAACAATGGATACGACACAAAAATTGTGGACCAAATACTTAAAAAGCAATATAAAATTAGAATACAAAGAATGCTGTACAATGCTAACATCAATGAAAAAGAACATATTTTTGCCGCAGTAAATTATGTCAAACGAGTTGGTGTTTGTGTAAAAAAAATAGGCTGAATAGACTCGGAATAAAAGCAATAGAGGCTAATAAGTGCAATTTGGGAGGTCTTCTAGTTAACAATAAGGCAAAATCCAATAAATTGAACAAAAACGGCATTTACCAAATAAAATGCATGCAATGTGACATGATATACATAGGACAATCAGGTAGAACTATTAAAAACAGAATTAGATCGAACATGTTGCGAATATAAATTCAAACAAAAGCACAACAGGTTTTGCTACTGACACCAGTCCCAAATGCAGCAGGTCCACATTAGTAAATGAACATAAAATTAGCGTAATCGAAGACCATCAAGTTTCAAAGTGAAAAAACAACAAAGGGGTTAGCCTTTGCTCTTTTTCAATTTTCTGTGGAAATTATTTTTGTTCAAAATCGGCACAGCGATGTATTTTGAGCTCCAGATTCCAAAAATGCAGTCAGAAATGAGCTAGGACGTCCGGAAATTAATTTTTCGCAAGTGGACCCTTTCTGCTCTAGGCCACTTTTCAGACGAACCGTTGCAGCTAGAGACCCCTGTAAAAAAGGAGATGTAAACAAAATTCTGCACATCTGAGTTTAGTACAACGCTGTTATATCTTTGACAATGACCGTTCTAGGTCGAAACGATCGTCAGAGTTATCTTTCCCAGCTACCTAATTGATTCAGGATGTTTCACAATAAATGCACCTTTGAATTCATTCAACATATTAACTATATCAGTTTCAGAGCGCAGTCTTCTTGATGATACTTTTTTTATTTAAATTTAAACACGCGTATTGAAATTTGAGCTGACTCCTAAACCACCCATCAGGTAGTAGATCCGCACCTTTAAGATTCCCAGAAAAATAAGTGGGACGAGTCAACAATAACGTCAGCATTATGTTGGAATTCCGACCTCGTGGAACAAGGAAGGCTCGGAAGAGAAGAATTCATTTTTTTCTGCTGGGGAAGTGATTACGCAATAAAAATATTGGCAACGGTACGTGCAACGGCAGCGAGATTAAAATTAATGGGAAGATTCCTTACCGGATGACTTGTTAAAGTGGGTGGCTTATTTTCGGAATTATTTAATTATGTTTGCTCTTTATTTAAAAATTCTCTCCAGGTCAATCGCGAATTGATAAAATTCTAACTTTATAATCGTCGGTCTTCGTGTCAATCCTGATTCATTCTCTCCCAGATTTCCGTATTGCGGAAAAGTCACAGACTGATGCGCGCTTTAAAGATATCGCCCGTGGAAATTAAATATAAGTACGGATCATCCTAATTTGGAATTATCGTTTTCAAAGCAACACCCACGTTCGTCTTTGATGAACTTTACCACTCAAATTAGCAGTAATTACTGACAAAACTCGGTCTTTGCTGGCTGACTTATGGGACTGGAGCAGTAATTTAATTTAGGAACGCCTACATGGCTCGACTTGAAACGGTTTGAAGTTTTTTTTTTGTATAGTGAACGTGGACAGTTTAATATTCATATTGTCAAGAAAGTTTGCGAGTATATTTCAATTATTAATTGGCGAATTCTTCTTCTTGACCAGTGCTTTTGCAGATTCTTTGACAATATTTGAGACACTTTGAAGTCTTGCATTGTTTTTGACACGATCCTATCGAATTGTTTAAATTTCGAAATCTTCTAATATAATTTGCATGATATAGGCGGTCTGAAATCTCGTTTATTTCCATTTTTGCTTATGGATTTCTATCTGTTTGTTTGCATAACTAAAAACCAAACTTTTGGAGAACAGTTATTTACGAATAATCAATTCTCACATAGTAACTTATTAAAATTTTAATTTTCTCTTGCAACATCCTCATGGGTCTGGTTCGATAAATAAATGTCATGTCCTGGTATTTCAACCGCGTGCAAATTTAAAAATATCTAACACATACTATTTTAATGGTCAAAACAATTACAATAATGTTTACGTTAATCTGTTATCATCACGTTAACGACCACGTTACCTGGGTGGAAGAGCGACGCTTGATTCAAGAGCCTGACTGAGAACTGGACCTCATATCCTCGAGGGTAAATTATACGAGGGTAGTGGAATTTGCAGAGTTTCAAGATGGATATCTCCACTACATGTATCTTGCCTCGAACTTCCCAAACATCTACTTATAAATCACTGCATAAGCTGGAAAACAACTTTAGCGCGGCCGTTTAAAATTCGCGATTCTTTTTTAGTTGGCGAGTGGATTTTTCAGCGGAAGGCATTCCTTGGTTTAGCAGTGGGCCCTGTAAGATGCAGGGAACTAACGAGCGCATATATCACTGCATATCACTGCAGTGGGACTTCCGCTGTAGTTCCGAGAGACGTTTATAAATGTCACTGGACGTAATGCTTTTATCCTTGAAGGAGCTCCAAGAGTTGACCGCCTTTGTCCGATGTTACTTTATGTTTACTTTCCTCACAACTGAAATTAGGTAATTTTCCGTCCTTCCTGCTGCAAATGAGCGAGCGTATATCTCGCTCGTAATATCGGCATTGGGTGAAATACGATGGCGCTCTTGTAGGATGTCTTCAGGAAACAGCTTGCGCTGTCATGGGTCCTGGATGCATCATACCAATGGGAACGCTATCAGTAACGTTTCTGCAATTGTTGCTTACATAAATACTGTGCGTTACTTACTTGCTTTTGTATACACCTTGCTTGTTTATTAAAATACTTACACATAAAAATCTTTTTTACGTCGTTATGATACTCGCAGCGCCCGTCTAGAGAATTCTATCCTCAATTTCTCAGGTGCAGCTGCTAATAATTCTCATGTTAAATACTAAATCCTTAGCTTCTAGAAAGTTGCTGCTGTTCTATGTTTAATCATACAATCTTTAGTTGCTCTTTAGTAATCTGAAATTAGAGAATGCTATCAGTAACTTTTCTGCAATTGTTGCTTACATAAATAATATGCATTACTTACTTGCTTTTGTATACACCTTGCTTGTTTATTAAAATACTTACACATCAAAATCTTTTTTACGTCGTTATGATACTCGCAGCGCCCGTGTAGAGAATTCTATCCTCAATTTCGCAGCTGCTAATAATTCTTATGTTAAATTATACAATCTTTAGTTGCTTTTTAGTAATCTGAAATTAGAGAATGCTATTAATAACTTTTCAACAATTGTTGCTTGCAGAAATAATATGCGTTAGTTATTTGCTCCTTAGCTTCTAGAAACTTACTGCAGAAGTTTCTTCTAAAMCTCCTGCCTAAAATTATGTTCTTAGCATCAAAGGAGTTGRTGGCTAAAAAATGTGTTARTAGCTTTGCTTAGTATTCTTATATTTAATTAGACACCAAAATTTCTTTACGTCCTTCTGATACTCGTAGCCCGTAGTGCTCGTGTCAAGAWTACTCATGCTTAAAAAATATGCTTMACTCTATTAGTTTTTTTAATGCTTACATAATAAATCTTCTTTAGATCTCTTTGATGTTCGTATAGCTAGTGTTGAGAATTCTATGTTTGACTTATCAGGTTAGGTCAGGTCATCAAAATTATTTTTGTATACTTACCACTATTTTATTTAAAGCTGTCATCCATAATTCTATCTGTAGCTTCTCAGTTATTCTTGCCTTCAAAAAAATGTATTGCCAACACCTGTATACTTTATATTTAAAATATTAAGATAAGATTTCTTGGGGAATTCAACCTGGTGGTCGAAATCAACGAATATCCTTTATTTTCGTAGTCTTCGTTAGGGCTTTCTACAACAACAATCCCATAATTACATTAAGTTTACAGAAAGTTGAACAACATTTTACTTACAAACTTGAGTTTTAACTAGGCAGCTCTATTATATAGGCAAGGAATCTTTGGAAATTTAACAAGTATATGCTAGATGTATTTCGCATATAACACAATGCAGAATTTTGTAATATCAATTTTGACATAAGACGATCGCAAATATTTTGTTTCCTTTCTCCAAAAAACATGTTTCTTGATTGTGCATTCTTACGATGTTATGCCTGTACAGAGATTTCCATCAAATAGATTCGCCACTTCTTTGTTCCATACACTTCCAAACATCATTTCTTCTTATTTTGTCGAACGCACCTGTAAAACATACATGAAAATGCTTCCTTTTATATATTTTTTGTTTGTCTCAGTCCAAAATATTGTTCAATTATTGGCTCATTTAGTTTACTAGATATACTTGACAGTGTGATTCCTCTATAATTTGAACCGACTCTTTTTTTAATTAATTAATTAATTAATTTTTATGTTTCCAGATATTTTTCAATTCTCACAGATAGGTGTCATCGTTTTTACCATTTCTCGCATACTCCAATTTTGTTTTTATTGTTCTGCTCCTAACAGGTGTACCGTTGCCCATTCCTTTTGATTTTTTATGTATTTTGCCTGCACACCTCTCTTTCTTGTTTTGTCAGTTTGCTTATGTTACTCATGTTATGCTTGTATTCATTCTTGCTGTTTAGTTCCTCCACACTTGATTACAAAATCTTTATTCTGTCGAAGCCATGAAAATTTTTGTCAAACGCATTTAGAATTGTCCAAACATTTTTTACATCATTTCATAAAACTAATACTAGATCTTTCCGGATATACTAATGTCAGAGGAAAGTACTTTTTAAATCAGTTTTCTTTCATCTTTGGTTGACGGATTTTGTATAGGTAAAAGCACCGGCTACGTTGAAGTTACTTAGATGTTAATTAAAAGTTTATTTACGAAGTTTACCTTACTTTAGTTATTAATTAATTAATCAACGTGACGTTTTAATCTGTTTAACTGCGTCTATCTTTTAAGTAATATCCGGCAATGTTGCGTTTGTACGGTAAAATAACGTAGAAAACGAGTCAAAATCAGGATTATTAGCAAACCGGCCCGGTTGTATTCTGCAAGATGCTAGCAGACTGGAATCCGCCAAACCATACGCGAGTTGGTCTTGCACTTGTATAAAGATTCCATGTAGGATTGACAAGTTTAAAAACTGAAATTGAAGGATACGTCTTTCAAAAAGCAGGACAAATACTAAAAAAGCAGGACACTTTTATTTTTCTTTATGAATAAAAAACATCAAACTTATAATCACCAACCTAATAGTAATTAATAGTGCACATACAGAACGCATGCTAGAGCCTGTACTATATGTATATGAACCATAGAATCATTTTTATATTGATGTGCCCTAGTCACATATGTACACGACTCATAAATGAGCTGTCTAAAGTCCTTATATATTTATAAATTTAGAGGCTTTAGAGCTGTCTGGGGCTGCTAACATCTATAATAGTTGTCAAAAACCTTAACTTTTTATCTCAGATTGAATACGAATATTTGGATTTATGTTGCCAATCTCTGATCTGACTAGTGAGTAATTATAAAATGCAGGACGTCCTGCACAAGTCTTTTGCAGGACGCCAAAATTTAATGTCGGAATGCAGGATGTCCTGCGAAATCCAGGACACTTGGCAACCCTAATTCCATGTGACAGTGTACGATGCCGCATGTAGCTTCAGGTACAATGGCTTTTTAAAAAATGCTGCCCTGAACTTTTCCTCATACTTTTCGTATCCACCAACCTATCAGCAATAATACTCAACGAACTCTAGCTTCCAATTTTGGGTATATTTGTCAACATTACAAAACATTGTTAACAGGTTGAGATTGTAAACATCCAAGAACATAAATTATGACTGCCGAGGAGTGTAATTCCTCATTAGACCGCAGCCAAATAACAAGTCTGCTGTCCTCCCTCTGATTGGCCAGCGCAGTGAAGCCAAGGAATCTTAAGGGAGAAAGTTCGGAAAAACTTTGTTATTTATGAAGAAATATAAAAGGAGATTTAAATTGCCTTCATTATGTGAGCGGCCTTCTTGCCCTCATCGTTCAGAGGCTTCGGCAGCTTCCTCAGAACGAGAAAAAATTATATTTGCTCCAATTGATGGTAATTTGTATAATCAGATTGGGCCATTTTCCACACAGAAAATTAAGCTTTACGGCTTTGAAACAAGCCTGTCGAATAAAGCCGGGACCGCGAAAGTGTGCTGGGGGGTGGGGTGTTTAATAAGTTGCCCTTCGCAGTAGGCGCTAGATATCGCACAAACCTCGTCAGTGTCGAAAATGTAGCGGTAAATTGGTTTCGCACCCCGCCAGAGCTTTAGCTGGCTGTCGATGAAGTTGGCTGCACTTCTAGTAATATATTGACAAACTTCGGAATTGGCAATCTTTGTCCAATCTTTACCCGGTTAATTTTTTCCGTGAGCTGCACTCCTGAACCTAAGTACAACGTGTTTCCGATATTTCTCAGGTAATTTTTGATATCACTTTATGAACAAGCGTACGAGCTTCCCAACTTCTACGAGACTAGCTGAAGTTCTCGTTTCTGGACGCATTGAGTTACATTTTATGTAGCATGTAGTGTTTTCAGTGATACTAAATATGTTTACTTGTTTCAGGTAAGCTAGAAAGCGGACATTCAAGTATGAATTTGGCACCACGGTAAGCAAAAACCTAAACTACATCATAGAGCTACCATTGATAGTACCGTTTTGAATATACCCAAATTTCTTAAGGGATCTTCAGTATCTTACTGGTTACACCGGTTTGCTGTTCTTATTTCATCAATTTTAACATTTGCATCTTCTAACTGAGCCTTCAGCGACTCAGAAGTTTCTAAACCGGCATCAGCGGCCAATTTGTTTAGCAAATACGCTAAGGCATCTTCTGGTTTGCTATGGTTAAACCATTACATTAACTTGTAACCGCTTAATATACCACGTCCCGTTTATCAGATTCTTTTGTCAAGGCTAAGGTTATGCCCTCAATTATAAACCTTCTGAAGGCAAACGTGAGGAGATTAGAAAGTATCTGGAAAAAACAGGTGTCATGGACGCCTTGACTAAAGCCTTAGTTAGCCTTTATGAAGAACCTGACAAACAGGTGAAGTGAAATTTATTTTCGAATTATTTACTTTATATTGACATGATACATAAGTACTGTATGAAAGTGTACTGTTCCCAAAGAAATATTTGTTGCAATCGCCAGTATAGAGAAGACGTTTGTTTTACTTTTATCAAACGGTATGCAAGTAAATCCTATGGAGAGAAATCCTACGAAAGCATAGAAAACTAGATATGTTATCTGTTGTTTTTTTTTTAAAGCTTGCAATATTTCGTAAAAAGAGATTCCAGATAAAAACACTAACAGGCACATTAAACTCTTCTTTAACACTTGTTGGTAAAGGGCATTTGTGTTAGATGATTTCGCAACTAAATATGTACTGAAGACTTATACTTTAGAGAGCGGTAGTACTTAAATTTATAGTATAAACAATGCGTTTTTAACACTTTTTTTTCTTATACCAAACTGGATAAGAATTTTGTTTGCTAGTACATTTATACGTAGGTACATAGAGTTGAAGAAGTTCATAATTTATTTTATTAAATAGAAAACAAGCTGTGTTCATATTTGAAATAGTGTTCACTCAACTTGCTCAATGGGCCTATAAAGTTCTGGAAAACTAGCTTTCCCTGAAGTCCAAGTTATTGCATGTTTTACAGTGTTTAAAATTAAAGTTACAGTAAGCATTGGTGGGTGATAGTTGCATTGTTAAGATAAATCTACCTATGGAATGGAGCGCATTGGTGGCTGAGAACACGTTAATCTGCTTAGTTGCAAATTTTGCAAATTTTTGAAACATCGATTTCATTATATTTTCTGTCCTTCTTGAAGACATCGTAAACCCTAGTTTTCGTTATTACCACAATGTTATATGGTGAAGCTGAAATATTTTTTTAATAAAAATCCCTAACTTTGGACCGAAACCCTCCCAGATTTTGGTAAAATACTTATATATTTTAAATGATATTGATTCTTAAATTTATTTCTCCTTTAATAGTCTTCTCTTTAAGCTGATGTTTAACTAATTTTCGAAATTGCATCAATATGATCCTTACCTTGTTTGGTCGCCCAAATGATTTATGGCGTTGCCTGGGTAGAGGGGTTGTCGCCCACACCCAAATAAAAACATTGTAAAGGTAGTATTGTACCGAACAGCGCAAAGAGTAGATGTGTGAAATTATGTAAGTGTTGTGAATAGACATAATGTTAAAGTTTTTGTGTGTTTCGGATACATATCCACTATCAAGCATCGTCTACATCAAGAATTCGCCGTAAACAAGGTCAGTGCTGTCCTATTTTCTTACCATTTTTTACCTTTTATCATTACGACTTCATGCTTGCAAGCATATAGTCTACATACCCTACCATTTTCTTTAAACACAATAAATAATGACATCCAAAGAAGAACTAACTCCTTTAATTGGCAATCGAACTGTATTTAAATCAAAATTTTGCAATTTTGTGCGTAACGTTGAAAATCCTGATAGAAAACAGATTTTAAACCTGAAAATTCGTTATGAAAACTTTACAGATATACTAAATCAATTTGATCCAATTCAAGCTAAGATTGCGTTACTCGATCCCAATCAAGATCATCACAGAGATGAGTTTGAAAACGCATATTATGATATAAGTACAGAAGTACAAGAAATCATTAGCCATTTTGAATCCAGTCGACATTTGCAAGCCGCAACTATAAGTGAAAATTCATCTTTATCTAATGACAATCTGCCGTCACATCTAAAATTGCCATCTATATCACTACCTACTTTTGACGGTACACGTGAGCAATGGTTAAATTTTCATAAAATATTCAGGTCAATGGATACACAATGAACCAAACCTAAAGGACTTTCAAAAACTACATTATTTAATATCGTGCTTAAAAATGAAGCTGCTGACCTAATTTCTACATTACCAACTACATCCGAAAATTCTAAAGAATCTAGATTTACCAACTGACAAATGGGACGTTTTATTGGTTTATATTGTACTACAGAAACTTGATTTTAATTCAAAACGCGAATGGGAAGAGGCCAACTTAAAGGATATTCCCACGTTCCAAGAGTTTATGGAATTCTTAAACAAACGTTTAAGATCTTAGAGTCGTTAGGGATAGACAAAAACACATTTCGTAAACCGGAGGACACGTTACGTCAAACAACAATTTAATAAAATGCATTCTATGCAAGGATTCTCACAACATCGGGGAATGTAAAGAATTAAAAAAATTAAGTGTTACTAATCGATTTAAAATTTCACAAGTCTTTAAACTATGCAAGAACTGACTAAAATCAAATCATTCTACAAGTAAGCGTAAAGGTCGTCTATGCAACAAACTTCATCATACATTATTGCACAATTCTGAGGCAATTACAAATTCAATTTCTAATAATCATGAAGGAAATAAAATAACACCAATTACGGCAACTACCAGCTGTTTGAGTAGCGATTCAACAAAACAAGGGTTGTTGTCAACTGCGATTGTAAAGGTACCTAAAACACATTCCGAAGTACGTGTTCTTTTAGACGTCGGTTCACAATCGAATTTTATTACGCTAGAAGTATGTAAAAAACTAGATCAAACTCATTGAAATTGACGTGACGGTGTGTGGGGTCAATAAAGTTACCAGTTCAATCAAATACAAAACATGGGTTACTTTTAAATCGCGTATTACTAAATTTAGCAAAACTATTGAATGTCTCGTTTTACCTGTGAAACAAGTACAAATACCCGAGAACATTAAAATGCAGCTTGCGGATGATAAATTCTATGAGCCCGCACTTGTAGACCTGCTTTTAGGCGCGGATACGTTGTGGGAGATGCTTAAGCCGGAAAGGATTCAGACGGGTAAACACCAACCATTCTTTCAGTCCTCCGAACTGGGGTGGATTATTGGGGGTGCCATAAACAAAAACAGTAAATTTAATACTATAATTGGTACCGCAAACACTACCGTAAATCTCAATACCTTAAACACGTAGATATGCAAATTTTGGGAAAGTGAAACCTACCACGAGAATAACATGTGGTCTGCTGAAGAGGTTACGTGCGAGAACTTATTTGTAAAAACCCATCGTAAAGTAAACGGTCGGTTTATGGTGCAATTACCATTTAAAGATAATATATCTGAATTGGGAAACTGTCGAACAACGGCCTTTGAACGTTTCTATGCATTGGAAAATAAACTTAACAAAAACCCAAAACTAAGTGAATTAAAATATTGCAGTAAGTCATTTGCGACATCTGAAATCATTACTAAACGTCAGATTTTGAGCACTATATCTCAATTGTGTAATCCTCTGGATTTAATCGGTCGTATTATAGTGACTGCAAAAATTGTGGTCTTCAAAATTAACCTGGGATGAACAAGTACCAAAAGAAAATAATCTTACGTACGGGTCCCTACACTTGAAATTTCTGAGCACATCTTCGTGTTGTATTGAGAATTCTAGGTCGTTTTTTCAGTAGTAATTAATATGGGGTCTAAAAACAGTCAATACCTTTAATAGTAAACAACTTTTTATTAAGTTCTGAAATAGAGTTCCAGGGGCATTTGTAGTGTCAAAGGGAATGCGAAATAATCTCTAGTGGGGAGCTATGTTTACGAGAAAGCTTGGTGATCAACTCCTGCTATTTTACTAACAATTTTGAACGTTAACGTTTCCCACCTTCTATTTTCTACGATATATTGCAGTGTTCCTACTAGAACTTCTGGGATCTGATCGTTTCAATACAGATAATGCTTTCTAGGGACAGGACAGAATGGGAACTAGATCACGTAATATATATACTTGCGATCTAGTGCACCAGAATAGGCTTCCTGTATATGTAGCCCTGATGCGATGATGAGGAGGAAATAACGTCTTCCCCTTCGTGTATAAAGTGATGATAAATTAAATAACAACAGCGAGTTCCCAGACAAAACAAGCCGGCGGTTCAGTTTACGGAGTGTAAATAAATTTGTGTCACTGCGTAGTGAGTCGTGGAATCAAAATAGACGCGCCGGGTGCCAGGGGTGTTATTCGCCCCCTTCTACGTGCGTGTTACATATTTAGTGAACCACTTACATGTCTTACCTTTGCGTCATGTCGTGAAGCGCCACTAAACTCCACTAATGGATTCATAAGATGCTTTGCTAATTTCTATACTGCCATAAATTAATTCTGTACCGCTTAATGCCTCGCCAGGATATTTACCCGCACGCCGGATGACGGCTGCTCAAAATGACAAAATATTTCCTACAATTTTTTAGCGATCCGTCATGCCGACCACGGCTTTCGCTGTCAAGAAGACGGGATCCACCGCGAAATGAAATGCACGGACACCTCCGAAGGGTATTCTCTCGGCTTTTTTTTTTATTTCGCCGTCTGCTGGGTTGATAAATTAATTGAGGGAAAATAGGTCGTATTTACTATATTCGTAAGATATCGTCGCCGTTACTGCAGTAAATTGTATGACTATTTTGGTCTCGGCAACTACGGGACCTAGGGCAAACTTTTATTAAGATAAGAATTACAGTTTTATGCGGACACTTTTATCCAGCTTCTAATTTTTTTAATTGCTCCCATATATAACTAGATGTTGTTGAAAAACTCATTTTCTCCGATTTCTTAACCTGCTCATAATTTTATTGTTATTATAGTCTAAATAAAACACAATGAATTTTATGGCAACGTTTCGAAACTATTTGTTTCTTCTTCAGGCCGAGAAGAATACAATCCATTACCAACAGTGTCCTTAGAATCAAAGCATTATATAACATTTCAGAAAACATCGAATTATGTAGTTATTCGATTTCTGTATCTTGTTTATGTTGCTCTTTCATGATGATGTTGACATTTCCTTGTGTGATTTCATCTATGTTTCCTACGGGATCATTCTTGTCTGTGTACATTAGAGATTCCTTATGGTCGTGGGCTTATTTCCATGGCTTCCTGGTCTCTAGACAGAATTATCGCACTATCCTAGTGGTTACTTTTACTCCTTCTTTTTGGTGTTTCCGGTAAGATTTCTTCTCTTCACTGAAGCCGTTTTGTTTCAAGTAGTTTATGAATGCTGGGATTCTCTTGAGCTGTATTTTGGCTGTAGACCTTGAACTGTTTCTTTTTCTTTTCTTTTTCCATTATCAACGTTTGTTCCTTCTCATGATCACTATGATCTTATAATATGACGTATAAATGCACTTGGAAAACCTCCTTTCAGTTATGAATTTGTAGCAGTTGCACAAATTGGTTCGATATCGTGGCTTAAAGAGCAAAAAGCAGCGACGCCGTTAGTGGTAGATGGGATCTTGCACCCTGCAAGCACTGCGACCGTTTGTAACGGGGTACCGCTGATCGAAGTGGCGCTATCTACTGTTGAATCCGTACACTGCGGTGGTGGAAAGTAAAAAATTGAAAAAGTGTCGCCAGTGTCCGGAGTAATGACCCAAAACGCCCTCTACGGAATGAATACCCTTCCAAAAGAAATAAACGGTATCTCTTGCCTATTCTTCCTCTTCTCCCTGGCAGATTGTCCTGCTGCGTTTGATAGACAAATGTAGCAATCAACGGAAACTGATAGTATCGGTCCCACAAGGAAAACGCTCGAGGCAACTTAAGGAATATTCCCAGTTAGTCGTGGCATTTGAGCGTTCTCCGTTACACAAATCCTGGCCAATCGATATGACAAGTTCGCGTTTTCGAACCACATCGGGGCCGTCTCCGATGGCTGTTAATTATAATTTCCAAAGTGATTTGCGGTGCCGGTGCAATCCGTAAAACCTGTAAAAGCCTGTACTAGGCGATTAATACTGACTTGGTGGCACATAACACCTCCACCGACAGCTGCATGTGGTGCACACGTCAACCTGACGTGCCCGCGGAAGGAAAACACGCTAGCGTGTTATTTGAGGCAGGCAAACCTGTATCAACAATTTTCCGCCTGTTGAAGTTACATGTTGTTGTCGACGCCGACAAGTTGACTCGTTCTTTTCGGGTGTTGCGGGATTTATTAATATGAGCCAGCAGATTTGTTTCCATAAAGTAAAACTGACAAACTTTAGCCGTAAGAAGGCCGAACAACATTAAATCTAATGTTTTTAAGCTCTGCCGGTGCTAAAGTGGGATAATAAAACCAGTTTGATCGATTTTTGCAATGCAATTTGCAGAGGTGTTATTTTGCAGGTAGACACATCTCTTTCCGCGTCATTTTTCCACAAACCTTTCGTCTAATTTAGTTAACAACTAACTATAATATGCTTCGAAAAGGAATTGTTATGAATTCACGTAGTTCGGGTGAAAGGTGATTGTAAATAAAATAAATTATGGTAGGGCATTCTTATTTCTTCATGGTTGCTGGTGCTGTATGAGTGGTAAAGGTTATATTCTTCTGGAATGCTTTCTTATGATCATGAATGTGTTCCACACAAGCTATAATATATAAAGATATTTCAGTTATGTATCTCACAGGATTAATTCTTTGAACTGGTTACGCATGGATTCCCGCTAGAATTATCACTTAGATTGTTTCGTCCATGCTTTACTAAATTTTCCTCATGCATGTGAAAATTTGAGGTCTAAGTTTGCCCCTCATTCATCTACGCACTCACGTGATACACGAAAGAAAGCTAAATATTTGTCGCCTCGCCATCGCTCTGCTATGTTCGTTCGCTGCTTCACATACAACGCTGTAAGCTGTATAATTCCCTTCCCAGTGAGTTTAAAAAACTAAATGTTAACAAATTTAAAATTAAACTAACAGTTCTTTTTCGACCATCAGATTTCATGATTATCATGACTCTCTTAACTCGTTCGGGCTCAATGAGCTTCGTTGACTGCTTTGCAACTAATAGGTTGTGTTGTGCTCTATTTTGTTTATTATTGATTCCATTTTTTTTGTTATGCTAACTAATATAAATAGTTGAGTTTACTCTAAAGGTTATGTGGAATAGCTACAGGTAGAATTTGCCTTTGTTTCTTATTATTATTGTTATATTCGGTGAGCCTATGCATGATTTATTCGAATTTTATTTGTTGCTGTGCTAATGTAATAAAATATAGTTTAATTTTCTCTTTTAAGGTTAAGTAGAATAGCTTCTGCTAGACTTTGCCTTTATTGTTTATGATGTATTACTCTCAGTATCTGCTCTTGTTTCAATTATTATTATTATATCACAATTGCGTAGCTTGCCAGACCGTCACAGCGGCTTGTGCAGTTTTCGAATTAAACAGAAAGGCGACGCATTTCACAGATATGGGCGTCAAATTTTAGATCATCCTCCTAGGAATTTTACAGTTTGTTTGTTTGGATGATGAATGTAAGTGTTTTTGTTTTTCCAAAGCTTAATTTCAGCTTGTTGGCTGTAAACCACAACGTGTCTCAATATTTTTCATCCGAGAGGCATTGAGTTTTGTTTAAAAAGGATATGTCATCTGCGTATAGATAACATTCAGTGCATCAGTATTTGAGGATAAATCATTTATGTGTAAACTTAATAGGAGAGGCCAATGATGAAATCGTTGCCGTTGTGATTTTATGCTAAGTTGAAGAGCCAGCTGCCATAACGACCTTTTGCATTCCATTTGTCAGACAGGATTCCATTAACTTTAATGGTACTCCTCTTATTCTATAGTGTTAGAGTTTTTCGTGAAAAATGTTGTGTGGAATACTATCTCAAACGCCTTGATCAAATCAAAAAATGTTACCTGTCTTGTCATATTTGCATGAAATGCCTCGTAAACTTTAAAGGCTATATTGCTTATTGCTGTCACTGTTGTAAGCATGTTATTCAAATTGAGGTAGTCAACAATTTTGTTTTTTATGTACAGTGCCATAAATTTTGATATTGTTGGAAGAATAGATACTGGCCGATATTTCGTAGGTAGGTGTGCACATAAAGGCCCGACTATTGAAAGCTTTGGTGTATTCGAAAGTTTGCTCATAACATAGGTCATAGTTTGATGTTAATATGATTGTAATCATTGGAAGTTGTGCTTTTTAGAGAGTTTGTCAATGTTAACACTTTCTGGGGCGCCACTCCTGCCAAGGAATAGGGATTTAGCATCTGCTGTAAAAAAAGAGTTGAAGCACACTTTGGATCAGATACATCAAGTCTTTTGGGCAAGCAGCAACCCATTGCTTTGAAACGTTCTATTTTTTGGAAAATCAAAATATTTTGTATCAGTTCCTTTTGTGGTCATCACATATGAGTATCGGGAAATAAAAAAAGATCATGGAAACACGTGTTTAAAAACGGTTCACGATACTCACCTACTGTGCACTAGTATTACTGGCTTACCCTACTGACTATACACATGGACATTCAAG
Organism: Rhyzopertha dominica; assembly: GCA_025024175.1. Classification (NCBI taxonomy): domain Eukaryota; kingdom Metazoa; phylum Arthropoda; class Insecta; order Coleoptera; family Bostrichidae; genus Rhyzopertha; species Rhyzopertha dominica. The sequence goes on from QCXZ01000086.1 coordinate 1,050,512, forward strand.
TTCGTTTCTTGACGTACCATTGAATCGCTACCTACAGACCAGATGGGTGGGGGACTAGCGACCCCAAAACTTTGATCTAAGTCGCCAAAATTTGTCAAGTGAGCCAAAGCTTGTATTGAAGGATTAGGAAAAACATCTGTATCGTTTCCGCTGGACTCCATAATCCGATCAACGCCAGTAGATTATTCAGCATACCGGGTGTGTGTGGCTCCGATGGCTGGTTGTTATAGAAAATTGCCGTGAATCCCCTGGCGGCGGCGCATTAATCCCAGTGGTGTTATTACGAAGACGGGAGCGCGTCGGTTAATGCCCCTAGGTGYGTGATGATATTTTTTGCCCGMCCGCTGWTATATTCCTCGGTCAAATGTCAACGCGCGTCTGCAGGAGCCCAGAGTCCAATTTTGAGATGTATCAGGGTCGGCGGGAGCCGGGACCAGAATTCCTGTTCGGACGTTGATAAACGAGCTCGCGTTGCCCATCTTGTTTGCGGGGGGCAACCTGGGGCCGGCTGACGCTGGCCCGCTCGAATTCCCGACGAATAACTCCGTGAAGGGTGTTTATTTACGATCAGACCATGCGTTATTGGAATACAAAACTGCACCCGCACACCACGACGCCAATACGCGCCCTATCTCCTTCTACGCGCGTACAGCGTGTTTTGTCTGCCCTCACACGAGACTTGCTCAGACTAATGAGCTGCATATTCTTATAGTTATACCAGACTCATCAACATACTACGTCTCCAAGATTACGGCACCTACCCAACCTTTCGTGTGTTTCAGCTACGAACACCAAAGGGCACCCAAAATCAACTATTTATACGACATGTATGGTAAATGTAAATGGAAGACCAGACCTGAATGAGGAACTAAGCGCCAAAGTGGAAAACGTTCGGTATATCATTGGGACTATATCTGTCATATTAGGTGTTTTTTAAAGCATATAAAATTTACTGCAAAATGAGGCCAAATAATTTTTGTGGGTCTAATATTACCAAGATTACAGTTCTTCAAAGATAAAACACTTCCCAAAAGGTACAAAATTTTAATTATTAAGATCCTCAGAATGAAATCGTTATCAAGCAAAGAATGAGATATGATTTTTGGCTGAAGGTTGGGTAACGTAATTCCATACAGCAGCCAAGGGGTTTGAAAGTGAAGTTTTAACTTTAACGCGAAAAATTTATTACGAATTAAATTGTCAACATATACAACAGAATCGTTGTTGCAACACAAGGTATAAATTCTTATTGAACGAAAATAACAAGCGCAGCTTGACAGATTTACGCATAATTGCATTTGAGCAGTATATTGTCATGATGAAAGCTGATATTGTCATCATTAGAGAGCTGCCATCGCCAAAGCTGACCCCATTGAGATCATCATCGTATGAGATGTAGACCAGCTTGTTCTGCTAGGTAGCTTGGTTTCTCATGTGGACTTCCAGAGAGGTGGCAGAAGAGAGCAAGATATCCTAGCTTAATCATGTTCATTCAAGCATTCAATGCTTCTTTGAGCGGTATCCAACAGGTATTCATATCGAACACAGCAGTAACATTAATGGCGGATTTGGCATAGCCACCATCAACAATATCTCATAAGATGTTCATGGAAAAAAATTTGACTGACGAGTAAAAATTAAGTTAGTTCCCTTTGTCATTCGTGAGATTTTTCTGCGAATTTAATCTATTTAAAAAAGAGAAGTAATTTATTTCCTCAAAACAGGAGATGTCAAAAACAAACAAAACTAGTGCGAAATGATCACTGTTTTTCGATCACCGCTAAGTTAGCACAAGGTTCTCGGGGTTGCAAATTTGAATGTATGCAGGTCCAAAACACATGAATTTGGTGTCCGTCAATGTTCTCGAATCCAACAATTTCTTGAAGGTTAGTAAGTTTACTTAAGTGCAAGCTTCTTTTTACATGGCTACAGATTTACATAAGTGTGAAGCTAAGAACGATCTCATCCACTGTATTACGTGGTTCAGGCATGTTTCGTTCTAAAACCCTTAACTTCTTGATGGCTCTGTGAATCCTGTAACCATGTAAAATACGAATGACATGTCAAGAAAGCTTGCACTTAAGTCAATTTACTAACCTTCTCGAAATTGCTGCGACCTTTCAGTTCAGTAGTAATAAAAGTAAGTTGTGCAATTATTATTCTACCTTTGTGTTTGCCACAAAAGTTTGTACAAGTAATTAATAACCCTGAAGATATATAGTAAATCTTACATAACCTTGCAGATACTAAACAATGAAGTTAGAATGAAATTTCGAAAAGAGCATCATTGCTGAGAAATGAAGCTGTAATTGAAAACAAAGATCATCAAAATTGGATTAGCCGTTCGAGAGAAAATCTGTTTAGAATTGCAGTCAATCCTTAGTGGTCCGTTAGTTTTGACGCGCAGTTATTTTTGTGTAAAAAATCATATATATCTGAAAATGTTTTTTAGCATTCACATTGGGGGCTAACTGAGTTGATTTTAATAGTATTTTCTATTTTATCGTTACACAGATTTAGTAATTTCTTAAGTTGAATGACATATATACAGTTATATGGTGGAAAAAATCGTCAATACAAAGCATATTCAAACAACTTGGACAAAATTGGAGAAAAAATAATACACCACTACGGAAAATTTCCAGGGACTACGTGCAATAATGTACAATCAGTGTAGTGGACCATTAAAAAAACTGCGTGCAGCAATTGGTCACGTCCTTTTTCACGGTGTAAACCCGCGTTTTGTAGCCAAGCCCCAAATGACGGTTATGGTAATCAGTTAAACTCGATAAACCGCGGTCGTGAATCAGCGGCGTGTGTGGGGGTATCTAATAAATCACCTGAAAGAAAATATTTATTATTGACGGCGAACATTCCATACATAAACGTAAAATATTGTAGAACTTAAATTTATCGTTACTGGCTTTTTATACAACCGCAGTTATGCTCGGGCGGAATTTATTTCAAGTTCCCCTTTGTTCTTTCATAAAGCCCCGCCGATAAAACGAAACCATTTTTGAAATTTGGTTACGCACAACAGAAGCCTTTATATTTGTTTGCGTTCAAGCGGATCAAGGAGCTCTCGAACATTGTAATAGAAATTCCAAACGACGACGTGAGTTCAATAAAACGCGTAAGTGCAGGTTCCCGTGCACTTTTTACGTACAATTTGTTGCCCTTAATAAGCTGCCATATTACGTTTATACTGGCGGGCCCAGGCATTCAAGCTCGGCAGCGGAAGTTCCCAGGGGCCAGCCCTCTGTTCGCATCGTTTGTTTTGACTTATAATTGAATCGCAATAATTAAACAGGTCCAAGACCAGTGATTATATCTTGAATCCTAGTTCTGACTGGCCCGCAGAAATCTGTAATTGTTAACCCCTCTGTGCTGTCCAGCACGATGCAAATCTTGGGGATTCCAAACTGTATTGCATTATTAAATTTGATGGTATCAACTAGTCCCCAGAGTACAGATTTATCCTTCCTTGACTAATACGAGTCAATCAGAAAGTAAGCAAGTTATTGATAAGAAAAACTACCCTTTACCCCCATCTTCAAGAAGCTGTGAATTCCGACTTTAATTACGCCCTAGAAGTAGTGGTCTCTACTTTAGTGACCGAAAAGCAAACAGAAAATGGAATGATCTTTAGCGTTTACGAATTAAAAAATGACAAACAAATGGGAAAGGCTTTATTAATAAAATATGGATACCAATGGTCAATATTCTATTAATTTTTTAGTTGGCAAGAAGTGGAATATCGTGAAGCACACCATAGTTTTTATGAATTTGAAACAGTATCATACAGACTCATATCCGCAGTAAATAGTTTTCTACCACCACAATAGGAACGGGATCAGGTAGTGTCTACAAGAAGAGAGTTAAAAAATGATGTAGCGGTCTAAAATTAAACTAAAATTTCAATAAAATGGACAAGAAGTAACGATTCTTTGTTACATTTTCATTGTTACGGAGCTCAATTGAGTTTTCTGTTAAATTGTTATATAATTTTAGAAGAATGTTAGAAGATCTTCGATCTATGTGTACCCAAAAAACGTTTCCGCAACTCGAAATATCCTATATGGTTCATGTCTGATATAAAAGTAAATCTCACAGCTAAAGACTATTACAGAAATAAATGGCTAAAGTACGGTACCTTACTGCAATGTTATAAACCAAAAACGTGGTTCTAGTAGAATTTCTAGTGGTTTTCTGATCCAAAGGGGATTGTTGTTATATATTATATATTTCTGAAACCATGGATTCTAGGTCAGGTAGATGCAATCTTCATCAAAGCTTTCGATACAATTTAGCATGATATCCTCTTACACAAATTAAGTTATTTTGGTTTCTCTTCTAATTCTGTGCTACTAATACAGTCCTATTTAAGAGATTTAACTTAATTAAGATTAATTCAATTATAATTTTATAATATCGTCCTGTAATTGGTTCCGTTGGATAATAAAGTTTATTACTATTATTATTTCACCTGAAGTTTAGTAAGGTTGAAAGCGTCCCTTCGAGGGAATTTTGTTTCTTGTTTTCCTGCAGTGCATAATTTAAAGATGCCGATGTTCGAGAGGTATTTAGGCACCGCGACGTATATTAAAGGAGGACGCGAATTGATTGAAATTAATATCAAGCGGTGCTTGAAGAGCTCCGCCGTAAGTAGGGCATGTTGGCTCAAAGGTACTTCCCCCTCATTAAAAAGTACGTTTCAACTTTTAATTAAACCATCTGAATGGATAGTGTGCAAGACACGTTCGGCAGATTTTAATATAAAGTAAGCCATCGATAATTCAAAAGTTAGATTTGCATGATGGCCCGCTTTTTAGTGGATGCCTGCGGGAGACAGCTTCGCAAAATGAAATATATATAACAGGGGACAAAAACAGCTCGCCTGAGTGACACATCGTGCTAAGTAGAAAATAATAGTCAATTGTGGCCGAGGTTGTTCAGCCATCGAGTGTTTTTGTGAACGCGTACAATTTTAATGTGATCCGCGAACAATGTTATTCAATTAATTTTCGACATCATGGAGGTGCGGAAGTTTCCGCGTGATACTTTTCATGCAAACATACGCATCTCATCCAGGCAAATCGATACCACCAATCTCCTAGGGATATGTATCCCGGTTCGGGATGATATACGTATACAAAAAAGCACGTTTGACTGTCGCTCTGTGTTATATAAATACGGACATGTACAGCAAGGCTCATCTGTCACACGCCCATGACAAAGTAACTTACTCTCTTTATGTAAATTACGAACGCCACCGCTCTCTCCGGGAATTTTCGAAAGAAAATAGAGGAATTAAAATATTTAATGGCTTTTGGCGCGGGCTCAAATGCGCCGGAATTTATCATCATAGACGAAAGATGTTTTAGTTATAAAACACCCCCGTTTAGAAACACCGAGCACTCCGCGCAATTTGTGGCCGAGTTGTTACCACGCTATTAAAATTAAGCATCTTCAAATGGCACTACACTGGCTGGATTCCTTTAATTACATGTATAAATGGAGACTAGCCGTGTAGACGAATTTCAATGTTCGCCCGGCAACTTGGTGCGTTAGTGCCCGTTAAAGTGCTAAACTATTTTATACATTCCATTTCCAAATGCAAATTTCCCTACGATGAAATCTAGTTTTGATGAAACAAAAACAAATTAGATGAGGGTTATATTCCTCGTACTCTTAAAAAAATACCCCGGGTTGAGTTCTAACCAGCGTACGGGAGGCAGTTCTGCCACTCTCAGCTACGTTTCTTTAATTTTATGGAAACAATGGCGGTAAACGCAGGACAATTAAAACGATTTTGTAATTTTGGGCAAACAGCTTCCATTACTTCCTTCTTTGTATAACGGTCTTTAAAATATAAGTCTTCTTTAATTACGAAGTCTTGAACTCTGCTTTTTTACTGCTGTTGTTCGGAACTTATCAACTAGTACAGAATTGTAACTGGCATTGTCAAACAAAATATCACTACTTTTGGGAATTTTTTTATTAAGTTTTCTGTGAACTACTTTCATGCGTATTAAACCAAGTCTTGTCTAAATAAAATATTTGTAACTGCAGACGGTTTTTTTGCTACAAAATCCATACACAGTTTTTCGAATTCGGTCTTTTTAAATTGAGACCAATGTTTTTAACGATCCCTTGTTTCTTTTTGGAATTCCAAATAAATTGGATGTCTCTACTAGCTGGCTCTCTTCACTCTCATTTCTCTTCTCATAGATCGACAAAATAGTTTTTTTCACCGTAGTATCGAAGGTTGTATTTTCTTTTTTTGGTATGCGGTTCATCCTCTTGCACATTTGCCATGATCGTCACATCAAGTAAAATATGCACTAATTCCCTCGAAGTTTCGATTAGAACTGATTATGTTTTCTAAACTACCCTTTCTTGTGCACATGTATTTGACATGAAACAAGGAGTGACATCGGAAAGACTGCAATCCGCCTACCTAAGTGTTTGGGACTTTATAAAACCAATAAGCCTTTGACCATAAACCATTGAGCAGTTTACAACTAGCTCTTATAGTAAGTCATAGACTTTTCCTACAACTATAACAAATTTCTTAACCTGTCTTAATTTTCCCGTTGAGAAGATCTTTAAATATTGAGTAAATGAATAGGTACAAACTTAGCTATACGAATTTCGCAACGTCCATGTCCAATACATGTATAGTATTCTCGTTTAGAAAAAAAACTGAAGATTTTTAAGTACTCAGGTACACTCTTAATGCTCATCTAGTGGTAGTTGTAGGATACTGTGTATTTATGATTATATTCTTAAATTTAATAGTTAATGTTCCAAAAATATTAGGTAATGGGCGTCTGTCTTTAGTTAAATACAGATTTTGTAGATAGAAACAGTATAGTTGGTTAGATAATGACCAAAATGCAGATGTCGAAGAACGTAGCTACAGAAATCAACCCTTCAAAATTTCGCTCTTCTTAGATAGGTAGCTGATCTCGTTCATAATTCACAAATATGATAAAAATACTCCTAACAACGGTGATTTAACCAACAAATATGAGGAGACATTTGATACCGCTAGATTTAAAAAACTGCAGCTTTGTAAACATAATTTGGCGGAGGAAATAACCGAACAAGTAGGCGGTAAATCAGGGGGTTGTTTATAATTTATTTTCTAATCCATTTTGGCTTGTATTACCTCGGGAGCGGAGTGGATTTACGGAGTGAAGGTGGAATTAAAACCTTTCCTTTTTCTGCAGCGTAAACACAATATCTGTTTGCGATGCAAGCCCGGCGTAAAAAAAACAACAAACAACTCCGAATCAAATTAACCCCAGCCGTACGCAGAAGACTAATCGCTGACCTTTGGCGATGACTTCGAGCCTTAGGTACAGTAAATTGTGCCCGATGCGTGGGGGCTGTTCGTTTTGTACCTTGCGCCATAAATGATTCATAAAAAACGAAACTAAGGCGTCATACAACTTTACGATAACGTGCGGATATATTTATGATACTGCTTTTCTGGATACAGAGAACAAGCATTTTGTGTATAAATTGTTTCTGAATACGGACATAATTACAAAGGAAAGGGGGAGGTTCGTTGCTGCACTGATTAAAAGTCAAACTGTTTCGTGGCTTATAATTTCAACCGGTCATAGATATTCAGATGGACGTGAACGAGGTCAATTTTATATTCAAGCAGGATAATTACTCCATCTTGTAGCCTTAATTCATTTTTGATGTAATGTAAAGCATTAGTTTTTTTGAGTTGTAAGGAATTTTGTATGGACGGAATTTGTGATTAAATTCTCTCAACAACAATTTATTAGAATAGTGCCGTTCCGGAAAAATGCCATACTTAACGAAATAAAGATGCTTGCACAATTTTCTTTGAATTTTTCGACAACCGCAATATTCACAGACTAAAATGTACATCATTGTAATTCGAATCGCTAGTTATAGCTTATCTTATCTGACGGTATCAGTACATCCTCCAAATCATTTAATATCTTTGAGGTTTGCCTTTTTATATATAGTTGACGTATTATTGTTATTGGTAGAATGCTTCGTTGTATCTTCGGCTCTTTCTTCAGGTTCCTTAATTGAATATAAAAATTAACACTTTATAAAATAATTACATTACAAACATAAAAGTATCCTCGAATTATATGGTGCTTGTAACATTGTTTTCCACCTGAATTTTACAAAATAATAACACATTTTAGCAATCCCATTACCAATTGCTGTTATTGCCTGTTAACACAGGATGCTATAAGAAACCGTATAAATGAATGTTGTAAACCCATACATTTTTAATTACCTTGTATTTGCTGTTTACAAAAAATCTGCAATTACAGTTATCGTTCCCAAAATTATTACTATTCCTGCACCCAACCGCGGAATCTGGGCATGTGCTGTTAAAGAAAGTTTCAGAAGTATGACATTTTCAAGATTGCTAAGGTTTCTTACCCCTTGTATCATTATCACTTTCTTTCTTTGCCCCATTGTCTATAGTCTAAAGGACCACATAGTCCCAAAAAGGTAAAATGCAAATTATATTTAATTTTCCCGGAAATACATCAAATATGATACTGATAAGCAACAATAGGTCTATGTAATATTTCATCGTGTTGCAAATACTTTCTTGAATTCTTTTTTTAAATGAATACTTACCTTTGCCCAGGTAGGATTTAGCTTTATAGTTTCATTCCCGTCTTCCAGAGTGAACTAACACATTCGCATTTTGAAAAAAAAAACGAACAATATAATTACTTGGATTAAGCTTGATTGTATGAGAATAATGTAACATCTAAGACAGCTTCTTTATATTTCTAATAAAAAAACATTCGTTTTTCAAGGATAGACCCGTAACAAAAAAATAAATACATTCATATTACATTTGGCCATTTCATCGATTTAATTAACCTCTGTTCAAAGTATTTAACCCGCGGGAGCACTATTACTGAATTTCCATTTTCCTTATCGTAACGTTTAGAACTTGTTAGTGTAGCCCATAATGTCAACTGCATCGAAGTTATAATATAAAAATATGCACAATAAACAATTGGTTCACAGCACTTAAGACTTGATCAAATATATTTTTCTTCATTTTGGATCATTTGTAGTTAAATATTAAGTATATGTTGGATTTTAATAATAATTCGGCAGTTTTCCTTTTCTAGAATTGCTAAAATAAGTATGCAAAAGAGTTATATTCAGCTGAATCGAAGACGAAAAAATTTTAAGGTCAAAAAGGAACAAAGGGGTTAGCCTGGGATGTTTTGCGATTTTTGACAAAAAAAAATAGATTTAGCTCAAAATCGACGTACAGATGTATTTTGAACTGCAGAATTCAAAAATGTGCTCTAAAATGAGCTAGGACTGCGGGCGGCCTAAATTAGTACAGTTTCCGAGCGAACGGTTGTAGCTAGCGACCAACTGAGACCATTCCGAAATTCATTCGTCAATCATCAATCATTCATCGTCAATTCATTCATCGATCTTACACACTTCTTGATTAGAGATTGTAGATACTGATAACGCCGTTCTAAACTATTTCGTGCTTATTGGTTGCATTTGGCAGCAACATTACAAAGGGAATGCATTTTTATTCAAATATCTATCTATTAGTTTATTTTAATATAACCCCACCTACAAGTTTTGGTTCATTTCAGAAGGAATAAAAACATTTCCATAAAAAAACAATAACCACATATTATATTTATTTGAATGTTTCATGAGCATCATAACTGGTACAGATGGTGAGGTTGAAAGACGTAAATTACTTTACGCCTCTGTGACATTATCGTCCAAAAGCAGAGGTTTTCTGCGTCCAGTAGGACTTCATTTAACAATGCCGGTGAAACGTTACAACGTTTCGTGAAAAGTCGTCGTGAAAGTGCAGTTATTAATATGGATTGATATGGAATCTACAATATTTTCGATTCGGTAAAATATTAGTACTTACTTACTTCCTTAAAAAAACGTTCTAGTAAGAAAGACGTTTAATCAAATGTCAACTTGACCTGGCGTACCTCGGAACAGCTCAGCTGCTTTGTAAGTCTCCGAGGCTTAAAAATGATCTGCGACGTTCAGAAACTCCATAAAAGAAATTAATTATCAGGCGTTACTGAGAGATAACGAGCAGGGGCGATCTTTACATTTGACAGCTTCGAAATAACGCACAATTTAAAATTCTAATTGCCACGGATACTTCTACGGAGACATCAAAGCGGGAGGGAAACTGCAACAAAACCCGGCGAGTTGGTCTGATGTAGGCGGTAAGAAAAAAAAACAGATTACTGTTATGAAGGCGCAGAAAAAGGAAGGTTAAAGGGAAACCAAAACTGATGATCCCCGCAAGGCGGGGCGCATTTAGGAGCCCCGGAATCCCAATCGATGGACTAGAGACAAACACTGCCGATCCGGGATCTTGTGTTCTGAACTGATATTAAAATTTGCCGAGGTTGATATACGAGGATCTACCAACCCGTCCGTATGGATACTTTGTTTGCCGACGTTGCTTACACAGATAATCCCCGCCAGGTCCGATCATAACATAACTTAAAGATTGTATTAACTCCATTGCACATACAACGGTCGTTCTGCGGGAACTCTTTCCAGTGGCGCATACGGCACGTGAATACGGCGTCTGGGGTTCCACATGTAACATATTATCATGGGCTGACTTGCAGGAGGCTTAACCGAGGGTTGCGCCTGTCGAATGCTTCCCCTGATTAGGTTCATCGGTTTACACCGCCAATGTTTACGGTGGTGTTTCATTTCTTATAATAGGAAGCAACAACGAGTTCAGGACATTTGCTTTGTTTTTGTATCTGGATCATTGTAAACGGTCATTGTAAACGGTCATTGCTGATGTCCTAAATACAGCAAATGATAATCTGAAGAACTTCGATTTTGAAGGAATAGGCATATCATCTGTACGGTTCTTTTTACTCCTTCTTTCTGGTGTTGCCTCTAAGATTTGTTCTCTCCAACTGTCTTTTTTGTCTTTTTGTTTCAAGTCCTTTATGAGCGCTGGGATTCTTCTGCGCTGTATTTTGATCGTAGACCTTGGAATTTACTGCGAAAAACATCTATAAAAAAAGAGTACCGTTGCGATGTAGTCGTAGTTTTCAAATGAGACTCCTTGATAATTGTCGAAATCCGGCTCGGATTTATAATACGATAAAAGGTTTGAAACAGCGTTTTTAACTCGTTGATTACGTTATTTCTTTGTTATTATGGAGCCAACTCGTTTTTGACGCGTTTAGCATTCCTTCGCGGTGCACGGCTTGGTCGAGAGCAGGAGTAACATGAAGAATTAACGTTTCCGTAGGATTTAGGACGTATTTGTCCGCTGATCCGGGAAGGAAACTAAAAGGGCCAAACCATTAATCAACCGCACTTTGGGTCTTGTATAATATAACATGTAGCGCTCGTAAAATGTTATGAAAATCGCGCAAGAACATGCAGTTGCGACGCTGTTGGAAAAAGCACGACGAATTTTATTTAACAGATGATGGAAACGCATCGGAAAATCGTTGGTGGACCTAATCGTTTATTACTTCACCGGATTCCTATAAAGGGTGTAAATATTAAAGTGTGAAAAAAGATCATTTGAGCATTAAAAACAGTAGTTTTTCGCTTCGTCCTTAGAAAGCGTACATTGTAACGGTTAAAAAGCTTTTCCACGTAAATCGTCAATTATTTTTATTTCCTCGACGACCTATATAGTTTAAGTTTAAGCTTTAATCATTTAAAATTATTTATATTCTTCATGAAACCAATTGTTCAACCGACATTTTAACATATTAGATTTTTTACCTGGGAATGAATAGGCCTCGTGGTAATTTGTATAAAACCATTGGTTCACGGGGGGTCTTTCTGGGAACAAATTTTCCTTCTAAAAATGTCCCGTAGATGTAGCAACATTTCGGTTGAAACTAAAGAATTGACCAATACCTTTGCTTTAAGCAAGATGATATCTTTGAGTAAGTACAATAATAACTGACGAATATATCAGTTTTGATAAAAGCAAGATATACTTATATACTGCTTGCGAATGCTAGTAGTATCTATATTGGATAGGGGAGCATTATCAAAGGCAATTGCAGACATGATAGCATGTTATAAGGGTTTTTAGATAATATCAAGGAAACTCGTCAGCCTGGTATGTTTTTCAAAGCCGTAACATATAAGTGCAGAGTGTATATGAACTATGCGACCTGTTAACAAATTCATAATAACCACATTCATAGGGTTTCTTGAATAAAATATTATGCTATACCAGAAAAAGAGCAGCAAATTTACCTGGGAAGGAAATCCCTAGCAGGAAGGAGGCAAGTAACTGGAATGAATAACTATTTCTGTCTGCGTGGTATTCTGAATGACACCCTTCTAGTTCGAAGATCATCACCTGGACGGGTGAATTTCTCTTGGTCGCTCTCTTGAGGGACTATTCGTGCTAAATCCGAGGGTCATTCGATAGCCACATACTTCATTTTATTTAGGGTAGGGCGAGTATTTAAATGGACGCGTGACAAAAAACCGTTACTTTCACTTAATCTCTGAATCTCCAAATGGAACCGTAAGTAAACGACTGTATTAAAAATTCCTGCCCGACGTCCGTGTTTTTGGAGGAGTTTTAAATTTTTACATTATGGCAGCGCAGCGGTGGCCCTGATTAGATGTTGGCCGCTACACGAAAATAATGCGAGGTAAAGAAGGCAATTATAATAGTGACGTGTATTTAATCTTTTTTTGCTGAAGCTTTCGATATGATTAATCATGAAACATCTTTTTCTTTCAACTTTGTGCTGGTCGGTAGTAAATTAGCTACCTCAAATCATCCGTTTTGTCTGGAATCACAAGAGTTTATAGTTGAATATATGCATTGCTGCTAGTGCGTACGTCGAGCTCATTATTTTGCGTGTTCGCTGGGTCGATGTGGTGGTGCTTCTATTTTCCAAAGAAAATCCATCCATATGTGTTAGGTATGGTAGACCATGAGGAGACTTTTCTTCTTTCCTCTGTTGGGTCACCCACGTGGAATCTTTGGGATAGCATGCACCATTTCATCATCATCATCAAATAAGCAAGTATCACATGCGATGTTGGTGCAATGACGTCCCTTAAGCCATGTGTGCAGCATCCAATGGCCGCGCCGAGTGCACGGCACACGAACCGGACCCAAAACAGCAAAATAAATCTTGCGAATGTATAAATCTGCTGCAACTTTACGCCCTACTAAACTCCCGTTTTCCCCGGCAGGGTGCGGTGTTGTCAATTACGGGCCTGCGTCAATGTTCTGCGCTCCGGCGGTCACGGACAACGAAATACGAATTAAAGTGATCCGACCCGCAACAGTCATGAGCTGCATTGACGGTGTCCACGGCTACGAACTAATCAACACGTTTATTCTAGAGATGGGGTAAAAAAAGCTCCGCTTTTCCCGGAAAAGCGCTGAAGCCGCTTGCATCGAGAAGGTTTATTGAAAGTTGCGGTTAGCATAATTAGGGGTTGCCGGGTGTCTTTGTCACAATCACCCTACTTACCTGTTTCAAGAGATTTTAATATTTAAACCAAATCTTCATAATATATAATAGAATCCTGGTTTTACTTCTTAGTTTGCCTCTGAGCCTTTTCAAAAGCCTAAATATCGGATTCCATTAATTATAATTAAATAAGCCATTGTAAATATAAAACACTCCATACATGTAGCTTCAGATTTCAAAAATGTGCTGTAAAATGAGCTAGGACTGCGGGCGGCCTAAAAAGGACACTTTTCGAGCGAACCGTTGTAACTAGCGACCAACTGAGACCATTCCGAAATTCAGGAGGTCCAAATCAGTAAGTATACTTGTATTCAGCTGAATCGGAGACGAAAAAATTTTAAGGTCAAAAAAGAACAAAGGGGTTAGCTTTGGATGTTTTGTGATTTTCGACAAAAAATAGATTTAGCTCAAAATCGACGTACAGATGTATTTAGAGCTGCAGATTTCAAAAATGTGCTCTAAAATGAGCTAGGACTGCGGGTGGCCTAAATAAGGACACTTTCCGGGCTTCAGTGGTCACTAAACCAGAGCCACGAACGCAAATGAGATAGAGAAAATGTTCCGATACAAAGATGCCGATTTGTTTATTTATTTGGTGCTATATAAAAAAAGACTTGTCGTCTATCAGGTATTACATTCGGGTTTAGTACTGAAAAACAAAAACAAACTTTTATTTCCAGGTCCATATTCTTTGGGCGCAATAAAGAGAACTAACAAATAGTAACTTAGCAAGTCAACATATGCAATTTCTATTTTTAATGTACTATTAGCACATCTATTTTTAATTAGGCTTCCATGTCGCTTTTAAATTTCTAAGAAGAAACCTAGGCCGGAAGAACTTCGGTCTATCTAAATATTTCTTATGTGGTGAGAAACTTGATTTTAATTTCCATCGGGTCAGGTCAGGTCAGGACTATATCTCGTAGCAGATAACAAAATAGTTGCTAACATACATACATACATACATACATACATACAAAATACGCCACAAATCTGGTGTAAGCTGTGTTTATCACCATTCTTCGAAGTATTCAACAATCGTTTGTATGCCCTGCCGAAGACAGCGTGTTAATTCCTCGTCATTCGTCGTTTTCAACGAGTCAAATAAATGGAACTCATTTGTAAGTTGCCTTATTCGGTCTTTTATGTACTACCGTGGGGGTATATAAAATACCTTTTGAGACCCCAAATCGTAAAAATCGTTACGGCAGGCTCACGTGCCAGCTGTAACCGAGGAAAATGTATCAGGGCATCGGCGCAGGGAGGAGATCGGGAAAAACGATTCTTGTCCTTACGTCGCGTTATCCTCCTAACGTTCTGGGGATAATTTCGGTGGGGTTATTGGGTTGCTCCACGCAGTCCTGAATGTCACCACCAGCCTGCGTCAACAACTTGCACGGTTATACCATTATAAATGATGCTACCATCTACGGAAGTGAATTGGAAAGTGCGGTTTCATATTCGCGAGATGGGATGAGCTACTGCGCGAATACTTCGGCTAAATATTTTAATAAATCCATTTTCTGATAACACAACAGCGAGGGCTTTCCGTTGCACGCAAATTGTTAGGAAATACGTAAGAGTTTGTGACAGGTGCTGCGATCCGTGTAATTTTCCCAGCTAACCTCGTTACAACACTGTACTAGTTTAAATTACTGCGGCGCGTACAGCCAGTTTGGGCACAAAGCTCTAACAAGCTTAGGTCTTGCTAAACCAACGCGTTTTTGCTGCAGCAATGATGAATTTGCTAATACTCGAGAATGAACTTAAAAAAATCAACAATTTTAATCTGCGAAGGTGAAATACACAGAATAATATGTTCCATAAGAAGTAAAGCAGTTGGAGGTCATAACATAAGCACTAGCTATGCAGCCTGTTTGTATACCGTTCATTACACATAATGTAAAGAGCTGTTTTTTATAATGGAAAGCATCAATAGCATCTAAGCCGTTCCCTTGTAATTCTCTACAACGCATCGAGTCAAAAAAAAGTCGCGTATGTTCTATAAAATTAATTAAGCTTTAACTCTTTTATCAAATGTGATGGTGTTAAAAGAATACTTAAATTTTGTCAGGTATTTTACGATGATTTAGTGTATGGTACTGACGATAGCATATTAGCGCTTTATCTAAATATATGTATTGTGTATTTAACTCGGTGAAGTTATTTTACAAGAATTAATTCAAGATTCAATCCACGTAGAGCACAATGGAWCAGTTTTCAAGCTTCKAGCTATTTACCAATTACACTTTCATAGTTGAACAGTGTTCCACTGTGGGGAGCACTCTAAAAATAGACAAACCAGCAAAATTATCTCACCCACAGTTATGATAAAGTATACTCACCTTCTGTTCATCTGTTTCACTTTGTATTGAATACAGATCTGTAGATTGCATTCCAATACCAATAGGAATGAAATCCATATCCTATACTCCATTCTTTTTAGTCTGTCACCAGATAAGATGGTACTAGATTGCTTAATTTTTGCTTAGAGGACCTACTGTCACAATTTTACCCATTCTTTACGATACATACTGACATTAAAACAAATGGTGATCCTAAAATCGATCCCTGAGGTACTCCTCTAGAAATTCCAGATGTAGCCGGTAGCGTTGACCTCTATATCACACCTGGGTAAAGAAAGAGAAGAAAACAGTGTCGAAAACAAGAGGGACCCTTTTAAAAGGTTGCCACTAGTCAACTAAATTTATTTGGCATCCTCTCACGCTCACTGTCAATTACCAATTCAGTTCATCACCAGCTGTACGGCATGGTAAAGACGCTCCTTGCAATTAGGTAAACGAGACCAGATCAAACACAATTACACTTCTATGTGGCGCGGCTGTATTCCGAACGTATTCCGCCGGCGTACACAGGGAAGCTTTTTAGTATTTTTAGTTGGGAGAATCTTCAGTGTGGAGTAATTAAAAGCTGTCGATATCCCGGCCCCTGGATCTGAGTACGTGACAGAGCAAATGGAGTAGTGGAACAAATTAACTAAAGGAACTGCGCCGCCACGCACATATACGCAGGGGTACGATAGGAATCTCTGCTGAAACTTTTTTATTTAGGAAAATCCGTTCCCAAGTTTGGACTGACAAAAGTTGCGCAAAGCAGATTAGGTGTTTTAGATGAGGCACGCTGCCAGAAAGTTATGATTCAATTTTGTACATACGTAATTGGGACCATGGGAATTAGCCAACTTACGGTTCCCCGACATGTGGAGTTCAAGGTTATGCAAAAGATGACCTAAAGCAATCTCATCTGGTAATTAACTCTGTCCACGCAGGTATTTTAACGTGTAGGCGCTGCAATTTTGTGCGGATGTTTAGGGATTCTTGGAAATACGGAGGCAAATAAATTAGGTTTACAAAAGTGAGCAAATGCTCTTCATTGTTTAACTATCAAATTAAATTTAATTATGAAGCGCATGGTATTTGGAGATTTATCTTGCATAGACTAAACATATTCATAACGTGATTTTCGTAAATTTCTATCAATACCGGATCAACACAATTTGTAACAAATCTAGGTAATTTTCTTGTTAGTTTCTTCAAAACGATCCCCGAAATACACGCTTAAACATTAATTATTTCAGGATTTTACGTGTTATGACTAACAGGCAATCGTGGATCTCATATTAAAGGTATTAACACGAAACATCAACGTGAAATGTATCCCTTTTAGCCAGAGATAATAATTGTGATAAAATGTCTAAATTTAGTATATGTAACACAAGTCGTTCTGCCTAAAAATGATGATAAAAAGTATAAATAATGAATGGTAACTAGAAAATCAAACTTTAATATTGAAATTTGAGATACTATACCGATTTATGTACTAATTTAAACGACTCAACCGCCGAGTTAATAATTTTACGCTAAACTTGCATTTACCTGATCTGATTTGATTAATACGTAGTCAAGGACTTTCGCTTAAGAATTTTTGAACACTATTAATATAACTGTGTTGTCACTATTCTAAATTTTAAGCGACTTTAACTAATATGAGGACATAATATTCCATTCTGTTTTCTTTTTACCTCAATATGTGTTTACTTTTGGTACAGCCATTTTTTATTTTGTTTCTGGCTTAGTATCAAGTTTCGTCCATTAAAAGGCGTCAGTCGCATGTGTGTGGGAGACTATTTATTATTTTTTGTTGATGGCTAAAGCTCTTGTTTTGTTAGAGAAAGCGCTTCGTGGGTATTGTATACGAAATGAATGTAGTCAGATATAGTTTCCTTTACAATATTTGTTTTGAAAAAAACAAGGATCACTTACGACAAAGTCAAATAATACGTGCGAGTCTGTCTGCTAATGTACTTAACATTAATTTAGAAGCAAGATTTGTAGAATTATTCCAACGACGGCCAAATACAACTAAATTCATTCATTTCTATGATTGCTTAGTAAAAGTAAAGTAACATGTGATTTAAATATTCTAACACTAGTAGAAGCATAGAAGTAGGTATTTACTTCAGCAAAGGAGAATTCATTGATAGGTATAGGTTCAACAATTTTCTTAATATTTAAATTTTAAATAAATAATGATATTGCAAAGGTGAAAACTGCAGATTGCACCAAGGGAATAATTTAGTCAACTTATGAACTGTTATAAACAGTAACTGCTTAACAAACAGTATTTACAGGTTCGCTTCAATTTGTTCACATTTGTACAATCCATAAAACAAGTGAACCAAGTGACTGAAACTTTTACTCAGAACTTATGCTGAATTGCTAAATACTAAAATACTTCTTTGCAAAACGATTCTTATCAAGGCATATGATTACTGCATGAAATTTGTCTGCCAGAAACAGAATGTTATAGGTCAGAAAGATATAGTAAGATAATTTATAATAATAACTTGTTTACTAGAAACTATCATAATAGTACTCTGATAAGAACAAAAAAAAATTTTGTACTGCATCAAGTATCGAGTTTTATGGATAATACTGCTACAGTTTTCCTTGGTCTAACTACCTATTCGTAGTCAAATTGTGCTTTCTTTTACTACGGTCATATAGCTGTGGCCCAAAAACTTATTGGTTTATGTTTTTTCACCTCTAAATGTGTTTACTTTCGGTGTACCCATTTGTATTTTTCTCCTGGCTTAGTATCCAGTTTCATCCATTAAGAGCCATCAATCGAATGTGTGTATATCATATTATATCCTTTTTGTGGGTGAACAAAAGTTTTATTTTTTCGTTTACCATATATGTTCTGAAAAATAAGGATCACTTACGACGGTGTTGAATAGTATATGTCAGCTTTGTTCTAATTCCAACAATTCCTGCTTAATTTTTGTAACCGAAGCGTATCAATTGTTTTGAAAAAAAAATAACAGTGACAAAGTTCAATGATGCTGTTGCTATACTTCACATTAAGTGTATTTATTGTAATTCTAGTAGTGGCTATTTTCTCATTTGTATTTCGACCAGTACATCTCTAAAACCTGCTAAAGGGAATTTATCTTTCAAGTCTGCATAGGAGTAAATATTCAATCTATTTAGGTACTTTTTCCAACTTCTGATTTTTAAGTTTAAGGACTGTAACGGATGATGACAAATTTCAAAMTAAAGGATTAAAACGTTGCTGAGCTTCTGTCTTATTTGTGGAATAAGCACCTGAGTAGGTTTCGATCGAAACTTGCAAGGCGACCTCGGTGACGTAAAGTGACAGTAAAGCCGTACCCACGAAGCAACTGCGTTAATTATTGATGACTTAATTGTAGTTTGAGGAACCCCAAGCACGAACAGTGCAAGTTCCGCGCTGATCCGACTAAACGTACCGGACAACAAAAATCCATTAATTATAATTTTATTGCACCTTCGGCGAACTGGGGCGAACCGTCAGATGCAGCGCGAACCAAGCGGATGCATTTGGTTTTTGTCCGAAATTAGGGCCTCATCGCAGTTGGCAGGCGGCCGCTGAGGAGCTGTACGGCCCCTCGACCGCAAATAGCCTGTATTTGTAATTTACTGTTCTTAACATTCGATTCGGAAGCGATTGCAGTGGACGTGACAGGACCGCTCCMAAGTTGGGCGCTATGCTAAGAAATTACGCGGACGGACGGTTCCGCTGGACGTATTAGTTGATGGGATGCTGAGTTGTGCAACTGGCMCCACGTTTCTGTCATTGTTAGCAGTTTGCGTCCATCCTTAATTACATTTAATATGCAGGCCGGCGAATCGACGCATTCCAAACACACATATGCACTACCATGCGACCAGGGACTGTAAATTTCGAATACATGGATACGCTGTCAGTCGTCCTGTGATGTAACCATCAGATTTGGTTTATTGGTGCAAAAAAGGTCAAACTGACCTCGCTGCTTATTCAGAACGTAAACAACTGGATCGCATGCAGAAAGGTTAAGGGAAATTATTGGGAATACCAAAAATAGTAAAAGTAAATACAGCAAAAAACACTTCCTTAAACAGGGGAGGCAGTAGATGAAGTGTTATTTCAGCATTTTCTTTTCTGGCTTCATCAGTATAGTCATCGTGGTCATCACCAGATTAATCGATGAATAACCAACAATTTATCTGGTTGTGCACATGAGGTCTAAAAATGAGGTCCAAGCATGGAAGATTGCTAAAGAATAACTGTATGCAGTGATGGGTACAAGTATTACGTCCAGTCTTTACTAGTACAGCAGTACCATGCTGCAGCCTTTGCAAAACATAAATCATCTGATGACCACCTTTTTACAGTGAGAAGCATTCTAGAGGAGAAATGGAGAGAAGGCACTGGTGATGCCCATAAAGACAGAAAGCTGTCGATACGATAAACAATGAGGTGTCACTAATCCTCAGGGACAAAGGGATATCTCACTTTTTAAACAACAGCTTGCCTACACGAAAATACTACAGTGCAGTGGTTCGGACAAACCACACCCGGCTAAACATAAAGAGATGCGTAAAACAAGGACGAAGCTCCACAAAAAACCATAATCAACATGGAAAACTTGAAGAAGCAGGAGAATGAAATAGTACGACTTATGGTCCTTGCACGTGCAAATGACTTGATAATAAATAATGTCGGAAACCAAAACGACTTGGCAGAATTCTTAAAAAATACATAATGCATCTTAATAAGAGATTCTTCCAGCAAAAC
Organism: Rhyzopertha dominica; assembly: GCA_025024175.1. Classification (NCBI taxonomy): domain Eukaryota; kingdom Metazoa; phylum Arthropoda; class Insecta; order Coleoptera; family Bostrichidae; genus Rhyzopertha; species Rhyzopertha dominica. Next base: position 1,071,163 of record QCXZ01000086.1, read on the forward strand.
AATCCTAGAAACAGGCACAAAATACAAGACAGGGAACAAGACATTGAGAACAACAAAAAATGAAGTATCTAGATACTGATTGCAGGATTGTAGGACCGTATTAACATTCATTGAGGATATTTGTATAAATAAGTTTTTTCAGTCATTAATCTAGCACGCTTAACACATAACTTGAAACCCAACTACTTCCTTGACCACAGTGGTTTCCAATATTTTCTTTTAATTATAACGTTAAAGTTATCTATATTTTTTGAGGAAATAGACTCCATGATCATGCCAAATTTTTCATTGATTTCGTAATTTTGAAGAAAGACTTATAGCCATGGTGACGTCGGGATATGGGTGTATTTAACTTTGACAAATAATTAATTTCTCCATGTTTTGAAGAAGTTCACTGGAAGATCTTTTAGTTTTAGTTTTCCTAGTGTTCCTTTGGGAAAGTATAATAATTTTTAGCTTGGCTTCAATTTGTATTAATTGAATGAACGTATCCTCTTAGAGCATTATTTTTGGATACAATATCATACTTCTCATGAAGTGTTTAAAATTGTTCATGAAAAACTAGTTTTAATAAACAGGTTTTTGTTTATAAACACAGATTTTTAAAGGCTCGTACAAATAACGCTTTCTCTTTTGTTCTAGGTAAGTCATCAACATCCACGCCTTTTTGGTTGGTGAGTATATGTTTTAATTTAATTAAATCCGCATCAATATAAGGCGATGCTTAAAGAAGCTAAAATATTTATTATTAGAGTTAAACATGTATATTTACGCAGTCCCTGAAGCAGTCGACGGTTTTTGCCTACACCTACGTGCGTTTTATCCGTGTTCATTTACATATACAGCCTTTTCGTTTTCCCATTACTTTCCATTGAATGTATCTCACCTATCTTATCGTTCATCTGGGTTCGATTTGCTCCCTTTCTTTTTCGATATCGTCGTCAGGATCTCCTTTCCGGTCTGCTGAAATACACCTCCAGCTTGACGGCTTAGAAAGCGTTTAACGAGGGTATAAGAATGTAAAAACAGGGCCAGCATGCGATAAAAACCACGCCCGAACAAGCGAAAATGTCCGACATATAAGCAGAGAGGGTGCGTTTAATTCAAATATTGGAGAGGATTATAAAAAATGAACGTCTTCGGACGGCGTAATTACATGTGAAGTAGAAAACGTCGGGCAGTTACCGKAGTMTAAAAAGCAACGTCAGGAAGGCCAGGAACCTGAAACTTCAAACATCCAAATGGGAAGCATTAATAATTCTCTTTTAGAAACACCTCAATGGCTGTTACGTTWCACGAAACACGGAAAATCTTAAAAATAAGGCCTCCATCAGTCGTTTCCCAGCGGACTTCAGCGCAGTAAAGCGCTTGTGTTATAATCTTCTCGTTATTAAAACTGTTGCAGTTAAGCTATCAAACACTATTCATCACAAGGTGAAATTAAAACCTCTCAAAATCAGTTGTAGTGGAATACAGAGAATGATAGCATTTATTAAAGAGAATAGTAGTTATCAACGATTTCTTATATACCTTCTAAATTATTATTTTTTTAAAGTCTGCGATTTTGTGAATTATCACAAAATTTGGCTTGACTCGTGTTAGGCGATATTTTGAGGTTCTCGTCTCGGAGATCCGATTTATATATAGGTGTATCACCTATGTTCATTTTTTCCTACCCTTCATATTAACTTTTTAGTTAGTAGCCTTAGTAGATTTCTGCAATTTTTTTTGTAACTTTATTAGTTAGCTATCTAGGTAACAAGAAACGTTTTCCTTGTAACTGGCGCTACAGATTTTTGAAATTAATCATATTATAAAAGTTCATCTGGTGCACAAATCGATGCGCAATATATCATTCCATTTAGACTTTCGCCAAACGGATCGATGATAAAATTTTTTTGGTACATTAACACCGGCGTCAGCAAATTACCTCTGACTTGCAGACCGACTGAAAAATTTAAATTGATGACCATTTACTTCGGAGAGATGTTCCTGATCGATTGTTGCACCACACAACGGTCCGTTTAGTGAACATCAAAACCAAATGCGCCTCTCAATCCTTTAGTATTTAATATTTGAAAGGTAATAAACACATACCGGTCGCATCAGCTTTTTGCGAGCGCGAAAAGCTTTTGTTCCATTGACCGACCGATGACAATGATAAATAATAAGCCGAAATTCATTTGGGGTAATTAATTTAGTTCTAATTGTGATTGATAACAGGAATCTAATTTAAGTTTAATTGCTTTTTTCCACGGTATACTGAATTAGGTTGTTTATTCGTGCCGAACTGTATCCCGGCGGAAAATTGGTTAGCTGCCGTTTCTCAGCGCGKACATAACGTTTATTTAAGGCAGACTATGCTATGGATTTAAATATCTGCATTAACGGAAATCCCTGTTTAAAGGACAGTTTTCAAGGTGCATATTTACATTTACACAACACACATTTTGGAGGGATCTTCGAGATTTTCTCTGAGAACAGTAAAATGTAAAAGAAACTGCTGGCACAATTTTTTATTTTTATATGGGATGTTTGACGAATGATAATGACCCTGACAAAATTAAAAATGCAACCCAAAATACATTTGCAAAGGTAACATTGATAATTGTTCATCGTCTTAAAAAATATAATACGTAGAGAGCTGTATAAATTCGTAAATTTTGACATAAACTTCAATCATTTGCCTTAAGTAAATTCGGTATTGTAAAACAAACTTTATTTTTGAAAATGATTATTCAATAACATTAATGTAATAAATGCTCACAATGTCGCCCTCCCCTGTTTTCACAAGCTTGAATTCGTGCCCAAAACGATCTTTTAACATGCATTAACATTTCTGGAGTGATGGATCTACATGCATCACGTATTTTATTTTCTAAATGTTCTACACTTTCAATTGGTGTTGGGTATACTTGCTCTTTTACCATTCCCCACAGAAAAAAATCCAAAGGAGTAAGGTCCGGGCTTCTCGGTGGCCAAGGATTAATTGAAACTCTTCCTATCCATCGGTTAGGCAAAACCAAATCAAGATGATATCGCACTATTCTATGATAATGCGCAGGTGCCCCATCTTGTTGGAACCATAGATCTGGTCTTACTTGTAAATTTGCATTTTGGAGAAGTACCGGTAAAATGTTTCTTAAAAAATTTAGATAAGCATTACCGTTTAAATTATCGCGAAAAAAAAGGCCCAACAATTTGATTCTCCAATATTCCGCACCAGACATTCGTCGAGTAGATAGTTCGAATCCAACGTGGATTTCTTGCGCATAATAATGTATGTTATGTTTGTTAACTCCATTATTAGAAAATCTTGCTTCATCTGAGAAGCAAATGTCAAAAAATCTGACATTCAAATTTTGGCGTTCCCGAAAAAAAAAAGTCTTTTAGGATAATCTGTCTCCTTTAAGGCCTGAACCAATTGCAAGTGATACGGATGAAATTGATTGCCTTTAATTATTCGGTGTACTGAAGACAGACTAATACCGGTTGCTCTTGAGACTACCCTTTGACTAATATGAGGATTTTCGTCAATCATTTCCAATACTTTAATTTCATCGTCAGGGCCTGTTGCTGTTCTTTCTCTTGACTTTTTCAGTGGTGGCTAGTTTGTCCTTAAAGTTAATTCAAGTCTCTTGAAAATTCTATCGGCAGGAGTTCTTCTATTTGGAAAACGTCTGTACAAACGGGCAGCAGCGGAAGAATTTTTCTTGCAATCACCATAAATCAAAATCATATCTGTTTTTTCATCATTTGAATACATTTTGACGTTTAATAAATACAGTGACAGGAACCATAGCGCATAACCGTCATGGATTCCCAATTTATTTTTAAAATAATACTATTATGTAAAATAACCACATTGGCTATGAGAATGTATTTTGGGTTGCATTTTTAATTTCGTCAGGGTCATTATCATTCGTGAAACATCCTGTATGCATATACCACTTTAACACCAATATAATAAACACTTAGCTTCAAACGAGTCCATGAGTAAAATCTCGAACTTTCTTTCTTATGCTCGTGTATACTTCATACGAACCTTTTTCAAAAAAATCCCTGATGTTCTTGGCTTTATCTATTGTTTTTCTGAGTTCGCGCTTTACATGGGACCAGTATTTTACAATAGGCCTTAACTGTGGGCAGTTAGGTGGATTACTGCTTTCAGGTGCAAAAGTACTTGATTCATAGTTCCCTTAAAGACAAAACTTTTAGAGAGCTTGCGAAACCAGTAATTTTTCAGCAAACTTTGGCATTATTTTGTTTATATTTGCCTTGAATATGGAGTTTATTTAAACAAGTAAAAAATTCTTGGCCAGGGAGCTGGTGAAAATCGACCATAATAGCAGACTTTTTTAAATCATAGTCATTATCCGTGTATGTTTTTGTGCTTCATTATGGATAATGTAGCCATGTCCATGTTTTGCTTCTTTATGGAATAACCTTAGTTGAATATAGTACATTATTAAAAACGTTTGTTAAAACAACAATTACGGTCAGTTATAAATTCAGTAATTTTGTTAATTTGTTTTCGTTAGACATGTTCCGCGTAAAAATGACTTGGGGACTTCATCGAAGAAGGGGTATTAATAGATTTTCAGAAGCAGCTATGTTGAAGTGGCCCGGAGTGCTATAGTGAGGGCGGCATCACACGGCTGCGATGTTCCATTTAAAAAGGTCGGCAAGGTCACGGCGGAGAAGGTGGCAGCAAGACGGGGGGCCGCAGAACGACGGCGACTGAGGCTGAGGCCCTTCCGGAAGAGGATGCTGAGTTATGCGCTACGAAGCCCAGGCAGGAAATGAAAGAGGCTATGTGAGATAAATGAGACCGCCGCCTCCCACAATGGCAGCCGCGCCAACTTAACTTTCATTAAAACTTTGTTATAAGATTTAAATTGTAACATCAAGGTGTGGTTAAGGCTCTTGTTCCATGTAAAGCCACAAAACTCCGCGAAATAAATACGGATCCCGGAACAACCCCTAAAATCCGGCGAATTAATTACAACGGATGTGGTGTTCGGATCAGCCGCCAGTGAAGGATGGCGAATTTATAAGCAATGGGATGACGGGCCACGTTTTTATTGCGGGTCGGTTGTTTGGAAGTGCCATCGCGACAAATATTAACTTTAATTAGTGGAGCTGTCAATGGTTTCGCTCTGCTCGATAGCGACGCATGACTGCACACAGATAATGCGTTTGCGTCGATGCATGGGAGCTTTAAGCAGCTTTTTCGCATTTGCTTCCATATATAGTCGCGAAATGGCGACTATTTTTGCAAATATCGATTCCCGCTCGAAATACTGCTCACATACCTATGTGCTATACGTGTCAATTCTCGGGGTGGACAAAATATTTGAAATTACCTAGTCTCGTAAGACACTACAGAAGAGATGAAGATCTACAGACGTACAGCACCTTCAGTGTGGCCTTCTTGAAAGTAACTGAACACTGAAGATGCTGCTAGAGACTAGCAGCGAAACTTCTGTAGAACAAAGAAATCTCAGTCCACGGAAAATAACACTGTTAGTATAGTCCTCACCTACGACTACACGAAAGTAAGAGGGACAGTTTCATTTCCTGCATTTGCCGAGCTTCCAACTGTTTCAATCAAACACCCACATTCATAGACYTAAAAGGACGGTAGTGTAGCCGCGAATCTTTGAGGGAGACGACTCCGAAATTCCACGCTTTCGGGGGAGGCATAATTGCTTTGCAACAAGAGGCATAAATCGCATCATGTGCTCGGAGTGGCCGTGCAGATGCGTGCAGGATCCTCTGGTTTGATCGAAAACACCGGTGAAGTGCGACTTATTTCACCGTCAAACGTGAGCGGCTCAAGTGAGGCTACTTTTCGCCGAAGAGCCAGTCACTTTCGATACGAGTGCATCCAGATAACAACCAGCAGGGAGAACGGGGTTTTTGCGGAGCTTACTCCAACTGCTCGCGCTGCGAATGAGATGCTCGCCGGAAAAAAGAACGTTTCATTTAAATAGCGAGAAGAGCCGGAGAACCATTTGTTCTGGTCGAGCGTATTTGATGCAAAAGTCCATTCATCATTCCGGATGAACAGCGGTACGAAAAACAGGGATCATAAATATTTATTCCGTTATAGTAATAACTGAAAACTAAAATTACTTCATCTGGGTCTCCTGGCTTTTCGGAATTCCTCTCGGGCAGTTTCTATTGTGTATGTCTATCATTGGCCAGTGTGTTTGATTTAATTAATAGGGACCTCGTTTGCCGAGCGAAGTATTAAATACCCGGTAGTGCTCTATTTATACAGCTAGCTGTTTAAATAACACCGAGATGAAGGATACCCCATATGGAACTAATGCAAATAATGTTATTTACTATTGTCCCTTCCCAGGGGGGTTGTAATTGTGGAAGGAATTATAATCCTAGTGCAAGGATACGCAAGAGTACGTACTTGTAAATTTTTCGTTAAGTCTTAACTCCAGTTTTAGAGTATTATATTTTGGTTACTAGGTTAACGAGGGGTAAATGCGAGCAGAAGTTCGCGTAACTATTTAATTTACAGGATGTTTCAGACAAAAGTTGTAGAGTAATCAAGCATGCTGGTGTGTCATGATGACTAAACACAAAAAAAGCATTTGTACCTCTCAGCATACCGCCTCTGTCCTTCAGAAGGGCGCACAGCCCATCGCAGTAATGCAGAACTGACGTTCGAACAGTCAAATTTCGAGTCGTAGCCGACGTTCGCCATTAGCATTCAGAATAGGGTGTCATGGATATATAGATAGATATCCTTCAATATTGATGCCCTCAATTCTGAATTCTGTACAGCTTTACGCTATACAGTGCGTCTAGCTGCGATGCTCCTTACACCACGGTCGATTTGTATTCACCGCGTACACAAATCATATAACCTGCAGTTTATGACAGACCGGAACATACGGTGGCCGGTCATCTCTGTTTGTTGGAAAGGGGAGATCGAGTTAAATTAATTTTGCTCCTGGTGCTTGAATTTTAAAAAGCAGATACACACATGAGACAAGTATGAGAAGATAAGAGAAAAAGCTGCCACGTTAAGATGTCTGTTCCACATTAGAAATGTCGATATGCTTTGGGTAGTATTAGACAGATAAAAGTATATATAAATCATAGGAAAGGATGTAGGAAAGTATTATTAAGATAGCAACGAAACAATAATAAAAATTGGGAAGTAAGAAACCTGCACCAAAGGGTAAAAGAGACAAGGAACTATCAACTTTAGAAGAGATAAAATCTAGTAGGCAAGGTAAAGAGAATGACCAATGAATAGCAGAACCATCCAGATATGGGAGAGACGGTCCCTTAAATAACGCTATCCAGAAAGAAATGGGCTCTAGCTGCCTTTCTGGATATTGAAGGAGCCCCAACAATCCTTCATACTTCATACGGGACTGTCCTAACACATTAATAAGGTTGGCCCAACATAATCAGGAAGCACTGAAAACCATGAAAGGGCCGATATGTTAGCGAAACCTTTCATTGCTATCCCCCAAAGAAGACTGAGTGCTGGGATCTTTATAGGTTACCTTGGAGAGACATACTGTATTTCTTTGAGGAGGCAGGACTCTTCTAAGTTACGGTATTGGCTCAATGGATCGACGGGTCTAAGTGCAGCGTCCCGTCCATTTACTATAAGTAAAGAAAGACAAAACTCAAGATCTATTTTGAGGTGATTAAAACAAAGCCAATTGCGACATTTTCGTGTGTATTCCTCACCCTACATATAGTGACATGATGTGGTGTTAACTTCAACATTGTCTACCTTCTAGTTGCGAGTGAAGTTAGTTCAACAGGATGCGCTCCACACTGCTGGATATCAAAACAATGACGGGGGTTATTATTGATTCAGCCGTTTCAAAACAATAGTTGTCCGTAATTCGTCGATGCGGCATCAACTTGCCATCGACCAGATCGTGCCAAGACGAACGTGTACAGTTTTAGCTACTAGCGAAAGTCCGTTCCGAAATTAAACCTTTATGAAAGAGCTTTACAAACAATAAGCTCCCTAACAATGCAATTATGCAAATAACCGTTATTCAATTAATTCTGATACAAGCCTCGATTCAGCCCCTCGGCTTCCGCAGCATTGTGCCGCTCTTTTTTCCGATGGAAAGCCTCGACTAGTGCTGTCTATTCGTACTAGTTATTCGAATACAGTAGACCGAATATTCGTTTAAAATTATGTTGGTCTTAGTCGGAAACGAATATTTGTATTCGTTTTCGGATATTCGGCGCAATATCATTTTTCTCTTTTCTGTCAATCTTGTGCTTGTCTTTACCTACTTAAAATAGAACCGTGGGTGCGATTATCTTAGATTTTCAGAGAGTGTAAAATAAGAGCTTTACGTTATAATTCTACATTTAGAATTAAAAAAAAGAAAAGAAAAAAGAAAGTTAAGCAATAATTATACTTATGCCACAAAATTAGCGCAAGAAATATGTTGCATTTTGAATAAAACGAATACGGATATTGGACTATCTATTTTCGAATTTCGAATACAAGGTCCTCAATCTATGACAGCACTAGTGTCGACCACTCCCTGTTTACCTGCACCAGAACTCCCTGCGTAAGTACACGCCACGATACAAAATCTTGTCACGGTACGGTAATCTGCACCCCACCGTGACTACAGATTACCGCCAATACGTGATCGCACTATACGGAAAACGCGTATTCACGCTCGTACCTGGCCATTTTATGTCCACTTCGTTCCTCATCCATGGTCGGGCATACGTTGGACACGTACGGCCTAAACGCTTTTAGGTCCTAGCACCTAACCTTTTCAGTTGCACGAAAGGGTCTTGAAAATTCTAGCATAATATAGAAACTTTTTTGGGCTTTAACGACATGGTTCGTACTGTCTAACGCCGCAAGTAAGTTCAGTGMGAAAGTCACAATAATGAAAATATACTGATGTAAATGCTACAAGGCAACTATGTATCTTTTAGGAAGATGTGGACGTCAAAGTTCATAATATGTAAACATGTATAAATTCACCAATTCTTGTTTTGGAGACTGGGCACATCAAACAGTAACTTACAATACACGATCGTGTGGTTATTGCTACCTAAAGTATCCTCAACTCCCTGAGATATCACATCTATATGTTTACTAATATTCTTGCGGGTTTATCAATGATCTGAACCAAATTGAAACAATCCAGAATGTCATAAACATACTTACAGCCATTAGAGAGTTTAATAAAAAACAATCTTAAAGTCACTCACCAAATTAATATTTTCAACTTCTGTACACACAGTTCTCAGTGCTTCTTCCAAAGAATACATTGCACTCAATAGAGTTGGTAAAGAACTTTAAGGCCAATCTTTGTTTTATTACAACTTATAGAAACCTAAGGTAGTTCAACTCCGTCACCAGGGATTGCAATTATTTTATATTTAAAGCATAAATAAATCTAACAACAAATTCCGCCTGGTAACTCAAACATGTCGAACAAGTGGATAATCAGAGCAAAGTCGAGTTTCTGTCAATTACTTGAAGCCTGTTATTATTTCTAGGACAGACGTTATGAACTTTTTGGAGCTGAAATGGTCGCAGACTTTGTAAGTGCATTGTTCTCCAAATCCAGACATGCAGAAATTATTTGGCAATTTTTGCGGGGTCCTTGTTCTACTTCCGTTAAAAACTATATGAGCACAATATCCACATATTCAGCATATTACGCAAAATTAATGGTAGCGATAATCTCCTGTTCCTTTTGCACCTTTTGAACAACAAACAACTTGACGACATATCCAGCTTAGTTTCCTTTAGCTTCGTGTGAGAACCATCAGTTAAATAAAAAAAAATATATGAAACTATAATAAGTGAGATCCCCATAGTGAGTTCGTAATTCCGGACAGTGTATAATGAAAACGCATTCGCGAACTTCAGCGCTGTAATAAGCAAGAGCTGATCAACTGAGACAAGTGTTTTCCTTACGTCTGCAGCCATCGTAAGGTTTCTCGGGATAAAGTCGAAGGGCTAGTAACTGCATCAAGAGGTAAAACTGAAGTTGATGCGAATTTCCCAGAGGTTTGGCTCACCCAAACCGAGGTGAACGCAGGGCGAATTCGAAATGCACCTCCGAAGATAAATCTGCACTAGTTTAACTTATGTGGCACGCAAACTGCCAGATAAGATGCAAAGTTTTATCGAATCAACTAGCAGCGGCGAGGATGGGCATTTTGAAACTCCCCACGTGTAGAATACTCCCCCTCGCAAATGCAATATTAAGCACAGTGGGCAAAAACGGCCGGTATCGATGTGTTACGTATGTTTTCTGTTCAAATCGATGCACTGCATCACGCTCCCGCATTGCAGTCCATTTGTCATTTTAGGAAAATGCGCCGAAAACTGCTCAGGGTGTTTAAGAGAAAGAATTGTTGTTGTTGGCCGCGCTTTTGCTATCCGTCAAACTGTCGGGAAGGGCGAACCTAAATAATTAATACCATACCCCATGACCTAGGACGTGGGCCATTGTTAACTTAGGGTAAGTGTTCGGCGATCTTATCGAGGTTAACCAAATACCCTGGCATGCTCCGGAATTTTATGCCGCTCTCTGAAACCGACCCGGCTTCCTCTGTAAAACTCACCCATTTGTCAACATTACCGCGATTTCAGATCGGCACTAAATACTAATTCCGATAATGTATGCCACGATATTTTATGGATAAGCGCAATTATACGAAAACTACGATACACGCCACATTTTATGCCCGATTTATTGTATTTTCTGTACTTGCAGCTGTTTCCCGGTTTTATATGTACGTGTCATTTGACTGGTAATATAATTTCTTCTTCTGTTTATATTTCTGCAGTCCAGAAGAAAAATTCGCAATGAAAAATTAAATTAGGGTTGTTTCCTTCTAAATTCATTTATGTATTATCATATTTTATAAAAATGAAGTAAACGTACAAAAGAAGCATAAGAATTGGACGCTGTATAGGTAAGAAAGCTACAACACTGTGGAAAAATTAGTAAAAACACTAGGCGGGGATTAATAATAGTATTATTTCTTCTAAATATACTGATTCATTTATTAATGCACTTCTCACATGGCTTCAGTAATTGGAACTTATACCCTTATTATAAATTTTATGTTTTTATTATTAAGTGCCAGAACATTTCTCACAATCTTACCAGAAATTAATTAGAATTCTGCTACTTTATCGATCGTTTATCCTGATTAGGCCAGATCACGAGAATATGATATTCAGAGAAATTGCATTAATTGTTTACAGGTTACATTTGATAATAAGCCAACATCTTATGTAAATTCCAATGTTCATCCACTTACAAATTCGTAATACTTTTAAACTTATTTTCCCTGTGATGTATTATAATGGGTGTTCATTTTGAAGGTTACCAAGTTGCATGTGACTTTTTAACTTACAGGTACACTTCATGTATTAAAGCCTGTTACTTTTATTAAAAACAGCTTAAAATATATACAGGGATAGTCCAAACTATGGAAATTTCAGAACTATTTCTGTAAACATGGACTTCTAGCAAAATCTGCCGAACAAAAACTTTTTTGCTAATTATTTTTAGTTTATCTTTCGTTTCCGTACGTCTATAAAGAGCACCAAGTTGTTTCAGGGATAAAAAGCATTACTAATTGAAATTAAATAAGTTTATGTCTTCTCTCATTTCTTGTGTGCATCCCTTAGGTAACGTGTTCCGTCTACAAGCTACATCTGTTCTCTCTGGCATCCTAAAAGGGAGACTTCAGCAGTTTATGGTTCCTACGGTGCTTCAATCGTAATAACAAAGACAGTATTCGGAAGTTAGCGACGTAGACATATTGTACTGAAGTTGTTAATGATTGTTGCCACCACAAGCAGTCGCAGCTAACTTACAAGTTATTATTCTCAAGTAGCGGTCTGGGAAACATATTAATCTTGGCAATTGCGCGTCTGTCTGATGTAATACATTTATTTATTCGGGAAATTTGCGGTGCGCCGCCGTTGGTATTGAGCGCTTTAGATTTGGTATTACCTCAGCGAATTTGTTCCTACTAAAACATATTTCAAGCCACAGTTGCTCCATTCTAGCACTGTACATTCTGTAAAATAACTTACGCGAAGAGACAAGGTAAGGAGAATTATTCCAAGAGCACATAAAGATGATATAACGTGGGTGAGTTGTTCAAAGCGATAGAAATAGTGTCGCTTCATTTCTCATTGTGTTTTATACACACAGAAGGCGCTTTCGCATTTTAGTAGATATAGGGAAGATATTTTACCGTGTGCAAACCGCACTAAACATGTTTCTATCATATTTGTTTTCACTAATTTAACACAGAAAAGTAAGAGTATGATAATACTAGTTAAAAGTGGTTAATCGCCGATCTGTTGGATATGAAAATACATTCACATCCCAAAAATCCAGGAACCCCCAAATAAAATTATTAAAAGCAGGGTTAATTAAAGGGTATAACAGCAGGTACCTACTTATCAATAGTACACCGATTTCTGCTGTCGTAGAGATTAGATGGAATTGAAGTCATTTATTAACGACTTTTATTAATTTCTGGCGTAGTTGTTAAAATTTCTTTCGCTGCTTCGTTACCAAACCCATTTTGTGCAAAGTTTTGGTGTTGGTAAAAAAAAGATGAACTGCTATTTGGTGTCGATTGTAAAACACTGCCAGATGAAGTTAAATATTTTGAATACTGTCTATGAAATTAATACTTATATTTGTGATATAAAACCGTGTCACGTATAAAATTTTGGAAATAAACCCAATAAATCGAATTTCCCGAAAGCTTCATAAAGTAACCAATAAAAACATTTTTGTTCACTAATTAATAAAACAAGAAGCATCTAATAGTTAATCTGTGGTACCATTAAGTTTGATAATACACACGGTTTAGAATCATATGGGATTGTTAAAAATTTTTGCAATGTTTACAGCCAAAGCAAATAATTTTAGTGTATCTAGTGATCAGGGCTTGCGTACTGTGGCAGTTATGCAAATATTCACTACTATAACTTCATTTAGAGATTGTTGTTTCAATCCCTCCATCGAAAAACTAAAGATATTCGAAAGTTTTCAAAGAAGTTTTCAGAAAATTGGATATTACCAAAACGCCTCGAATTTTTGACGAGAACAGTCTCAAAACTGTGTAAAAGGAATCACAAAATCAGCAGTTCCAGTTACATTGTTGTGAATGCATTCAAAATATAATTTAAAATTCTCTCACACTGCTTTATACGCAACCCCCTAATCTAATAAGAGACCCAGTGTAAAATTTCATATAGGCAACCTTTTAATTAATTTTTGAAGTTGTTCCTATTTTTTTGTGAAAACATAATGTTAAATAGTGATCTTTGTTTCTTTGCCAGAAAATTTTTTATTTCAAATTTGAGTTCATCATCGTAAAGGATATCAAATTTTCTATAACAATCGCCACTGAATATTTTTGTTAAATAGAGTATTGGCCTTTAAATAACAAGATGTCTCCATCTTAGCAAAATTTTCATATTCCCTTTGGAAAATATAAACCTAATCTATAATTTTATCAATTTTGATTTCCTTATATCCTCGAAAAAGTTTAAATTAAATCAACATTTCGGCCGAAAGCTTTTTTTATTTATCTGTCCATACCATTTGCTGGAGGATAAGCTATTTTATGAGGGAAAACAAATACGATAGGGCATGGTAAATATTCTCCCTGTATCATATGCAGCTGTTCGTGTCGAGCTGTTCCTCCAAACGGCGATCTTCCGTCCTTCACCGTCGCTATCTAAGCTACCAATCGAGTCTTTCCATGAGCTCACATGCATAATCTGATAATGTGTCGATAAACCACGAAGAAAAGGCCGACAAATGCAACTCGGTTTCACATCATGCAATCGCCGTGTCGTTTTATTTGAAAATGTATTCCCGTTTTATAGTACCACTGCTCCTGGCGTTCAGCATGCAACCACTTTAGCTGGAACTGCAAAATTACACTCGTTATTGCTTTGGGTAGTGGCTTTGTTTCTGTTTTTATCGCATTTTTCGGAGATCAATTCCGCACTGAATACCCTGAGCACTTTGTGTCCCGACAAAGAATGTAAAAAACCACATACACACCGAACAAAGCAAGACCCTTACCGGTCGAATTTTTATTTCGAATTTGGTTGTCTTGGTGAAGAGCGGTTTTGTTTGATGTTTCCCACTCCAATAAACCACGCATGAAGTTTACAGTGCGTATTAAATTCAAGTCCCTTTGTCGTTGTGATCCGATCCTTGTTTCGCAGTGTGTAAGAGGATCTTAAACATAACTGGGCGGCCCCTTAATCAGACACTAGAAACGTTAATGGTGCTCAGTATCCGAAATGTCACATAACACAAACATCGCGCCTCAACAGGGGAACACCCAACGTGACAGCCCGCGCAAAATCATTTAACAGAGCCATCGACATGGCGACGGAGGCAATTTAACCCGCTGCGGAGAAGAGGCCCGAGTTGGCCCCTCACGAAGAGGTTTAAGTTCTGGATCGACTCCTGAGGGAAATGTCCCTTGTTGAAGAGGATGACGTATATTTGACTTGACGAAGGACAAAGAAGTACAGTGTTTGTTTGCCTACCTCCTGTAACTGTTTGGTGGGGGAACTTAGAAAAGGTGTTCTGAAACTAAAAGAAAACACCTTATAGGCTATATCTGTTTTGTAACGTTTAAAATTTGTTAGAAAATTTGATAGAGTAAGTTTTAAGGTCCGTTCAATTCGCTCTTGAAGATCTGCCTTTTAATGCGTATATTGCCTTACGAAAGGTATATCTAATATTAAGAATGACGAACATAAACAATCGTCAAGTGGATGTACAAAAACTATTTCTCCAAGAAGTCATTTCTTTTCGGTTTTGACTTTTTGAAGAACCAGATTTTTGTACGAAAAAACTGCTACTCCTTTTATAAAATATGTTCTTTATCGGCTGTTATCTCTTAGGACTCAACTATCAATAAAAATTGCAATGTAGCTAAAAATACACTACTACGGAAGGTGCGAAGTGTACAGAAGAATCTGAAGTTCACGCTTCGCGAGAGGTGCTTAACTAAAAATAAACCCCCCGACAGACCTACATACACATCTGGATATAAACTCAATTTCTGCGACGTCAGATACACATCATTGTTCAGGGAGAATACGTGGGACAAAAAGGGAATACAATAGTGCGTGTTTATTCGGAACCAGCAAAATACCTTTCGCTGGGATTCCGACAATGGGTTGCAAAAGACTGTGGATTAGAGTCTCTCTCAAAAGGGCGTTCGTAAACTACGAATACGGAACCGAAAAATGGCTTCCAATTAGTAAGTACCTTACGTGCAGGGAAGTAGGGCGCCAATAATTAAACCTTAAATTCTCAAAGCCGCCATAATTATCCGAAACACGAACAATTCAGGAGGTGTTTGCGCCGAGACTTCTTACTGCCTCGGCCTTATTTTTAAGCCGCAACGGAAGGCGGCATTATTCTCATCTACTAAGGACCCGACGGCCTTTGATCTTTCATTGAGGCGCTCCTTGTTTTGGTAAAAGTAATAGGATACGGCGTGTGTGCCGTTTGAACAATACATAGCGAATGCATCTGGAGCTCATTATGCCGGAGAAATAATTTTGACTGCGAGAAATGGTGTACCAATTACTCTTTAACACCAGAAGCTGTTGTTTTTGTAGCTCTAGCGTCGCCGATTACGTCGGAAATGTTTTTTGCGAAGAAAGCTTCAAGCATGAATTTTGAGAWTTTGCAACGTGGCAATTAAGGAACAACACTACGTCGGTTGACGTCGTAAATTTTGAAAAATAAAGCAAATAATACAGCAGGGACTTCTAGTTCTGTGAAAGGCAAAGTGGTGCCTATAAGTACAGAACACAGAAATTCTTCATCATCAAATATTCAAAGTGGCAATGAAAATAACTATAGAAAGCCGAACAGTAACCACTTGATACGCAAAGAACAAATAAATCAGTAAGCAACTCAGCTTTTCCATGAAATGCCTTCCCAATCCATGACAGTGGGAATACTGATTTTTCTCTAGCTGCAACGGTTCGTCTGAAAAGTGACCTAGAGTAGAAGGGTCAGTTTGCAAAAAATAAATTAAGGGACGTCCTAGCTCATTTCTGACTGCATTTTTGGAATCTAGAGCTCAAAATACATCGCTATGCCGATTTTGAGCAAAAAATAATTTCCACAGAAAATTGAAAAAGAGCAAGGGCCCCCCTTTGTTGTTTTTTCACCTTGAAACTTGATGGTCTCCGATTACGCTAATTTTYTGTTCATTTACTAATGTGGACCTGCTGCATTTCGGAGTGGTGTCGGTTTTTCTCTAGCTGCAACGGTTCGTCTGAAAAGTGACCTAGAATAGAAGGGTCAGCTTGCAAAAAATAAATTTCCGGGCGTCCTAGCTTTCTGACTGCATTTTTGGAATCTGGAGCTCAAGATACATCAGTATGCAATGAAAATACAAGATCATGCCATCAATAATTAGAGGAACGCGCCACGTAACTAGGAGTTGTCCACTACTGCTCCTACCTCCATAACAATGAAAATGCTTCCCAAGTATCATGGGAAAAATAAATGGAATAAGCAACCCAATTCTTCATGAATTTACCATTGGCTTTCCATGGTAATGTGAATGTTTCCTAAACAAAATGAAAATAGAAGATACATTTCGCTTTATTATAGCAATTGCTGTACCAGATTGGCTTAAGAGTTTATGTAAACAAACAAAATTCCTTCTGAATAACATAAAATGACTGTATTATGAGATATATTTTGTAGATTGCCAAAGAAGTTATTTCTTGGCAAATAATGGGTAGCATAAACGATGAATGGAAACTAAAGCTTCTAAACTGATTGAAGTTGTAAATTTGGGAAGTAGGATAACTATAATATTATAACATTTTAAGTTTTGTCGAGAGTTCTGTGACAGTGGACATGGTTTCTGGCCACACGTAGACAAGACTTCATCATCAAATGTTKAAAGAMAGAACAGTATGTTTTGGCATCAAAAACCCTCCAGTTATTCAAAGAAAAATGAAGTAAGCAACCCAATTCTTCATGCAAATATCCTACTTCCATGGCAGTGGGAATGCTTCCTAATTAGAATGGAAATTGATGATTATGGGATCAAATATTCAAATGAACTCGCCAGTTAGCCAGCAGTTGTCAAGCCAATTCAGATTCTGTGGCACCTACTGCCCGTACCATTTTTACCTCCATGGCAATGGGAGTGTTTCCCATGAACCATCAAAAGCAAAGAACAATGCTTATTAATTATAGATTGAGGATATCGCATAAGAGTGGAAGTTGACCAATATCGAACGTAGATAATACTTTACGTTTTTCTGAAGAAGTATACGTCGTGAGTGTAACTTTTGCGCTCCTGATCGGTCTCAGCTATTGAATCGCCACATTGTGCAAAACGCAGGCAAAATTGATCGGTTGCGAATTTAGTTTTATTAGGCGCGTATGTTGCAAACGCATCCGAACATATTCGCCCGTTGCAACGTGATGGGGGAATGCAGACAGAATTTGAATTTGTGGTCGGTGAAGCATTCGGCGTATTTGTCTTGGTTGCAGTTCCGAAGAGCTGCAACAAATATTTCGCCCCGTGGAATTTGCAAACCGTATAAGTATTTATCGGCCGAAGCGTTGTTATTTTTAAATGAACATGCCGCTCGAAGCCTGCGATGGCACGAAGCCAAGATACTGCGCTGCGATAGCGATACTTCGCTGCATTTTGTTTATTTCGTACGTTCTACTGAGCGAAATTATAATTAATTGAGAGCCTTTCTAGTAAACACACGACTAATTACGTCCCTATTAAGCCGTTTTCAGAATCTCGCCGGTTATCGCGAATATTTAAGCGCTATTATTACGGCGCAGATAGTGAAAGGCTCCCTGTACTCTAAGGTGAAAGTTCAACTTCAAAGCCGACATTACCATGTCTTTAATTAAACGTCTTGAAGCTGTTTTTCCATAAATGCGAGCAATAAAAGCATATTTCGATAAAAAATAAAGCTCCTCGTTTAATAGCAAGGGATGGATGGATATTACTTCCACGAGCAGATAAATATTGCACGGAAAAGAAATTAAACGATTACCGATATGTATATATTTTTTAAGCTGCTCCGTTCCGGCTTGTGTTTCTTTACAAATGATAGTATAGCTCTTGTCATTCTGTGCGTGGTTTTTGTCCTCTCTTTGGCTGTTTCTCTGCGGTTTGCTTGTTATGTAAGTTCCCAGATATTTGATTTTGTTTGTCAACCTTATATTTCGGCTCCCTAGTTTGTGTACGCTACTTTTCATTATTGTTTTCTGGCTAAAAGGGGTCTCTTTTCTGATAGGTTATTTTCTACGTTATTTAGAAAGTCAGTCAAATTTTATTTATTCTCTGTTACCACCAGGATCCGCATATGCCAATATAAATGAAAGTTTTATTTTATTTCTTTGTCTGTTATATTTTTAGTTGTGCGGTAGTTTTTTTTAATGATGTCATCTAGAACAATTGTAAATATTCTTGGTGATATACTTTACTCCTTTATTTTTCGTTGTATCGGGGTTGTTTGCCATTTTCGGGGTGTACTTTTCTAGTTCTGATAGTAGAAAGTGTTCTCTTTTTTAACAGATCAGGCCATTGCTAATTCGCTCACGTCCTCAATTTCGCAAAGTACCCTTTTGGTGGAGATGCAATTTATATGTGACCCATAACTTGGACAGTGCCCAAAATAAMGGCTGTAATCCCTCTAATAATTAGATGTATACTAGGTGATTTACACTTTCCATAAACCTACCGAATGGGAGCAACAGCATCGGGAACATTGTACCCACATGATTAACACACAAGCACAAGTTGTACGGACATTATTTTAGAAATATCACTAGGTACTAGAATATTTGGGTCGCGCAAAACTCACTAATTGCTAAAAATATGAACTTACAAAAAACGCAAAAAAGTATTTGAAGTGCAATTTAATTCCGGTAAACTGGATACTTCTGTTTTTATCAGTACGTTCATATTTTCATAATACCAACTTAATTTTAAAATATGGCAAATATACAGGACTATAATGGCTTTCCACAGAACTAAGATCTCCTCCCCTTCCTTCCCGTGAAATTTGACCATGTAAAAAGCAATTTTTCATTATACGCTCAATCCTGTCTACTAATTCTGGTTATTTTAAAAAATGCTGTCTTGCACACTCGAATTTTTTTGCCGCCATCGATTGTAACGAAATAAGTAATAGATTTTTTTCCACATTTGATGCAATTATAAAACAGTTTCGCTTTGTTTTTTCCTTGCAGGTATAAAGATTTTGATGAACATTTGTATTTGCCGCATTGATAGAGATGAACAGTAGCCTCTTCACCTTCTTCCTTGCTAGATTTGAACGCAAGTCAGTTAGTTTAGTGCCAGAAAGAATAACTTCCATGTAGCGAGCGAAGCCATCCGTTGATTCAGGAATTGAATAAAACCAAATTATTTACGCGAGGATTTCTTTCGACGGACACGCGTTCATAAGCTTTAAGCACCGATTTGGTCGACCAGAGGAGTCGCCATTCCGACAATTACGCCCAACTGGTAAACGGCGGGGTTAAATGTCCGCACTTTAGAGCTTGTAGACAATGCTGGCGGAGAGCTCTTGTGCATTACCGTTTTGTACACGGTACGAAGTGAGGAGTATAAGCTAAGAAGCGCAGCAGGATGTGCATGCAATTTCTGTGACAAAAGCTCGCCGCCATGATGCACCTAGAAAGAACGTATTCTTCTCTGTCGTGGATGACATGTCGTATAATATATCATTGCGTAAAAGCAGACGCCTACGACGAGCTGCCGTCCATCGCGGCGTATAAGGCATTCATGGATATGGATATATTCCGCACCGCAACAATCTCGTACGTATACGCGTTACGTGCAGCGATGTCTAGTGTTAATTAAGCTCATATTAAATGTTTGTGAATAGCCATCAACGAGCTAATTCGTTGAGTTGGTTTAGTCCCGGAATTACTTGCAAATTGAGGTTAACGCTTTGTCCTGCTGAATGCCACAAGTTACATGCAATTGGAAGCTTTCTTGAAGCCCCAAATTACGCCACGGGCAGCTAACCTTGTACTACCAAATTATGAGTTGAATTGCGCCGCACGTGCATGTGTGTACTACATTTGTAGAAGTTCGCTAATTGAGTACATGTTTCAATTATGAATGAAAACACTTAAAGACAAATTTTGAATGTGCTATCAAGATTTTCGCAATCAAAACTAATGCTAATCTCAAATGAAATTTTCAAAGAAGGAACGCCAACAAAACAGCTTTGGCAGTACTCTGTCTCTTGTATCACCTTAGGACCTTAGGTCTCATGTTATAATTTTTTGTGATATCGTACATATACCCATTTCAAAGGCCTCTACTTCTAACGTGTGTTCGCAGGCCGCACGTATCAAAACATAAGATAACTTTTTCATATTTTTACGTGTAGAACACACCCTAAAAGTAGCGGCTTCTATTTTAGTGTCACCCTGTATAAAGCCAAGGTAAGGTAAGTATTTTTAAGTTGACGGAAGCAGATTCTGCGCTATCAATGTAACTAAGTCTAGAAATGATATGGAGCCTGAAAATTTTAGGTGTGTGAACACTATGGCCACAGTTGAGGACGACATAGTTCATAAGAAATCAAAAATGTGTATTAAATAATTGTATCCTTAAGACTAAATATTCTTCAGATTTGGTCCCATGGGCATGCAGAAGGAACTCCTAAAGACCAAAATCGAGGCAGGGTGCAGTTTTTAGAATATTGTTCTTATTATACCAATATACAAAAAAAGTAAGTTTGAGAGGGGTTAGGAATCACGCCAGAGGATCACCCTCGTATTGGGGACCAAACTGATTTAGTTTCTAAAGTAATCAATCAACGGTGTAGGATGATATGATGTCTCGGTGAAGTTTAAATCTATTTGAGGTGTTCTAAAGAAACTTTGTCTTGATAACCTAAGATGACAACAAGGTCCGATTGTATTTCTGCATTTTTGTTAAAAGACTGCACATTTCCCCGTCCTTTGATGGTATTATTCAATCTATGCCTAAGGACGCGTATAATTCCAGACAGTCTAAGGTATGTCCGCTCCACTAAAAGGGTGATTTACGGGACATTACTAATTACAGACCATTTTCTATTATATGCAACTTTAGCAAAGTATTTGAGATACTCTTACATAACTATTTATACCATAATTTATCTAAGTATATTAGTATACACCAGCACGGCTTCATCAAGGCACGCTCTACTACCACCAATTTGGTTTGTTTTTCACAGTTTGTCGCTGAAGCTTTGGATGGTCATTTGCAGGCCAATGTGATTTATACGGACTTCTCCAAAGCGTTCGATAAGCTGGATCACAATATTTTGTTAAACAAACTTAATCGCTTCGCCATGTCTGATGCTTTGATTGATTTGTTCAAATCTTACCTCCACAATAGAGTTCAATACGTGGCATATAATGGATTCAAGTGCAGCGCATACAATGCAATGCAATGAAGTGCCGCAAGGTGCTGTTTTAGGTCCTTTGTTTTTTATACTGTTTATTAATGACATAACCGACGTTATAGACGTCAACATTTTAGTTTATGCGGGTGACCTTAAACTTTACACTACCATACATTCAAGCATCGGTTGTATTCGTTTACAAAACAATCTTGACGTACTGAATAACTGGTGTAGATCTAACGGACTGCCTTTGAACACAGCTAACTGCAACGTTCTATCGTTCACATTAAAATCTGTACCTATAATATATGACTACGGTCTTGAGGGTGTTTCTCTGTCTAGACCCGATGCATTTAACGATCTTGGCGTAACTTTCGATAGCAAGTTATATTTTATTCCACACATTCATAAAATGTGTCTTAATGCCAGTAAAACATACTGCTTTATTTCAAGTAACAATCGTGATTTCTGTTATAACACATTAAAATTGCTTTTTTACTCATTTATTAGATCTAGATTGGAGTACGCAGCGGTTGTTTGGACCCCGTATTATATGCGACATACAAATTATATTGAAAATGTTCAACGAGAATTTGTAAAACTACTAAGTTTTAAACTCGCCGGCGTCGTTTCCCTCCCGAGGTGCTTGTCACAGAGAAACATGATATTTCGAGTCTTCAGACTAGAAGAGACCTTCACGCTTTGGTGTTTCTATTCAAAATTGTCAAAAATTTACCTGATAGTGCCGAAATTTTGGGTTCTTTAAATTTTGTTGTACCTAGAGTGTCTAACAGAACATCTCACACATTTTATCTGCCAACTGCCAGAACGAACATAAAAAAGCGTTCACCACTATATAACATGTGTGTTCTATATAATTCCCGGTGTATAAATTTTGATCTTTTGGTGGCAGCATCTCTGCTTTAAAAGATATTTTTGTATGACTAGTTTTGTCTGTACATTTTGATTAACTCTTACCCTCCTGTTGTGTAGTTGGGAGAGTACAACAGTGTAATTAAATAAATAAATAACCTCGAAGTTCTTGCATATTAAGCAATCTACAGAGTGCGTGTTTCAAGCATTGGCCATTTGCTGCAATGTGACAAAGCAAAGCATGTGCCTTTCACCTGCAGGTGTGGGGATGTTTATACACTGGACAGTAATCAATTTGTACCACAATTCGTGCATTCACACAATATTGAAGTTTGATGTTAAACGTAAATGATGATTATCTCAAACGTATAATTACTACGCAAATACAATTCTAATACGTGGGCGGATTGGAATAATTAATTTCACCACCGGTGCATAAATATTAGCGACATTGTTAGCTGCAATCTACAACAGACAGTTGATTCTTCTGTGCGATACGCATTGCAACCAAAAAGCCTGGAAGCAGCGACTGTGAAATAACAGGAACAAAGCGAGTGGCTCCACTATAAATAGCAAATTAAACATTTTTACCCCGGCGTACTTCGTCAACGATTTAATACGAAAAAATTAGATGACAGATTGATGCGGAGCTAGGGTAATTGAAAATGATTAGATATAAAAGCTGCTTAAAAGATTGATCCGCCCTTAAGTCGGGCACGTTCATCGATCTCGTCGGTGTTCGGCAAATTATGAAGTATTAGTACTTAGCCACGGGGGCGAAATTGACTGATCTCAACGAAACGCACTGTTTATTCTTAATTCGGTGGATTGCGTGATCCGCGTTTAAAAGGCGGTGTGAGCTTTAAGCTCTTGGACACGGTGTATTTTTAGGTCGCGTTATAGGTACGTTCGGATAAGGGTGTACTTAACGGCGGCACAAATTGCCGGTCTTAAAACCGAATCTCATGCAAATGCTCCGCCACACTATGGTGGCGTTGTTGCCGGTTTCCCACGGAAAAGTCGAGGAAGATGAGCCTGAAACTGAAAAATTCAGGCTGCCTGTTAAACGTAACGATCTGAAAACGTTTTGAACTGATTCGTGTCGGAAATAATTCGTTTTAGAAGTGAATTTTATAGTAGACGTCCAACAAAGCTGCGTGCCGGTTACTTTTCAATTGCACGTAATAGTCGTGACGAGGCAGAATTTCAGTAAAGAGATATACTTGTTTCTGGTATAATAGTAGACATTATCCAATCGTTCAAAGATTGTTACGGAAGTGAGTCGATGGCCGCGTAATTCACGAAAGCACCGTTTTCCACTGGTTAATAAATGCGTGGAATTAGGCTGTAATGAATAATAGTATAGACCAATCCAACTGGAACATCTTCATCTTCATTTACTAAAGAGGTTACTAGCGGTTTCTTGCTGTTGTATTTTGGACCTGTACTGGTAGTATAAATGCAAATTTGCTGCTCTTAGAGCTTTGCGCTAATCGAAAAGCAGCGATTTTAGCAATTGTTTTGGAAAAACACCAAAAGTGGAATGGCGAAGAGAACTAAACGAGCTTTGTACTCACCATTCAAGCCTTCCTCCAAGAACATCTTGCGAGTACATGAATGAATATAGGTGTGGGCGTCTCCTAAGACGTTCGTGGGGGCAACAGCATCATGGGGTATTGTCGAAGGATCAGTTTCAGTTTTCCTCTCCCTTATTTTTATAGCACTATTAACACCTGGCAAGGTAAAGACTTTGTTTTTAAGCTTGATCTAACATTTCCGATTGTCTGCTTTTATATTATTTCCTAATTATTTMGCATTTTGTCCATAAGACCCTTCCAGTCAAAAAAGCAAGCTCTTTTCATTTTTTGTCATTCTTGCAGAGACCACTTGAGCTACCTAAGCTCAAATAAAAGCTTAATAAATTACTTATAGCTTTCATTCTGACGACATTTGATGTGGGACATCATTTTGCCAATAATAAACTCAAAACTTGAAAAAAAAACATGTTTAAAGAGCAGTATCTTAATAATTATTTCACGAAAATTATCACCAGTCAAGGAAAAATAAAATATCCTGCAGGTTCCATACTTTGTAGCGACTCGGTATAAAAATTATGTTATCACTGTATTTTAAGGTTAATACTAATAAGGTATTTTCTTTCTTTACAGGTAAGAGTCGCATCATCGTGGAGAAGTTAGCAACGCGGCAACGATGCGAAAGCTAGTATCGCCCAGGTGGGTAGTACACGCGCGCAATTTGACGTGAGCGGCCGAAGGGAAGCCGACATTCCTCCAGCATTCCATCCAGGTGACCATACACGTTCCTTTTCTTATTTTTAAATACAGCCGCCAATATAAATCTGTACATACAGAAGCATACAGTGGCGGACGACTTAGAAATCAATAGCGCCTCGGTCCGTATTGGCCCCGTACGCGCAAATGAATACCACATGCGCCCTGCTAAATCCTGTCGTCGCCAATTCGCTTTTGTGAATTGTATGGCGATGCCAAACATTCTGCTCCTTTTAATAACTCGCGGCCGAACCGGCGTTCCTTGAATAATTCCCATCATTCGGGTTGTTCTTTTGTTTTTCGAGTTGGCGCCGTGGGGCCACCCCGCGACCAAACCCCACCGCACGTCGGGGAATACCCCGCGACCGCACGGCACAATAACGGCAACAATGGAACTTATTTAGCGAAATTCCATTCAATGACGCCAAACTTGAATTAGGGGTACATTCTTACAATGCGAGGTGATATTTGGTAATTACTCGTTAAGCGCAGCGTTGCCAGTTGCTGTTTTCTTCGATTCTCCAGAAGAGATCAAAAACAAGTTACTTTTACCTCATTTCCTTCTCTTCTTTTTCCGCTACTAGAGCAGACTGTGAAGCGATTGATTGCACCTGACTACTTTACTCAAAAATAATTGTGTTGAAGTAAACAAAACTCTTAAAGAGTGCCCTAAAAAAGTTTTGCAGATTACCATTAATTTTTGTAATATAATAAATATTGCTTCATAGATGGATGCCCCCTTTTATTTTCTTCAATTTGTATCTTTACCATGTATGTGTAATTTTTATTCCATCTTAGTGAAAAACAAGAAAAACTAGTCGCCGCCATGTTCTGTTAATAGGGTTGTTCAGAATTTTTTAAGTGTTAGTTTAGTAGCTTATTACGGTACAAATTATGCCTACATATCGATCGCTGCACACAAATTCCCAAAGTTTGGAGTAACTTTTAAATAAATAAAGTATAGAGTTCGTTCTATACAGAGAGAGGCTAGAAAAAGAAACCCTGCGATGTATTAGAAGTAGAAAATCAGGTTGGTACACTGAAATAAAAATACATGCCTCGAACATAATAGCATTGTGGTAAAAAAGGGTATCAGAATGTGCTTTCAAAATTTGGTGACTGTGGGACGAACGATTCTCCAATTATTGCTGATATCAGAAACGTGTAGTAGTCTACACCCTTTTCCTGCAGATACCCCCAAAAATGGAATCAGACCTTAGAGAGGCTAAATGTCCAAAAGGAAATTCCTTCACTATAAATATAAAATCTGAGTTTACGTAATTGAAGTCGGATCCAGCAAAGATTCACACGCAATATTTTGCGAATTCCGTTCTTTCATTTGTATTTCCGTTTCCACAGAATAGGCAACACTATCAGCGCGCATTCCACAGTTCCTTTTGTTTCAGTAGCGCGTAACCGCCTTTGTCGCCGTGCGGTTTAACGATTCCAATTTTGTCATGCAAGGAGGATGTTAAAATCTCATTATTTCAAACGGAAATTCCGCTTTGACGTGTCACACTCTGAAAATGCACTCGTCTTTGTCGCAATTATTAATTATTAATTGCTTGCGACGGGACTACAGTGCATTCTTTTGATACTTCATAATTGCATATTTGTTGTCTGTGCACTGTGAATTCCGCAGCCAATCAGAAGCCCCGTTCCATGCAAGTATCCGAGAACAGTTTGCTTTGGACCTGCACGCTTGCAAAATCAACGTATTCGACGGGAAAATATCCTCCTTTGATGCGTAGAAATTCTAATTATGCAGCCCCTTCGACATTTTGAACAGGAAACTAATGAAGTGTCTCCCTTTGTGAATCATTAAAATAGAAATTACAAGCCCTACATTAGCTACAAAACTTTACCAGCAGAATAAACGTAAAAAATTCATCAGTTTACGTCGCTAACCCTTTGTGTACTTGATTTAAGTATCCCTTTCATTAAATATTAACACACCACTAAATAGAGAAGAGAGAGAAATGGGAAAACCAATGCTATCTAGAAATTCGATCGATTTTCTCTTATATAAACATAAGCAAGCGGCTTCAAGGAAATTAATTTGAGATACCATCGTGATAACTGATATGACCCTTAACTAGGGAGATTCCTTTGCATTTCCTGGCAGCAGCTGCAGGCAATTGTACAGATTCCTTGAAGAGATGTAGCAGAAAGTTACGTTTTGCACAACAACAGCGCTATCTTAAACATCGAGCTCTCGGCATGCCGCTCCTGGTGGCTATTCATTTACATCCCATTAATTAATTATACACTTAGAAAACACAGATCGTTAGGTATGTTTTGAGTAACACCAAGGAAGGTTTGTGATTCTGATTTCAAAACCTAGATGAGAGGTTTTTAAGAATTTTGTCCAAATTTCTTGCTTCTGACATTGACAGCATACAAATCATCTTTCAATATGGCTAGCCATAAATTACAACAAAACCACCGTAACCCTTTTTGTTATTCCAAAAAAAACTGAAAATTTTGTTTTTCATTATTTGCTCATAGTATTTTAAGCATATGTGTCCGATCCAAAATTGTAAAGCACATATTTGAGGTACTATTTTACAAGTTTCTTATGGACACCATATTGAAAAAGGGTAGTGCTAGATAAGGATTTTTTTCCTGATTAATTTGATATACCACACTTAGTAATTCTTTTTACAAATACATTCAGAAATACCAAAAATTCGTATTTAAAATGATAAAACATAATAAACCTAGCAGTCCTTAAAATTATTCCCACAGCTTTGAACATAGATGTGAAAGATCTTTTAATCATGACATAAGTAAGAATTTGAAAAGAAATCTTATTTATCTGATGATTTTTTTCGATGCATTAAAAAAAACTGAAAATTTGTTTTTTTTTCTCATTACTCATCATTAATGTTTGCTGTAATTTAGTACGACGATTTGGCAGTGAGTGATCATCACAATAGTTTTTTCTTATGAACACCAACATTGGAAAAATTCGGCTCAATAAATTCTGAGTAAAACAATTTATCACACAGTGTTCAATGGTGTAAGGAGCACGAAGGAAATCTTCTGTCCACAAAGGTTTTCTGGAAGCTAGCCGAGTTGTAGGTATTTCTCTATTTCAGAGTACTCCAGTTTTCAATGGTTTCTGGAAACCAGCTTCAGCATATGTTGCTAGAGCCAAGACTTGGTTACAGCAACTTCTCTTCTTCTTAATAGGTTCTGGTAGAGTAATTTCTCTAGTAACTTGTAGCAGACACTTATAGAACAATAACAACCACTTTAAAGCACTCGGCCCCAAGTTTTTCGAGAATTCTGAGTAATTACCACCAAAACTAGCAGCTTTCACAGTACAAATAGCTTGCCGAAGTTGTTCCAATGAGAATGATTGCCACAACTCTACTGAAGGTTCGCATCTCTTTCTTAAATAAGGAATACATTCATACTAAGAAAAGCAAGAGCAAAATCGACAAATTTTGTAACTACTTCCCCAGGTCGGTTAGTAAGTGGAGCTAGCGCGCTAATGAAACCAGAGTTTATAGTTTCAAAGGGCGAAAAGTAGGGTGGTGAAATGGAACTGCGATAAATCGGGTTAGACTGTGCAGTGTGCGTCTAATTTAAGCCGCGTCAAGCCCACATACAAACGACGCTGATGTGAGAGCTTAAACATTCAGAATTAACAGTGTCATCACTCCGGCTTATTAGTTTCTGGTGGTCCCTTTTTACGCAACCGCGGCGACTGGCCGCTTTGTTCAAAAGTTGAATTTAAATTCATGTCCTATCGGGTGTTGGACACCTCGTTTCTGACGGAAGTGGCTTCCCAACAAAAAAAAAATGGAAAACTTCATTTAATAGCCTCTCGCCTCCCTTTTATTTATGAATAATAAATGTAAAACTTTATTAATAAATATTTTACGGCGAGCACCCTTTACGTGTTAGGAGCCCGCTTAACTTAGGGAACTTCAACTTCAGGTGAGTTTGCATCCTCCGAAACGCCCATTAGAAAGCGCGAATTGAATTTTCGATTCAACTTTGCGAAGCCGACAAACTAGCAAACTACCACTACCTACAGATACTGGATCCGCAGCTTTTATTCATTTAGGTACTTTAACATGAATTAGAGTCCAAAACGCTGAATTTCAGGGGGGCACGAGAATGATAATATAACATCGGTATATTATATAGTAATAGCAACAAGGCATAAAGCAAATCCTTTCAAAACCTGCTAGAATTATTAACATAGTGGTGGAGCGTTAATTTCTAAAACCGAACGAAGAATATTGGTCGATTATTAGGATTATAATGAGAAGCTTTTTTAAAAACAGGGATGACTTCGGACAATTTAAGGACATATGTTGTTAGCTATGCACATATTTATTAATTCTGTTAAAGAACGATGATTATATTAGGGTTCTAACGAGTTTCAAATTAATACCATAAGCGTCGCAAATATTGCTGCTACTTAACCGGCTACTTACAGTCCTAACTTCATTAAATGTTATTACGTCAAATTTAAAAGAAAGATAGTAGGCTATCAAATTCAAAATGTGGCAAAGTACTGATGATTTTTTTATTTACTGTGTCGGAAAAGTGGTTATTAAATTAACCAGCAATTATTTTAGAGCACATTACAAACATGTATGATTGTTATGTTTAATAATTTTCCAGATAGCATTGTTCCTGTTAGAGGCATTTCCAACGTAATTGCTATAAGCAATTTTTTATTTTATAAAGTTCACTCCTGTATTTATTTCTATAACTTCTAGCATCTTTTGAAACTAAATTATGTGTTTACATCTAGCCAGTCATACTTTTAAAAGCTATAGTTAGTAATAGAGAGAAGAGCTCTGAGCTAGCCCATTTAATTAGAAACTCATAAGGTAGCATTATGATCTGATAGGGAGAATGACGAGCTACAGATGTTTTTTCTTCATCATCACATCCTTAATAGTTTTTAATCTTTTTCCACGAAACCTATTATGAACATACACTATAAGTTCCAATTCTTAATTACACTTTTGAAACCTAAGTGACTGACCTAAATTGAATTGTATCACAGACAGAATAGAATAGGAGAGTTGAAACAGTAAATTCCACGCTACATTAGCATAATGTTTCAGAACAGATGTATTTTTTTTGTTTCAGTAAAGTAACTTTCAGGTTCCAATCTATACTATGAAGTTCTGTGTAATGATCAATGGGTAACTATATAAAAAAGCAGATTGAATACGCACTTACAGAGGACTGAAGAAGAATTCGCTTCATTATTGTATACGGTTTAATTTTAATAATAGCTAACAATATTAACATTTGCAGTATATATATACTCTACTTGTGTTTCCACAAGTTTTCACATTTTTCAATACTATCACCTTTTTCATTTACATGACAACTATAATAAGTTTTAGCTATTCTCAAAACAAGCTCATTTGGGTTAAAAATGCAGTAGTGTGGTGGCAGCCGGAGTATTATTATAAATTCTGGGTAAATCCTAATAAGCAGGGACCTATGCAGATATAAAAAGGAAAGAAGTGTACAAAAATATTATTTAAATTCATATCTAAAAGGCACCATATTTTCTTGTCCACACAGAACGATAATTTCCAATACTGGACTAGAAGGACTTGTAGATGACTAAAACTATACGTCAGTAACATAAATACATGATTATTTGTTTTACACACTCCTTAGCTTTTTTGTGTAAAGTTGTGGTCTTAACAGTTTTGCTTCAAAGGGAATGTTACAAGCTTTTTGTGCATTCATAAGCAGTTTATTCGCCTTCCTCTGTTCATAAAATGATACGGCCGGCCCCTTTATTGATTATTGAGACGAAACTTGCATACTGTTTGTTATTAACACTCAATTAACAGAGACGACAATAGCTACCACATCTCCCTTCCGTGGAAGCAGCTTATTCTCATGTGTTTGTGGAGTAGCGACCCGTAAATGAGGCAGAAGCGATAATGATAGAAAACATCACTCCGTGGTAAATTTACCAGCGATATTCTGTTTGACGCACAATGTACCAGAGCTTACTCAATAATTTAGGAAATTGTCTCTAGTCGGATCGCTTATCTTTAATTATAAAATCAAACATCAACGAGCGCAACACCGATGTCGCGGCGCGACGCGCGGCGGAACGGGTCGAAGTTTTATTAAAATGCCGGCGCATTCGGATCCATCGACAATCCGCTCAACAATAGCGCTAATGAATAGTCCCGCAACATCTATTACGTCTCGGTCTTGTTGCCCACCTTAATGGCGGCAGTGAATAATCCAGAAATCTTGATTGCGGGACCGGGACTAGATGTAAGGGCTTTCCCTGTAACTTACCTGAACTCGGACCCATGACGACTTGGTTACGGCTCCAGGATATACGACCAAATAAATCTCATTTAAACAGGATAATCCTCTTCCAGATTCTGTTAACCAAAAACGACGAGAGGGTCCGCGCCAGAACAAAACTACATTAAGTGATAAGTAAGTTATCTGAACACCGCGTTCCGAGGACGGCCAACTGCATAACATCATTTCAAGATATTTTCTGTCTGTGACAACGGACCCCGTTTCAGATTTAATCCGCGTTGCCGTTGCTGTGGCGGCAGCCTATGAAATGTCACGTGACGAGATCGTTTAGGGTTTCAAAGGAAAGTGGTAAGACATGGAAATAACGACACCCATACAATTGAGTAAGTTTATGTTGCACCCCTCACGCTCTTTATTTTGCAAGGGGATGACACCCAAATGTATCCAAAATAACGCAACAACAGGACATAATATAATGCAATACTAATGCAACAATGCAATGCAAACAATAAACCCAACAGTAACAGCAATATCATTAACCCTTAACCATTATCTTCTCCTCCTAACTGGTTCCTTGTACTACCGCATTTAATAAAGGTCTTCCTATCAGCCCATACGATTGGTGATATAATTTCATGACATGTTGTTTTCCGGGCTGGTTCCCACGTTGGTTATTAGATCTTGACGTTTCGACACTCATGTCGGTGTCTTCCTCAGAAGTAGCTCTGAAACAGTTTCAGAGCTACTTCTGAGGAAGACACCGACATGAGTGTCGAAACGTCAAGGTCTAATAACCAACGTGGGAACCAGCCCGGAAAACAACATGTCATCGACAACAACCACGGAAGCCTTCAAACCGATATAATTTCATACCGGCACAAAAGGTGTTGGCAGATGAGCACATATCATTGACAGGACTCTTGGCCCTGCTACAGTAGAAAATAAAAGAACTCCTAGCGTTTAATATCGGGCACATGTGCATTAATTTTGGACAGGAGAAATGGGCACTCGATACGATTGTGCAGCAGCTTGATTGCATGTATGGTTCTTCTATTATTGAGAGAGAGAATTCGAAAAGTATTCAACAACGTCTGGTCATGGAAACCTCCGTCAGGGTGGTGGATTTAAGAAATCTTCTTTGAATTTGTTCCAATCTGGATGAATGCACATCATACAAAGGGTACCAGATAACGGAGCAGTATTCTAGTATGCAAAATATAAAGACTTTAAAACATTCAGTCTTTCTAACATCTAAAATAAATAAAATGGTCGATACAGTCAAATGCCTTTCAGAAAAATGTGTAAATGACGTCAACTTAGCCATTGTTGTCAAGAACATCTCATATAAATTGAGTCACCTTCTTTCAGAATTCGAAAAATACGAGACTGTCTCGAAAAATCGGGATATTCCTGCTGTATGATTATTATTTCGTTAATTGCCTCTAAAACGCCCAATTCAGAAATACGGTCAGGTCAGGTCAGGTCAGAAATACGGTCAATGGCAATATTGTTGTGAGAGAATGAAGTATTACTGGGAATATTATTCGGATGCCACTACAGTGGCATTATTCTTTCTTAATTTCGACATAGTCCTCCTGTACACTATTGTTAACATTCAAAACACTCCCCTTGCATTCATTTTTTCACATCTAATTTTTAGTTAGTATTGAAACACTTGCAAGAAAAATATTTGAAAATAATTAAGGGTCTCCACTCATTTGTGCTCCAGGGCCTCCACATCTCTACATCCGGCCCTGTAAATAACAAAATTTGACATATTAAGGACAAAACAAGTCAAATAGACAGCAGGGGTGGTTGGAGCACTGCAAAAAGCGACACAAAGGTGTATTTCGTTTCGTTTTATTGCATTTTGATGTCTAAATAGTTGAGCTTGTTTCAATTTGCGCTTCCTAACTTGATAACATCATAATATTTTTCAATGGGACACCCCGCGTAAGCTGCAGGATTTAAGTGCTAGGCACCCCTCCCTTTGAGGGTATCGCTTGCTTTAAGCACCAATCGATACCATCATGAATCGCTCCTGAGAAATGGGTTAACGCATCCAAGTCTCTTGAATATTAAACACGAATAGCGCCCGCGTGCTGTATTAATGGGGACTGTTTATGAATATTCCTTATTTGGTGTTCATCTGAACGACTCAAACGTAATTTAGTGACGCCTAGGCCACGCCTTCAGACACATCCCGTTCAGATCAGTGAGTCCCAGAACACTACGTGTGTTCGTGTCGAATCAGTCAGGCTCAAAGCCAGGGATTTACTTACAAAAAAGGTGATCGATCGCTGCAGTATTTTAATTCGAACCCGCCTAATTTAGAAAGCGGGGAGAGTGTTTCTCTAAACATGATCGAGAATCGACCATTGCCTAAATTGTCATCGTTTTCTGCGTCATCTGTTCACCTATCCATAATAAAAGTACTCATTGTTCTGTTGCTACTGCATCCAGCTCCAATGCGTAGCTGAAGTTCTCTACAGATTATGAGCGGTCATAGTATAACATAAATTGTTGTGCCCTTTTAATTTGTAAATCCTAAATTATATATTTTAGTTTACTTCTTTGGTCTCTGGCGTACAAAATTAACGTGTATTTTTCGCCAGAAGAAACTGACCACCATAAAGAGGCAGAAAAGTAAACAACCGCTGAAATTAATGTGGTTCCCAGCTTCTCGGTAAAAGACAGTGTTTCTGTTTGTGTAACTGTACCCCTACCGCTATGAATTTTATGGATGGTTTTAGGGATTAATGCCTGCATAGGTTTTTTCGAATTTGTTCGTGCTTCTTATAAACTGAAAGAAGCCTAAGTGAAGGAGAAACGATATTCTGTAACAAGTGAAAAAAAGAAGTACCAAGTTTTACTCTGTTAATGAAAACCCACAAACATCTACAAGTATCTGGACTTTGGTGCCAAAACCGGCCAAGTTCTAAATTAACATTTGTGAGAAAATAGGGAAAAGTGTTCCGGATTTTTCAATCAGTTTTTTGTTTTTGAACAGATATTATTGGTACACTTCGGATTCGTCTAATTTGCACCAAGGTATTTAATACATGCCCTACTGGAGTAGCTAAATGTACAACCCATTTTAAATCAAGCCTTATAAAGATATAAATTTTTAAGCAGACGCAAAATCATATCTCAAGTAAACTGAAGGAACAGAAATAACATTTGAACACTGAAAAAGGATAGAATTAAGAATACTTTTTGTAGATATCTAGGCTTATTTTTTGTAATTAGCCATCTCTATATTTACAAAAACGTAATATAAAAACTCGCTGCAACCCACTGTGTGCTTTACGATTACCCCTCCAACCCAGCGTAGATGTAGCCGATCCGTCAGTAAATCTGCACAAACATCCTTTGTGAAATCTAAAGATCAGAAGTTTTATACTTTTAAGTAACAGCTTTATATGTATATAAATTCCGAAGGAGCGAACACTAGCCTGAGGAAACGAATTAGTCAGTGCCATAAAAAATCGCTGCAAATCAAAATATTGGGAAGCAACAAACGTCACCTGCCTCCTTTGAGGGATTACAAAATCGCGCGTTTCAGGCTGTTAAATTCGGGGTGCATTTATCGCGGCGCCTGAATGGGCTTGTTGTTAAATTGAAGCAATCGAAAGCGTTTACTTATTGGTTTATACGTGTGGGCGTTCCGTTTCCGTTTAACGTTCCTTTTTTCCGCTGCCTTGTGTGTCGTCCTCTTTGATTTACGGTAGAACAGCCGACACAGGAATTCATTCACGCCACATGAGTTCTCAATGGCCGCCTCAAAATCGAAAAGGAGTTCAAACATTTTCAAGTGGCAAACGAATGAAAAGAATTCGTTCATATTTGACGCACTTAATAAATCGCCCTAATTGCCACCGACAAAAGGTGGAGTGGTAACTTGCGGCCATTTGTTTACTGGCAAAATGAGGCCGGAGTAGCTTCGGCGAGTTGGCCGCCAAATCGGAAGTTTGTACGTACCGAAGTTTAAGAGGACACTGAAGGTTCTGACCCGAATAACAATTTATTAATTAACTGCTACAATGATATCCTTCCTATAGATATGGGAAACTGATGACAATGCCTTTCTCGGCCGCCGATAAAAACGCTCCAGCCGGCGGGTCGGAGTGGGAAAATCGAATTGCTGGGAAAATGGCGAATACACCAGAGGCAGTGTTAAAGTTTTGCTCTTGTTACGTCGATATATATTTATTTAAACTGTAGGTATCTCGCCCTGCGGCTTTTCACTGTTTTGTTGTGGTAATACCGCAGTTTCTTTAAATCGAAGAACCGGATTTTCCTTCTCGCTGAAACAAGTCCCGTCTTACCGGGGAAGCAATACGTTCTAACGCTATTTACGACTGACTGGACCATGAGTGCGGAAAAGCTCAACAAATGTTTGTACATCCCGCAGCAAGAACTTTATATGATTGTAGGAAAACAGTTTCACACGTTGCGGGTGAATCTGTAATGAAACTGGACTGATATACAGCCCGTTTCCTCATTTTTATTCTGCAGTGAAAGCCTGGGCATATCGAATTATTATTATCGTTAATTTTTATTTTCCCCTGCGCTATTGCATACATAGATTGGCGTTT
Organism: Rhyzopertha dominica; assembly: GCA_025024175.1. Taxonomy (NCBI): domain Eukaryota; kingdom Metazoa; phylum Arthropoda; class Insecta; order Coleoptera; family Bostrichidae; genus Rhyzopertha; species Rhyzopertha dominica. The sequence continues at coordinate 1,106,697 of QCXZ01000086.1, forward strand.
AAAACTTGGAAAATTAGAGGTCCTGAGAAAAAATACCTTTTTGATAAAAAGAAAAATCAATTAAACGTTTATATATTATTCTTTGAATTTATTCCCTTAATAATATATTTACCCTCAAGTTCATGAAAGTGGCAGAAGGAGACAAAATAGGCTTTGAGTTGTCAGAAGGATTATCAGTGAACCAGAGATTCACTATATTTACTACTGAACAAAGGGTAGCCTTATCTGAAGTAATATTCACTAAACATTTGCATATTGTTCTTTATATGCAGCAAAAATGGTATTTTTACCCCTAATTTCATAAAAGTCACGGAAAGGGAATAAATTTTGGTTGGGCATAAGGATTATCGCGATAATTACTACTGAGTAAAGGGTAGTCTTATGGTTCCTTGGTATTTTTATCTCCAAGTTCATGAAAGTCACAGAAGGGGACAAAATAGGCTTTGACTTAGCAGAAGGATTGTTAGTGAGCCAGAGATTCGTGATAACCAGTACTTTGATAAGGCTAGTCTTATCAGAAATTATATCTCTTGTATTAGCTATTTGCATGTTATCCCAATAATTTGTTTTAAAATTCAACAAATTGTATATTTATTAAAGTCACTGAAGGTGACAAAATAGGCTTTTGGGGTAGCAGAAAAATTGACAGTAGAGCGAAGAGCTCTCAACTTGAGTTATTATCAGCAGATTTTATGTATTATATATTAGTTATATATCTAGTACTCTAAAATTTTTAATGTACAACAAATGATGTATTCCATAATGGAATTTTAATTTAAAGAGCAAGTTCATCAAAGTCACCGACAAAACAGGCTTTGGGTTAGCAGAAGGACTGACACTGAACCAGAAATTGGTGCAAACTATTATTGTACTTTTTAGGACTGCATCACGCTCAGACAACAATTTTACCGATTGAAATCTTAGTCTATTGGGGTAAGACCGCGTCTGATTTAGGAATAAGGTCAACGTTCTTTTATCACTGTAGGAGCCAGTCCATTTAAAACGAGGATCAGTTCTTCGCGATAGTGTTTTATCATGCATAAGAAATGCTTATTTCGCCCAAAGAAAAAAGATACAAAGTCGCAGAAGATTTTGCTGATATCAATTTTTAATGCAGTTGACACATTTATGTGATGCTTATGTGCCCGTTTTGTAGTCAAACTATGGGGAAGATAATCGAATCAAGATACAGAAAAAGATATTTCTTAAATATTGCAGCAATTTTTGACATCTCGTAAGAAGCAAAAGCTTGATAGGCCTGCAGGTGCATGGTAGGAAGAGACTCATGGAGACGTGACAACAAGACTGCACAAGCACCCATTGTAAGCTGAAGCTTCAGTGAAGAGGGCTCTAAACACCACAGCCTATGAAATAATAATAATAAGCTCGATCTAATGCAAGAAATAAAAAAAACATATTTAAAGGGCACTAAATAATCTGGTTTGAGCAATATTAAGTATAAGTTTGCAGGAATTTGTGCTTCGTCTGAATATACTTCTGCAGAGGAAGAAGAGAATCTAATGGAATTATCTTGAGACAACAAAATTTGGTAGTATGGAATTGACAGATGCGCAGTGATTTTAATGATAGAGATACACGAGCATTATTTATTTTATTACAGGATTAGTCATTCTTTTACTTAAGGTTAGGCGTCACAAAGAATTTTAATTGAAAATAGTTGCACCACCTGGGAAAAGGGAATCGCTGCATTAATGGAATCTTAATCCGAAAGACGAAACCCATTGAAGTCTCTGAAGGTGACAAAAGAACCTTCAGCTTAGGAGGACTAGTAGTAGAGCCAGATAGTCAGTATCGTACTGTACAAAGGAAAGTTCTGTAGATTCATCGTCCGGCAAGGAAGATGCTATTCGAAATGGGCATAAAGAGTTAAATGCAAAGAACAGAACAACTGGTATATTCCTTAATGCAATTTTAATCCAAAAGGAGTTCATAGAAGTCACTGGAAGTGACAAAATTAGCTTCGGCTTGGCAGAAGGATTAGCTAGAACGCTAGAAATCTAAGACCATTATTGTACTGCGCAAAGGGAAGGGAAATATGCATGAAGATCTGGGTGTGAAAAAATGACATTTAAAAATGCCGAAGCTTCTTGTTTAGCACACAAACGCGTACTACACCAGTTACTACTACACAAACGAGGGAAAGTTTTGTATCTCGAGGTACGTGCGTGGGCGTTCTTTTTTCCGATTATGATGTGGTTACTGGCCCAAGCAGCTGAGATAGCAATTCGTGCCCAGCTACAGCAATTGCCGTTTCGTGCGGTGTAAGGTGGTTTACAATCGATGAGCCCGGTCGTTTGCAGACTGACATGTGGAAAATGGATCCGGTGTACGGGCACAATGCGAGCGCCTATTGTGCACGAACTAATTCGAACTTCATGATCAAGTCTACGCCGGCATAAATTATAAAATAAGCAATAGGCGTTCCCGTATGAGCGGTAGATCTCATTTTCAATTTTGCGAAATTCATTAATCCCGAGCGCGGCATTGCGAATGGCGTCTGGTTAATTCCGGAGATCCAAACCTATCCCCAGGTGAAAGTTTCCAACAGCTTGTAGTTTATTCCTGGATAACGGCGAGGCAAATTGCTGCTTCCGTTTTATGCATTCATTATGAAGTATGATTCCCTCAACATATATTATCAGTCCTCTCTCACATCCCATTTTGCACGGGGATGTTTAAGCCGCGTAGAACAACGGCTTGCGTCGTAGATCCTTTGCCGCTGTGTATTCGTTGCTGCCTCCAATAAAACAAGACGTCACAAATTCGTATCTTATCGTTAGGATCTCGGACATACTGAACGAGGGTGGACTTTAAAGTTTGTAATTTTATGAGGAATTCCCCGGGCTCCTTATTTTCTCGAGTGGCTATTTCTGCTCTATCGGGCGTGGCGTGATCTTTTCTATTTTACTACTCGTCGGACTGGAACCCCAGCCACTAAAGGAATTACATTAGCGTAATAATTTTTTTACAGAACCCTTTGTCTCGCGGACTTTCTGTAAAGAGTGGCAAGTCCTCATTGTGGGAGACAATTTCTAATGAAAGAAAAATGTGAAGTGCAGATTATGAGCTGACAGTGTAACGAACCTGGAACAGTATCGGCTCTAGTACCATGAGATCAGAATAGAAAGTGATATAACGAACAACCTAGGGAGTAGCATCCAAGGAATTGGTAGTGTAACTTCAGACTATTAGTGTTTCTGACATATACATTCATAGTAGGCTCTTCCTTTTAAGAATATGCTATAAAATACAAACGTTAAGTATGTAAAATGACAAACGCCATCCACAGTTCAAACTGTTAAAATGAACTAAACTTGATTAGAAAGCCTGCCCCTATGTATAATGCTTCTTCCTCGTCATTATACATCTTAAATTTCTACAATATATTTATCCAGATTTCGAGATTGAAGGGCAGCGTTTAAGGTAGCCATTTTCAAAGAACTGCTGTAGAATTGACAGGTAATTAAACACGCTCAACCCCAAACAATCCCAACAGTAAACTGTACCAAAGGGTCATATTCTTTTTGTTATCGTACTGAAAATAAATAGCGACTAACTAACAAATCCAGGAGTTACTTTTTCGCTAGTAATAACTGCTTGCTTAAAATGGAGGATAAATTTAATACGTTTTTAATGAATTTGAGTACAGATATTATAAAACTTTAAGTTCCCGTGAAAATAAAGCTATTGGCAAAGTAACCAGCTTCATAAGTCCAGAAATTTATGTGTCTTGCAGTTATCAAACCAATGGCTGCAGAATCCTGCATGTAGAGTACCAAGTCAATACAAACTATGATTTTGGAGGCTCATGTCGATGATGTGAAGCCTTTATTTTCGCCTATTGCTGTGGTAGGCATTTTCTGGAGTGACTAGCATTTCTAGAAGTACACGTCACGGAGAGTACATTCGAACTAAATCGTCAGTAGTTTTTAAAAGCGTTATTGTTCCCAAAATGCGTGGATACGTGGCAAAAAAGAAGCCATCCACATCCTCAGAGAGCTTTTATCTCTTAATGTTTCTCCTGGTGCTGTGGCAGGCATATTCATAGGTCATGCTAGTGGGACCATAGCGTTCAAAATGCCTACCAAAGCAACGGTCGAAAGCCTTATTCCATCATTATACATAACTTTACTGGCAGAAACTTGCCTAGATTTTGCCCCTATTGAATTACATAGTCAAAGGAGCAAAGAGTTTGTTTCGGTTAACTGTAATTTTTCTTTTGAAGTGACAATGAAACACTGAAACATTCAGTTGATTGATTCGATGCTGAGGGAGTGTTGAAGTACATTCTTATACAAGTTTTCAGCCCCGATGAGAAAAGGGAGAGCTGCTAAGCAGATTATCCATACGACGTCGATATAAACTATAAAGTAACTAAAGAACTGCAGAAGCTGAAGCTGGCTAGAATTCAGAAAGACTGAAGAAGCAAAGTGCTAGGTGATGGTAAATAAAAATATTCAAGTTTACAGKTACTCTCAGGGCTGCCGCATGGCTGACCACGGCAAATTTACGGTACATTTCATTGACAACAACAATAAAACCGACAGGGCAACAGAAGTGTTCATCCAGAAACACTATTAGAGAGATATAGTGTTGACGAATTAGTGGAAACTGTGCAGGCCCATCCCCAATATACAGAAAATTGTCTTTTTGAGCCATTACTATAAGCGGGTGCAATAATAATTCTATTTTTTTATTCGTACACATTCATTTAGTAGAACCACAATAACCTGCAATGAAAACCATTTCTTGACTTGCGCAGACTCAGCGGAGTTCTGTGAACCATTGAGAACCTTGTAGAACTCTTGTTGGGACAAACTTTATTTCCACTAAATCATAAAGCTTGCAAGAAATGTAGGTACCAGCTTTAAGCGAACTTGAGAATGAGTAGATTGCGATTAAGAATATAACACGTGAAGTGTACTATCGTGTCTTATTTATCCGATCCCATCATCGGATATGTTATGTACATTCAGCTGAAAGTTGAGGATATAAGTGGAAGCTGAACGTTACGGACCACCACGAGCACAAAACCGCCGAGTTTAACTATACAAATCTGTCATTTACAGCACACATTTCCTGAAAGTATAAGCATGAACATAATAAAGCTCGCGTTCAGGCACAAACTAGCGCGTTCATGTTAAAGAGCATTAGGCGTAATGTGTTTGATAAGGTCATTTCTCATGCCTACACAGAAAAGTGAAATACCCCGTAATAACTGTCAGAAAAATGCGAGATAACTCTAACGTACAGTTAAACGCTTTTGTTAATTAAGGCTTTTATTGCGTTTGGGCAAGGGCACTTTCATTAATAAATCAAAGACAAATTACGATAATTAGTGTACAAAAACGGCAAGCGAATCAGCGGCAGCCCTGAATTTATGTGTTTATTAACTAATTATTGTTACCAGCAATGAAATATTCATAAGGTACGTGCGTTTAATATTACTGACAATCGATATATCGAGCGAGCGGCGTGGAGTAACCGGAATCTTCTGTCGTTTTTATCGGCATCGGTTTATTTGAAAAGAAACTGTAACTCGGTGTATTGAGGAGCACAAAATACTGTCAGATTAAATAGAGGAGCTGCACCGTTGGAAATATTGCTGAATTACGGGCGGGCAGCTAAAAAGCAATCTAGACGATATATAAAAGATGAAACAAAGAGAACGAAAACTTGCAAGGAAGCATTGTTATTGAAAGTCCCGCGAGAGGAGATTGTTATAAATTGTCCTCTCTGTCCTTTTCAATATATTTGTTGGACATATTTCGGGCCACGCGTCTCCAAATTGAATCTTTCTTCATTTTATCAATTTATTTCCCTCATACCGATGCGTTTCCCGTTCTTTTTATTTTAAATTACAGGGCCCCATTCCTACTAATATCTCACAGAAACTTTATGGAATCTATTCAGACCCATCGACGACGCAAATACGTCCCAAATTTATAAGTTCCTTTCTTTTTGCCCCACAAAGGAAAGCTATTAAAATCTACATTTTTGCCTTTCCTGTTCGCCGTCCGACTCTGTTGGCTTTAGCGCGATATTTCACATGTCGCACGGACACAAAGCAAATAACGTACAGTCGCACAACGTGATGCCAATAATGTAGATAATATGCACGTCCCTCCAACAGAGAAAAAGTCACTTTGACGTATTAAGTTACATAAATAACGCCTTGTTAACGTTTTCGTTGTTATATGTTAGTAATAGTAACAAAGCTTTGTCTGGTATTTTTTTATTGAGCAATAAATGTTGTCTTTAGAAACACTGAGAGTAAAGACATGCTGAACCCATCATAGCTTACAATTGACAATTTTTTTTCAAACTTCACCCCTTTTTCTTGTTCTAACTCTTTGTTATTGGGGGTTTTGACCCCTAACTTTGGTTACAATTGCAGATTTGCAGGCACATAATTTATCTCACACGAACAATAACAACMTCCTAAATTCAAAATCTGATATCTCTTTTTTCCTCTAGAATAAATGCAGCAGCATCCTAGAAAATTTTGCCTTTGTCGTGCAAGAAAAATAAGAAGAAATCATAGTAGGAAGAACAGAAAGAAGTAGTAAGTAAGAAAGCACTATGACAGCGCGAAATAATTGCACAGAAGTCAGGAAAACATGGAAACAAGTCCAACCACAAAAATTTGGGATAGTCCTGAAGAAGCTCCAATGTATAGAAGAAGAAAAACCCAAGACGAGAAAATTTCTAGTAGAGCAATATCACCCCATTTACAGCAAGCGAATGGATATGCACCTACAAAATCGCTCAAAGCGTTGAAACCATCAAGAAACAGCCGACATAAACAGGAATAAATGTTCATAATGTGTTCCGGCGCTACGTTCTTGCGTTTACTTTGGTATTATTCCGTGTATCTAGACCAGGGTATACAACAAATTACGTAATCAGGGTACTTAAAATCCAGAAAGACGGAAACATTACCAACAGTATTATAAACTCTGTAAGAGGAATAAGAAGAAAAACAAATCACATTAGTCAAAACATACGCAAGCTCATATGGACCTTGGAAGAAACTATTCAAGAACCATGACCAAAATACAAAATCAAGGAAGGAGACAACGTAATAATACTGTGCAGAAAAAATAAACCCAAACACAAAAGATTTTAGAAGTGGTTAAAGTGGTTTGCGCATCTGGCGAGAATGAAAATGAGGAAAGGCAGGTAAAACGTAAGAGCACAAAAAGGAGAAGAACGAGGAAGACCATAGAAGATAGAAGCTATAGATTTAGCTCAAAATCGACGTGCAGATGTATTTTGAACTGCGGATTTCAAAAATGTGCTCTAAAATGAGCTAGGACTGCGGCCGGCCTAAATAAGGACACTTTCCGAGCGAACCCTTGTAGCTAGCGACCAACTGAGACCATTCCGAAATTCAGGAGGTCCAAATCTGTAAGTATACTTGTATTCAGCTGAATCGGAGACGAAAAAATTTTAAGGTCAAAAAAGAACAAAGGGGTTAGTTAGCCTTGGATGTTTTGTGATTTTTGACAAAAAATAGATTTAGCTCATAATCGACGTACTGATGTATTTTGAAGTGCAGATTTCAAAAATGTGCTCTAAAATGAGCTAGGACTGCGGGCGGCCTAAATAAGGACACTTTCCGAGCGAACCGTTGTAGCTAGCGACCAACTGAGACCATTCCGAAATTCAGGAGGTCCAAATCAGTAAGTATACTTGTATTCAGCTGAATCGGAGACGAAAAAATTTTAAGGTCAAAAAGGAACAAAGGGGTTAGCCTTGGATGTTTTGTGATTTTTGACAAAAAAATAGATTTAGCTCATAATCGACGTACTTATGTATTTTGAACTGCAGATTTCAAAAATGTGCTCTAAAATGAGCTAGGACTGCGGGCGGCATAAATAAGGACACTTTCCGAGCGAACCGTTGTAGCTAGCGACCAACTGAGACCATTCCGAAATTCAGGAGGTCCAAATCAGTAAGTATACTTGTATTCAGCTGAATCGGAGACGAAAAAATTTTAAGGTCAAAAAAGAACAAAGGGGTTAGCCTTGGATGTTTTGTGATTTTTGACAAAAAATAGATTTAGCTCATAATCGACGTACTTATGTATTTTGAACTGCAGATTTCAAAAATGTGCTCTAAAATGGGCTAGGACTGCGGGCGGCCTAAATTAGTACAGTTTCCGAGCGAACCGTTGTTGCTAGCGACCAACTGAGACCATTCCGAAATTCAGGAGGTCCAAATCAGTAAGTATACTTGGATTCAGCTGAATCGGAGACGAAAAAATTTTAAGGTCAAAAAGAGCAAAGGGGTTAGCCTAGGATGTTTTGTGATTAAAATATGTGATGAAATAGATTTAGCTCAAAATCGACGTACAGATGTATAGAGGAATTGAAGAAAAAAAATCTCAACTGAGATGATACAATAAAGGACTAAATGGAAGAAAATAGTGGCTAAAAATAATTATCGAGAATCAAAGATTGCACAGTTTTTTTTTTATTTTTAACACTACAGTTTTCGGACTTTTAAATCTGTTCCGCTGCATTTCTTATTGTCACTTTTACATTAACACGTAAAGACCAAAACTGCAACTGGGTCCATCTTCTTTAACTTTGGTATTTCTATCCAAGCGTCGAAAAAAACACGTATGAATATTGATACGTTAAAAAGGCGCATAAAGGTGGTAAGGTGTCACACACACGTAGAGATTGCCCGGCTTGCTCGCGCGATCCCGAAGATCTCGGGGGAGGACGAAATGCGCAAATATTTAGTCTACTAGCCTGAGCAATGAATTTGCATTTTTCATCCATACAAAATCCCGCGCAAGTATTCAAATGTGCTGGTGGCAGGTACAAAAGACGGAAATAAATCTTGGGCTGTAAACCCGAATGCGATCAAATTGAATAACGATGTATATTCTAGAAAAAATTCAATCAGAGACGTTCTGCCAGGGAAATTTGTTTAAGCTCGGAGGCAAGTGCGAAACACCGACGTTAAATCTCGATCCAGTTCGCGTTCTCCGGTAATTTTTAGCGGAGCAAAACAAACAAATCGCAGTGCAAACACAAACTCGCATGCAAGGTAGAAATTTTGCATTTTTAATTGCGCGGAACACGGGCTAATGACTTGCAAACACTATTAGGGCAATATTCGTTCAAACTACTACGAATGCCCCTGTTGCCCGATAATAACCCCCATTAAGACCGCACCCCAAAAAACAGCTGTAGTATGGACGGTTCGTTACAATCATTGCAGTATGTACATTAGTTTGAGTCAAACACAGGGATAGAACTCTTTGTTTCAAATATACGCTCAAACGGCAACGTAGCTCGTGAATAGGCGCCGACGGTAATTAAGGATGAATGGAAGATAGGTCCTTAATGACGACGTCGTTATTGAAAGGATATAATCCTCATTATTTCAGCGAATTAAATATCCAATTCAAAAATCTACGAGACAAATAAGATAGGGATATAAATCACACAAGGACTCAAAGACAGATTCGAAATCCAGAAATAGCTTTGGTGGGATGCTGTTGCAAAGAAACCAACCAAACAACAAGCACGTTTCAAGGAATGGACGTCGTGAAGAAACAGGAACCGCGGTCTGTTTTTGTGATAGTGATTGGAACATATACTACTTCATTTAACAAGCATGTATTTTGTTAAGAATAAAAACAAGCGTAAGCAAAACACGATTAGACGGCACTGTATTTTTTATGCCATATAGTTGAAGACTCTTGAACTAAATGAATAGAATCTTATAAGGAAAAAGGCAGAAGTAAGTTGTAAATGAAACAAGTTAGAGCAATTTGTCACTTTTCTTCCCGTAAAGCTATTTTCATTTTGGAGTTGTTTTGTACCCAAGTAGATTGATTGACTTGACATGAATGCCACTAAACAACGACTTTTGTTAAGTCACACCAAGCATGGCTAGGCTAAGAGGAAATAATTAATAAATAAACCAGAAACCACCAGCGGAAGTGGTTTATACACGATCGATTTGATTAACTATTTAAACAACTATAAGATCACTTTATATGCTGAAGATTCATCAGTTTTAATCAACAATCACACATGGTTAGAATATAAATTACAGTGTAACAATCTTCTAAAAAAGATTGGTAATTGATGCTGTGCAAACGGGCTGGTTTTAAATTCAGACAAAACTAAGTTATATTCCATTCAAGACAGAACAATGTAACCTGGAATACTACAAATATCAGTGAAAGAAAAATGCCTTAATTCCTTAGGCTTTTGTCTGGACGATTATGTATCCTGGAAGTTCCATGTTCAGTTTTTAAAAACCACATTGAGCAAGCTGATATATCGTATTAAATGGACAATCCTTTTTCAAAATTGTATCTAATTATCAAGCGAATTAGGTACAGATATTTAAAAAATCTGTGCTTAATTATTGCAAGCTAAGATAATTTCTTAGAATGCTACTCGTCTTAAAAAAATGAAATTTATGTTCGCGTAATATTCTTTCAGCGGTTGCTTTGGGTAATCTTGACTCAACAATCTCATTATTAACAAGAGGCTTATTTCTTTGCCCTGTAGCTTTGACAGATTCAGAGTTCTTGAAATTTGTTATAATTTAATTTATAAATCAGGATACCTAGCGAGGTATTCGTAGTTCCTCTGCAACAAATCCATCGGTTAGCAGATAGCTAACATCTTTTAAGTCGTATTATTGGGTAAATTTTGGCTAATTTGTCCTTTCAAACTTCCAACTTCAAACATTCAAGCTGAATACACAAAATATTTGAAATCTAGGTCTCCTCCATAATATAAAATTTATGGTTCGAGTCAAGCATCTCCCTCCCCGTTTAATCAAGAATATTAGCGCAACCTCTATCGTTTGCTTCACGTCTTCCGAATCCGGTATCGTCCGATTTACCCTGGATACGACGCCTGTATCGTGGACGCTGGAATTCTCTATGACGACTGAGATGATTAATTTGGGATCTCAGGATTAGCCCCCAAGTCTTTTCTGCCGTTAGGCGTATAATAAATGCGGGGTCTTGAAGTTCCGGATCTCTCTCATCGTTCACAGTGAACGATAACTTCAACTTCTTGTTTATTTGGCGGAATCTCGCCGTATCCCATAATTACCGGATACATATTAGGAATTGTCCGCGAGTAGCGGCCGTGAATGCAATGCAGGACGTCAAATTCTGAAAGTCCTCCATTAAGTGCACTAAGATTAATTAGTTTGTTTCTACCAGTCGCATTAATGTATTAAGTTAATTATCTTGACCTTTCTTAGGCAGCAAATAAGCTAGTATTCAGTGGCATCGCTGTAAAACCAGAGGCCATTTCAGGACTGAATTCAGGAGTTACTTCTAAAGAATGAGCACAGCTCGGGCTTCCTACTATGATAATGTTGTGTTTTGATTGTAATACCTATCGCGTAGGTTCGTCATGATACGACGTATAGTGGGATAAAATATCTTAACAAAACCCCAAAAATTCACACTAAAGGGCAAAAAAATTGTTGCACTTAATTCATGGAACATATGCTGTGATTCTTTAACAACTTATACAACCTAAGAGCCAACAAGTAATAGGTTTAATATACATATGTTTCAGCAGCAAAATCCGTGTTAACATGCACACAAAATTAATTGCCAATCATCAGCATTTAAATGTACGTAGACTTTCTGGGAATCGACGAGAATATTTCAGGGAACACACGCATGTATACAAAAAAGCATGTTGCCTCTTTGACAGTAGCGTGGCAGCTAATTATAACTCTATCTATAGCTTTTATCGGACAGCCAATCACGCAGCTTGACGAGACCGTGTAATTATACCCTCGTACTTTGAGCAAATAAAATTGATATAATGACGCGGGCTCAAATTTATTTAATTCGAGTGGGGACGTACTTTTTAACGAGACCTCCTGATTATTGGTTATATTAGCCAAGGCAAATATTTGACTCAATTTCACCGTTATTTTGCCAATCGCTTTTATACGCTCTGTCGTACACGTGTGTTCGGATTTTCCATCCTGCGGAAAGCAAACCTCTTCTGTATATGCTATTTAAGACAACTGTGCTGAAGTATGCATGTTTCGAGGTGAAATTGGAACCATACAACAAATCAGTTCATTTTGTAGATTATTTATATTTACAAATTGGTAGGTTCTGTAGATTATTGAAGTAATTATCTGTACACTGTACACACTTCGTACCAACTTCCGGTATGCCCCAAGGCTCAAATTTTGGACCCTCACTTTTTTTTTATTTATAAATGATATTACTTCAATATCAACTTGCAACAATCTTTTATTTGATGATGACCTTCAACTTTATAATGTAAGTCAAACTGATGAAGGTTGTCAAGTCTTACAGAATAATATCAATAATCTTCTCAACTGGTGCGAGCTTAACAGACTAAACTTAAACATTTCGAAAAGCTTTATTATGTCTTAGACTAAAAGGAAATAACGATAATGCATAGCTATAATGTAAGTGACCACATTCTACAAAAAACAGACAAATTGAAAGATTTGGGGATTGCCTTTAATAGTAAACTTTCATTTGTGAATCATATTACGATATGGTTGATAGCGCCTTTAAAACTTTAGGATATATTTACCACAACTGTAGAGAGTTTACCAAGTTAAAATATTGTGCTCTCATTTGGTCACTTGTATATGCAACACATAAATCGTATTAAACCTGTACAGAAAAATTTTTTGAAGTTGTTATGGTACATTTCGTTATCTTGAAAAAGGATTTGACAATCACATGCTGTTATATTGTATTACGAATACTATATTGTAAAAACATGTCGAGAGAATTTGTTCAAAAACGAATTTCATTACATTAACACACAAGGCGTTCAAAGTCGCAATCAGAATTACCTAACACCCTACGATGGAATAGTATTCGAAAAGCCCTTACCTATTGCCAAAAGAACCAAAGAAGATATGACTGTTGTGAGTACCGAATTAATTCAAAGTTCTCTCTGCGATTGCTTGCCTTTAAACAAAACCCTAGAAATCTTTAAAGAGCGCCTTTCAGTCGAAAATTTAKTTAGGTCGGCGCTAGACTCRCTGGGAAATGAAGGAGCGATTTAGTTTAATTTCGGTGATATTGCAGATGCAGGCGATGTCGATAAGTAGAATGGCATAGCGGGAAAGCGCCACGTTCGTTCAAATTAAAATTTTCAAGTCTGTCTATCAGGTGTTAGAATAAAGAGCCAAAAGTTCCGTCTCTTTACAAACCACACACAATAGGAGTATTCGAGACAATTGACAGTTTTATAGATTAGTCGCTGACAAGCGCCGAATAATGTAATATACGTAAAATAACAATACATCCTGTCGACGAATCCACAATGGAAATGAAATCGAWTAATTGCGCACCATTAGTAATCAACTGAGTCCCGGTTACATTCGATTAGCAGTAACAATCGGGGATCAACTGTAATCAGTAATCGATTATGAAGTTTGGTAATCGTCCGACTTTGTACATCGGTACTAGATGGGTTAATGTCGCCATCATATCGATTCCCTGCTGGCGGAAGTCACTCGTGCCAAATTAGGTTCCACAGTGTCACCGGCACGGCGTTAAACACGGCCCGTGTACCGTACAACTATCCGTGCAAAGAGTAAATAAAATTACTGAAAAGCACCGGCTAGTTCCGAAAATACGGGACGGACTCCAGGAAGGGTGGATTACAGTGTTGAATCTACAGCAGTATATCACACAAAGGCGAAAACATAATCACATATCCCCTCCTTTGCTTACAATCCGGTTTCTGAAAGTTGATTTTCGAATAAATGAGTTTAAACAGTGACGTTTGTAGACACCTTGAAGATGCTGCTTACTCAAATCGATTGACCAAGAGATTTGTTCTTATGGTGCCAGTAGGTTATGGGCCCTCTCAACTAGCTTACGGACCTGTGTCGCAAACTATTTCAGACTGTATCCTGAACATTAAATCGTATTCGAGGGTGAATGCTTTCAGCGTCCATAATATAACATTTTCTCGGAAAGATCACAGTCTCTTGAAAACACTCACAAAAAGTTATTAGTCTGATTAGATTATGAGAATAAAGTTAGAGAATTGTTAGATGAGGAAACATCAAAAATTATCCCAAGATCCCACCTCAAAAATTTCCAAAGTTACTAATGATCTTATCAAAAGTTCAAATCTTTCGAATGAGGAGAAGTCTCTTTTAACTGTTTCCGATTGCAAAGTACCTAAATTATATGGTTTGCCCAAAATCCTTATGTAGGAAAAAACCAGTAGTTTCATCAAAAATTCTTCAAACTTTATTGATATTATAATAGGTTTATGTATTTCAGAAGATGATATTTTAGTTAGTTTTGACGTGGTTTCTTTATTTACGAAAGTACCCATCCCTGAAACGATAAATATCATCAAATCCAAGCTTAATAGCGATACCCTAGGTGACACGATAGCCAGATTATCTGAACATTGTTTAAAATCTACTTATTTCTTATGGAACAATAATTTTTATAAACAAAAATTAGGTTATGCAATGGGTTCACCTCTAGGTCCTGTAGTAGCCAATTTGTTTATGGAAAATTTTGAACCCCTTTGTTCTTTTTGGACCTTAAAATCTTTGCACCTCCGATTTGTATAATTTCAAGCATATTTACTAATCTGGACCTCCTGAATTTCGGAATGGTATCCGTTGGCCGCTAGCTACTACGGTTCGCCCTAAATGTGGCGTAAATTAGGCCGCCCGACGTCCTAACTCATTTCTGATTAAATTTTTGGAATCTGCAGCTCAAAATACATCTGTGTGTTTATTTTGAGCTAAAATTATTTTCCACCGAAAAATCACAAAACATCATAGGCTAACCCCTATGTTCTTTTTGGACCTTAAAATTTTTGCACCTCCGATTTGTATAATTTCGAGCATGTATTTAGTAATCTGGACCTCCTGAATTTCGGAATGGTATCCGTTGGTCGCTAGCTACTTTCGCTCTAAATGTGGTGTAAATTAGGCCGCCCGACGTCCTAGCTCATTTCTGATCAAATTTTTGGAATCTGCAGCTCAATATTTTCTTCATCTGTGTGTCGATTTTGAGCTAAAATTAGTTTCCACCGAAAAATCACAAAACATCAAAGGTGCATTACAGGTGCAATCGAAATTTCAGACTAACTTTTTGTCAGTGTTTTCAAGAGACAGCGAGCTTTCCCAGAAAATATTATCTTATTAAATTGTATTGTTATTACATGTCTGTTATGTATGTACATTAACGCATTTTTTGAAAAATTATAGTAAGAAATAGTGGATGCAGAGAGCCAATTTGACTGCTTACAAATTATATACGGTTTGCGACGCATTTCTGAGAAGATGCACTGTTCCTTTTTTTTGAAAAAAGTTTATCTGGAAATCCCGATGGGTTGTTTGCTTTGCTAAATTGAGGCTTCCCGTAGCGGAAACGTTCGGTGACACCTTCAGCGAGCGTCTTCCGGCGACAGACGCTTTAGGTCTTGCGGTGGCGGAGCACATGAAAATGTCGCGCGGGGCGCAATTGCAATATTTACCTTGAACCAGCGCACCAATAAAAATAGAACCTCATTGCGTTTTATAAATCACCCCTTCAGCACAATGCCGCGATATCTGACGATGTGGCTAGATAACTACCTAGCGGCGAAGAATGGGGCCGACAATATATCGCACTTCGCCATACAGCTTTGTGCATTCGAACAGCTCAATTTATGAATAAAAATACCATAAATTACATCGATATCAATGTGCCGGAATAAATGCATATTTACAATGGAGTCGGCGGCAGCGCGTTGCGCCGTGCGCCAGTCATTACGCCGTGATTGAAATTCCTGACGGCATCATCGTCCGAACGCCCAGATTCTCCCTTCATTATTATCATATTCAAAACAGAATATTCACCATTGTGGTGATGAAACAAAAGGTCCTCGCTGATGCCGTAATGCAGAACGTCCCGAGGGGATTCCTCACGTTACCTCGGTCGAGGAGGTCAATTAGTAA
This sequence comes from Rhyzopertha dominica, assembly GCA_025024175.1. NCBI lineage: Eukaryota > Metazoa > Arthropoda > Insecta > Coleoptera > Bostrichidae > Rhyzopertha > Rhyzopertha dominica. Next base: position 1,122,702 of record QCXZ01000086.1, read on the forward strand.
GCGCCATCAAGATGCGGGGCTTTTTGAACCCCGTAACTCGACCCTATCCCAATCACCTTACCTCCGCTGCTCTATATCGCAGAACCCGATTTCGAGCAGCTCTATCGAGAAAGAAATTTGTCCAGTTTCATAATGTAGTACCAGTGTTGACGTACTTGATGTTTATGCAGGGTGAGTTTTTTTTAATGACCAGAAAGAATCGCCGTTTTGTTGACCTTAATCAATGCAGGATTTATAGAATCTTTCTCCATTTAACCTTCTTTCTAGCTCTACTAGTTTTCGAGATCCTCATACTGGTCATTGGAAAAAACTCACCCTGTATATCTGGTATTGACAAGCAAAAATAATAGAGATCTACAACATTTTTAGCTGTATGAGGCATTATAAGATTACAACAAGTACTAACCTGAGGTTCCTATTTACATAGCTTGTTGCAAGACCATTCTGAAGACAGACTGAACAAAAATCTAGTCTAGTCATAAAGTCGTGTAGTAGCGTTCGACAAATCTGCCAAACCGTCTTAGAGGGAGTGTTTTTAAAGATATTGGCACGTACTGTAATAAAAGAATAAGAGCGCCAGAACAGAGATGTCCGAAGAGAAGGTATATTTAGTTTATCTGTACTTCTTAACTGCACACTGTGGAAATGATTATATGGGAGACAGTTTCTCAAATAGGGTGGCATGCCAGTGTGTGAGTTTTACGACGCTATAACTACACACAGTCTATCTTTGACCACTGAAGTTCTGAAATTTTATACAAAGTAGATCAAACCTTCGAAGATGGGGAAAATAAACCTAATACGGTTGTTTTGGAATCTGGCACAACATCTAAACATGGAAAGAAAACCACTAAGTCATAATTAACGATAGTGAGAACTGGATTTCGCACATTTTTGACATTGTTAATAGGGTACTATAGGTCTTAAGTTACTAACAGACTATGGATTGCTAATTTTAGGTAATGGTTTAGTAAAGCCTCTCTCAAGATAGCAACAAAAGTTATTTGTTAAATGAGGAGAAATTATTGAACTACATAGTTTGAGCATTTTGGCATTAATTCCATCATAACCTGTAGCATTAAATTTCAAAGAATCAATAATTCGCTCAACTTCTTCAATAGTTGGAAATTTGAATCTAACGTGAAGTTTATTTCTGTATTAACTAGTACTGTAAATGTTACAAGTTAATGGTCGATAAAAACTGGACTAAAGACAGAAAGAAAGCACTTAATTGTTCATTTTTGTTGTGGGAACAACAAAAGTTTTTTTAAGGTACAATTTATAATGTGTATTAACAACAAAACAGGAATTCGATTCGTCGAATTTGACAGTCTAGATCGAGATTTTTTCCCACTAGGTAAACATGCTTAATAAACAGCCTTTTTACCACAAAAATCGAAACCACATCAACTACCTCATTTTGCTGTCAACTACAAACGCTGCGCCTCGCCGTCTCTAGAGCAAATCGTGCATTCATATTTTCCGCAGCACCTCAGTCTGACTGCAGCAGCCATGGGAAATTATGAGATGTTGATAGAACATAATTGCAAACTGTAGAGCTAGAAAGTTGTGGGCATTACCATCTACACTGCTGCTTCGGCATCCGTGAACATTAAATATTTCTAGCCCACGTTACGTGAGTACCACAAAGGCATATTTCAATATTGGAAACATTGTCGGTCGTCATATTACAACATTCCATCGGAAGAGTATTGACATCGCGGAAGAATTGGTAAAAAAACGTAAGGATGCACTTTTATCGAACAAAGCTTCGATAGTTAATATCGGTTAGCGGAATTGCATTTATGAAAGGGCTTCTTGAGCGTCAAGGTTTTATCCAAATACATCTAAATCGTTTAAAGCAGAATGGTTTCCAATCTTAAATAAAGTTTCCAATAAGCTCACACTGGAGCATTTAATATAGTGCGTACAAATTGTATTAAAAGTACAAATGAAGTACAGCCACAGAAGAAAATTCTTGCATGTACGTGTAGTAGTAGCTATATTTAACTTGCACCGATTACTACAGCATTGAGAAGAGCCATAGATGAATGAACAACGCTGTCTCGCGCGGAATAGCATATTTAACTTTTATACGTGTACTAGACAGTATTCTGTCCCGGMGCCATATATTCATTGTAAAGGAAGCTTTTGAGACGCTGAAGGAAAGTCCCATCATTTACAGTGTCTACACTAAAGCAATATTTATGACCCAAATTTTAACTGCGCCATAAAAACTAATTAGAAATAACAAGTAAGATTAGCAGGGCTGTACTTGCACTGCGCATAATGAAGCGATTTAGCCAGTGCAGTAAGTTATCGTGTACTTTTTGGTAACTCTCAGCACAACTTTTACAAGCATTAAACAAATTAATGACGTATAATATCTATAAATGGAAATATATTTAGATGATACTATAGCGGGGAACCTACCGTTCTCGTACGAAGAACACTTTACCAGCCTCAAGATTAACGATGAATTATGAGTTATGTGAGCTTTGGAAGGTTATTTTGTAGTTTTAGTTTTATCAAGTAGTTCGTGTTTATCTAGTAGGTAGGTGGTCCCTTTTTCGTCTAAATTTTGACTATGACGTCTCGCATCCTTGGCAGTTTGTTTATTTACTTCAAAGCGGAAAAACTGGCAGTAATAATTTAATCGAAATCCGCCGGGTGTTCACTTCAGAAAGCGCCGACCAATTTCGAGCTAGGTGTAGCACATTATAACAGGAACCAACCACCCTGCGGACGGCATCGAGTAATTAGTGCAGTTGGTTGATTGACGGACGTATCAGCAAAACCTGGCCTAACCGCCAAACAAACGTCAGAAGCGATAATGACACCGCAAACTGGAATCCCGTCCCGACGCCGGTTCCACGACGCATTGATAATGCCGGCCTATTTTGATTCGGGTAATATTCGATGTAAACCGGAACGGCTGTTCTGCTGGCCGCGATAGTTATGGACAATGCCCACGCACAGTGGACGTGCACGTCTAGTTAAAACCACAATAGGATGAAAAAGCCGGCCGGACAATGGGCGGCAATTTTGGGACCGAATCGGAATAAAAACGAAGCCGATGCGTGGCAATGGCGATGTCCCGGAAAAGGCTGGAAACTGAATATTAACGACTGGATCTACGAGGGATTGGGAACTGTTCGCTTTGGACAGGATGTGCCGGCTTCTAGGGAGCCCCAAAGCGTCGAATATAGTGAGGTATTTGAAAAGTTCAGAGATAAGGTTAGACATAGACTTTAGCGTCATAAGTGTTACGAATATGTGAGATTAAAAACACAATTAAAAAAACAAATGCGTGTCTATGCTAGGCTATCTGCACCACAACCAACTACACATAGATCTATTTCGCTGTCATTACAGCTCATCATTCTCTTTTTTCTGTTCTTCCTTCAAATCCAACTTCTAATACATTTCTTGGTCTCCCTGGCTAACACAGTGCAGAAAGATGGCGGCCTTTTATGAAAATATATCATATAACAGTAGCCACTGGATTACCGCGATGCTGTATTCCAGCTCTCACCCCTACTTACCGTTTAAGAACGCTTTAATCTCCGCAGGCGCGCATTGATTTCGGGGCGCGTATTTTGTCGGTCGGCGTCGTCATTAGAGATGCGTCCCGGGACGAGAATGGATGGCCTAAAGTAGCAATTGTGCCGTGTTAAATCGGCTTTTTGATTTTACGGCCGGCAAAGCGGGGTCCACGGGATGGTCCTGCACAGACTCATCCCGCGTCAGGACGTCCCAGGGCACCGGCCCGTCGACAGCTTGTTTACGACGGGCGGAGACGCCAAACAGGAAGCCGCGATATTTTAGAACAAGCTACCGGAAAGCGCACCACCGCCAGCTAGTGTACGCTACAGATACACCGCTTATGAACCCTAAAACCCGAACTGGTTGGCGTCCTGCTCTTTTTTTTTACGAATCCGGCGAACATGCCGGGGTTGCGCCGTGGAAAAACAGCTTGTCCGGCGCCGGAAGTGCCGCCATAAGGCGGGCGTACGCGCGAAATGACCGAATAAGTCGGCCAAAACGAACTGTCCATTTATTTGTTTAGATAAAAACGGCCCAAGATGACAGAGTCAAACTTAACTTTCTCTTTGATTTAAAGACACTAAAAAATATTACGTTTTTTATGGTTAGATAAGAGATGATGGAAGAACACTTCATTTTATTACAGGAGAAAAAGATGATTATGACAACGAAACAACGAAAACACCACCAGGTCAGGTTGAAACTTTTGGAAAGATGTGAGGCGTTCTCGAAATTCGATCTCCTAGTCATCTGCTACTAGCTGCTTGTTGCCCGGCAACTGAGAAAGCCTTTCGAAGAGACAGACAAAACAGCGTGGAGAAATGTAAATGAGTTCTGAAATAACTCATACCAAATAGGAACAAAGAAGAATATTCTTGGGCATATTTTTATATACTAAGGAGTACCGTAGTATTGTGGCTGCAATGAACAAAATGGTAAGAAAATATGCTTGCAACAACAAGATTTCCAGAATATGAAAGCTGAGCAATTTTAAACTACAACTTAACCAAAGGTGAACAGGTTAGCCGCTATTTCGCAAGAAAATGTTGACAAAGGTTCACTCCCAATATTTAGATGAAATGAGGTTTCTGTCTACTAACAAGTACCGTTCACTCAAAATGACTGAAGTTTGACGTGAAGACAACCTATAAAAACCAGCCATAATATTGGACTACAATCGCGATGAAGGTACCGTCGCTACAATGTATAAAATGGTAATTTCATGGTACTAAAAATACTGAAAATAGCCGTTAAATTACAAAGAAGTTTGTTATGTTGCTTTTTTTAATTTGCTGAGATGTTTTAAAGATTGAAGAGGCATATGAGGAAAATTTACCGCCGAACAAGACAATAATGTTTGTTCTTTGGTGGATTACGTCAAGATAAATTTTATGGAAAGAATTTGTATATTAATAGCTATAGATCACGTGTAGTATTTTCTCATCTAGCGATAAGAGAAAAAGCAGGTGGGAATTCAATGCCTTTGTCCCCATTAGCACTTCGGTGTCATTAATAATGCAGAGCCGGCTGTAAATAATACATCTGGTATTCTTGTGTTTTGTGAAAGTCTGCAGCCGTAAAACACTGATAGCAGCGCTATGCCTTTCGCTGCATCATGAAAATGAGCGGGTTTCCGCGGCATAAGTTTCGCCGTGAAACGTATTGTTTCGCCGTATTGCAATATCAGCCGTGTTGCGGCGCAACAATAACTTTGATACTAAAGAAACAAAGGTAACGATTTATAACGCAACAAAAGATCAATCCCGGTAAACGCCAAATGGAGAAAACGGACAAAATGAATTCCATAAATCAACCAACACCTGGATTTGTTCTCTTAACAATTGTGGCAATTGGCTTGGCATTTTGATGGGCGCACACCGAATGACTTGACGGTATGCTTCCGCCCCACTGTATAGATAAAACTTCGGTTCTTAAGTGAAACCTGTTTTGTATTCACACAAAATATCGTCTTGATCAATGGCACCGCCTCTCGTACAACTCTACCTTTCAATTTCGTATTGGTTCGCCGGAATTAACTTATCCTTCGCTTGTAGCGAAATTTTCACTTTGCTCGCGGCGAGCTACTGTTTTTCTTGCCCTTACTTCGACCGGTAGTAGCCATTAATTTCCGATTCTTGATTGCAGTAGGATGAAGTTAAAATAAACACTTGATTATGTACTCCGCTTCTTCACCCTTCGAACACTGGTGAATGTGAGGGCCTTTGTAACCGCAACATACATTGTTCGGCATTTTGGATTGCTTAGTAGTGTAATTGGGGTGAAATAATGCCACCATTGGCCCTTTATCGTTGATTGCGCTGTTTGCCGTAAGAGCAAATGTCAATTCCAATGGTTACAGGACGTACACAAATGTGATTGTACCTATACTCATCCGCTTAATTAAAGAAAGAAGCAATCGATGAAACCCCATACGTGCTCTGTCTTCGGTCCGTGTGTTAAACAAACGGGTGAATTCAACCTACAGTTAAGCGTCATGTTAAATTCAAACCACTGTTATATACTTCTATTACATAGAAAAGACAGTGGCAGAAAAAAGTGATGTGCAGTCGGCATCAAAATTAATGAAACAAGCATTTGATGACGGAACAAAATAATATTGCAGACTCGTCAAATTACTTAAACTGGAACCAGATCTTCATCTGTTTGAGGCAATTCTAGTAAAAGTTTGTATCTTGATTTTTATTTTTTAATACATATTTACAAAAAATCTTTTGATTCTTACAAACCAGGTTTCAGTTTAAAAAGGGATCTCCAATATAACCATACACGAATTGGAACACTATACTTCTACTGTTCGTATTGTTGTTGTACTTTGATCCGCTCAATATAGTATCGCTCCGACTAGTCTCATATTACGAAACCATGTTAGCATATTAGTGATTCTGACAGACTGCCATTTGATGGCGACTGCAGTGCGCGCCGGCCGCATAAAGGATCCACGTTATCTGTACGGTCGACGACAAATATGAGCGATACCAATAATGTCCGAATCAACAATACAAACATCAATGGCCTGGCACGGCCGGTTTGCCGCATGGAGGGTAAATATTAAACTGGGGGCTCACGTTACAGGGGATTTCAAGCAAGACCTTCGGGCAGGATGTCCGTTACAATCATGACTTGCAAACAAATGCCCGGAACAAGAATGGCTCCGCGATATTCAGATTATTACATCGAAAACCGCGGATACAGACCCGGCAAAGCGGAAAGGTGTGTTGTTTTATCAAGCATCATATAAATTGATTTCAAATAATCATATCTTCTGTATATATTTATACTCTAAGTGCCGTCAATACTTTCTGTATTTTTTCTAATATTTCGGTCCTTTATGATGAAAGGGGATGGAATAATTGTAGTCCTTAACCCGATTTTAGTATCTCTTCCTTATGAATTCAAGCCACTTTTATATTAATTTTGAAGCTATTCCATTTTCAGGTGGATTTTTATGCTTACTACGTTTTCAACTTAGCTAAAATTGAGTAGATAAAGTTCAGATAGAAACACAGCTTGAAAGCACATATGCTTGTTATGAAAAATGCTGAAAATAATTGATAAAATGAAAAAAAAAACTGATTTTGCAGTCGAATGACGTTTTGAGAATGTAGCAACATTAATACAATCGAATGAAGATAATGATCGTTACCAGTATTAGCAAAAAGCTTATTTTCCTTTTTTGCACGCTCATCAAAAAGACGAGATTTGCTTGAGTTAAAACAACATTTTTTTGTTGGAGCACTCACTTTGCTACCTTAATTAATACCTTATGTACGAAGTTTTCGCATTTACGACGGTATTAAATTATTTCGTTCTTTAGTAGTAAATATAAAATCTTGATATCGGAACTTTTATGGAATATTAAAGCTTCATACAGAAAACAAATAAATCAAAGTAATTTATATCAGCTCGTTTACGAGAGCAAGTACAAGGKGTTTTACAGTACCATAAACGTGATAATGTCCCCTATAACCAAGTTTTTTATTGGCATACATGAGKTACTTGCAAAGTTCTAGCTTAGGCGACATKCTTTGGATATGGTAAACGCAGTAGCTGCTCTAGGATGAGGAGGTTCCCAAAAAAAAGTGAAAATGTCTCTTACATCCCATCGAMTATGTACCTATAAWTTTGCATTCAGTGTCGACAGCAGTAGCCGMGCATTACAGGTAAAAGGAMGTACTGATAGTGTGGCATCAGCTATATTTCTTGATGAAGCGTGGATATTCTCAAAAGATAGTAAAAAATCTTGGCAAGATGACTTTGCGAAGTCCTTTGTCCTCCATCCTGGTACCAAGAAATACAAGTATTATATTTACTTCAAAATCGCAGACATTGGATTATCATGGAGAATTTCTCAACTTCGCAGTGATATTAAAAACTGAAAACCCCCAAAACAACTTTGTTTAGACAATAAACATGCTATTGATGAAGTCCATGAGATAAATTTTAAGATTGCTTATATAATATATTCGGAGACGATCAAACTTAAACGTGAACTATTAGAATCAATCATAATCATACTGCAGAAAGCCTAAATTTTATCAGCTTCATTCAATTTTACCCATTTTAATGGTTTTTTCCTTCCTCGAATACTAATATGATTCTTAGATACGCAAATCTTTATGTAGGTTTATTCTTATCTTGTTGGTAGTTACCCAGTGACTGAGCCTCTCCAAATATTGCAGCTTAAGGATCATGGAAATCTTTACCATCGATAAAGACTGAGCTCTCGATGTCACCTAACCACTTAGGCTGATTGTTAATAAAAATACGTCTGGCAAAAATAGAACCAGTTGCGCTCCGTGCGTCAATAATATCAAAGAGGATTACACATACCACTTCACCCCTGGATATTCTGCTCCCACTCGCTCGTTATTATGTAAAGCGGCCAGCGCGCTCCTTATTCTTATCCCCATAATTGTGGGCTCTTGCCGTCTCCATCTTAAAAGCAGGAACAAAAATTAAGCACGAGCTTAGTTGAGACAATATTATGATTTGAAATTAAAATTACACTTAGAACAGGGCGTGCTTAAAATAATTTGCGGACAAAAGGCGGAACGAGCGGCATTCAGTAAAAACCAGCCGATTCAGAAATAATTTCAGCAATCTCCTCCCATCTGCGTCATTCGTTTTAGCTTACTATTGCACAAAATGTACTAGATATAACTTAATTGCATTAAGAGCGGTAAATCAAACAATCAAAGCAAATTAAACAGAAAAATTACTTTCAGCAGACGGAGAAGAATGAGATATTACCAAGATGCATTTTAGTACCACGCATAAATCGGCTCACTAAGTAAATACATCACCTGACAAAGCATTTTGTACKAATTAAAAAAAAATTGTCAAAGTTAAATTATTGACTAGATTTTGTCAGTAGTATTTAAAAATAATGAACCGTTTTCAAATACTTTTATGTGAGTTTATAATTTTTTGTAAGTAAAATAGTATTTTTAATTGTTCCGACTGAAATACATCGTTCATTTGTGTTATACGTTCCACTTGTATTAAAAGTGCTTGCAGACGTGATTGATCAATGCGTTTAACCCGTCATAACGTTTGCATTATCGACATCGAATCTTTTTCTGTCTTCATTTCCGATTTGGAAGTGACAAAATTCTATCAGGATACTTGGACATTTCTTCTGTGTTTTCTGTATTTGCACAAACCATTTAACTGTAAAAAATTTACAGACCACTGATTTTAACAAAAAAAGAATAGGATATTTTTTGTGATCAGGTGCTACCACCGGTGTACTAGCTTTGCTAGAGATGTACACTCGGTTTCAAAATTAATGCAACGACTGCATATGAACAGTGGGCTAGACTCAAGAAATATTGTTCAGTTTTTGTATACCAAACCGGACAGTACTTATCCACAAGATCATTACTGAAGAATATTGAAACTAGCCATCGTTCCATTAATTTTGTAACGTACTGTACTAGGGTACTAGAAAATATACGATTGTGTTAAATCTAGTACAACGACAACACTGCTAAATAAATAGACTTTCCACTTCTAGCCATCTTTCTGCGTCTGAACGCCCCGTCAATAACAACATGGCGCCAGTGGCCTCATTAAAACCAAAAACAGAGGGCGCTAAGCCCCGCTATTGCTACAACAGATGTCAGCACGGGCGAGTGCTTGTTGAAACGCGCCATCCCAGCTCTTTTTTTTATCTCGGACCAGCGAGCAGGCGTTTAAAACGGAACGTCCTGTTGCGGATTCCTCATGAGACTGTTTCTTTGCGTCGGTCCCGAGCAGAATGCGTCCAGAAAAGCTCACCATGACCTACTTCTCGGTAATGAAAATGCCCCGTCATGAAGCCAAACACGTGGGCGAGGCGTACAAATAACACTTGGGGTTCACGGGTTTGAAACAATCGACAGTTGTACTCCAGTTGGCAGACGGGGCAATTTTTCGTTAAAATCGTGTACGTTAATTGTTTTATTTAAGACATCTTTGTACAAAGTTTGAGCAGGGAAGAAAGCACTATCCTGCATTCAATTTGCAAGAACGTATTGAAATATTTAAACACGTTTATTTGAATTCAAGCGATAAAGTAAATGACAAAGTTTGATAGACCCCGATACTATCACCCCCATTAAAATAAAGCTTGCTAAGAAAGATGTTGACATTACGCAAAGATATGTTGTGCATAAAACCTCAAAAACGAGCTGCAGGAGACAGAAAATGCAAAGGTTTACAGACCTCATCGGAGGTTATAATTACGTTAAAAGCTTCCAACAATTTAGCAATGAATTTGAAAGTTTATTGGAGGAAACGAAATTAAAATATGTAGCCTAACAATATGGAACGTGAGAGGGTTAAACTGGAAGAAGCATCAAGTGATACAAGAATTCAACAAAGAGAAACTAGAAACTGCAACTTGATGGATACAGTGGAATGAAACAAGAAAAGACAACAACAAAAAAGTATATATATGTTCATATGAAAAACATTAATACATTCCACAGTACTGTTAATTTCATGCGACTACGGTCGACTTTTATAAAAGCGTTGAAAGAAAAAAAATCTCGTAATATTTTTTGTGCCTGATTGAACATATGTAAACGCAGAGATGTCTTTCCATCAGCAGTTCAGTGCGGATCCTAACATTTTGTCTTTGTGGTTTTTCGAAGCTTCGCTCATCAAGATGTCTAGAAAAACAACTAAAAATTTGAACGAAATCATACAACGTTTTTAAAAGTATGCTTTCACAACTATGGAAATAAACAACCCTATGAAATGTTAGGAATCTGACTAAACTAAAAACTAAACTAAATCAACGCGATGCCATCCAAGGCCATCAGATGGGAATAGCAACTAAGGAAGGCGTCTTTGCGTGAATGAATGCTATTATGGACATCTACTAGAGAAGTTTAGGAAGTCATTTGGATGAACTTAACATGAACTTCTCTGTTTGTGCCGCAGCTTCTTGGAATACTCTTCAGAGGAAGAAGATGACGTTAGTTTTGTTACATGTTTGCTACTGCTAATAGTGCATTTTAAACGTAATATTATCAAACGAGTTGTCATCATTCTAGAGTAACAAACGCTTTTACGTTTAATTGTGAACGATGTGCAATCATTGAATCAGGAAATAGCGGTATTCATCGTTTGTCGACAACAATTGATGAAGAAGCCCTCCTTTAATATTTCGGTCACGATTCCCGAAATGAAGTATGCCCTCCCGTGTACGGTTTATTTTATCGAATTAGCGGGATAAAAATCGCGGCCATTTGTGCAACGGGATCGAACAGATTGCAAGAGCGGATTCCTCCTATTATGCTCATAGATACGGCGCACGAGATGTACATATATCAAGTGGGCAGGATCCGGGGAAGATTCGCTATAAATAAAGTTTCGGGGTTGTTCCTTGATAAAAATGATATGTAAGGTTTTGGGCGGAACCAGACTCCGCATCCACTCGGGTCCCTAAGTTTGATTAAGAGCTTATGACAGACGCCTCTTGTCGGAGCCGGGGTTAATCTCCTCCAACTTTCTCCACCCCCTCGTTCCAACCGCCGTCGGATAAGGAAGAGCCAGGTGAACATAACTCACATATTCCCGAGAAGCTACGTATATACACGCGCTCGTAAAATATTCGGATAATTAATTATACAGAATAGGGACGCTCTTTACTGCAGGTTGGCAGTCGTATATTGAAAGTGTTCGGGAGGTTTATGTTGCGGTTGACTTCAAAGAGAGCAGCTCTGTCCCCTCCTTTCATGTCTGGACTACAAACCTTAATATTCGCTTCTCGTCAGACTTAAATATTGGCAAACCAACGCTTAATCGCAAAGCAGCGCTATTATAAGAATCATCGCAATGAGAAATAATGAAATTTTAAAAAACGATTTGCCACCGTCAATATTATTGTTTAATTTACTGTCAGTGATTACGGATAACTCCACTAAGGCTGTTGAACAACCGAGTATTGACATACGGTAGTGAAAGTTGGGTGTTAAGTGATAGACTTTTAAGTAGACTGTAAGCAATAGAGATGAAATAATAATAATAATAATACGTCTTTATTAAGGCGAAGTCTAGCCAAAGGCTACTCAACTCAACCTTTTCCAATTACTTCAAGTAATAATCAACAGTCAAATTATAACAATAGAAACAATAACAAGCAGTAGTTGCACATGGTAATGGAACAATCTTTCGAACAATCCATATATACGTGCTACATAGCTTATACTAAACTTATTTATATCACATAAACAATAAGAAACTAACCTAGGCATATAAATTAATGTTTTCAGATATATTATCACCGAAAACTACAATTTGGGATCGACTGCGAAGATATGAGTTAAAAAAAACCACAGCTGCATCATCGAATCCATAATAGCGTAATTTAGCACACAGTAGGCAATGATCTATGGTATCAAATGCCTTGGAGAAGTCGTGCAGTACTAGACCCGAAGCATTTGAGTTATCTAGTGCCCTAAAGCCATTATCCGTGACATCAGCTAAAACAGATGTTGTACTATGTTCCTTACGAAACCCTGACTGGGCAGAAGATATAATGTTGTTTGATATGGCATAGTCATAAATCTGCCTTTGAGCTATTTCTTCTAAAATTTTTGACAGCACAGGAATTTTAGTAATGGGCCGTTGATCAGTTACACTTTGTGGATTAGTTTTCTTTGGTACAGGATTAATCAGAGATGACCTCCACCTAGCAGGAAAATAACCAATTTCTAATGCACAGTTAATAATGTGCGTAATATCTTGGCAAATGCTTAAAGAAGTGACTAGAATCGATTAAACAAACTATAGAAGAAAATAAAGTGGTTCGGGCACCTGGTGAGGAAAGAAAAGAAGAGGAAGACCGCAGCAGACATGGAACAAGACAGTGGCCGAGGCATTCAAGAAGAGAAACCTCACGTGGGACGAATAGAAGAATAGCAAAGGACATGATTAAGCGGAAGAAAATAATGCAAAAGGCAGTAAACGAGTGAGTGACACTGCATACCTTTACACCCAACGGATAAGAAAAGGAAACTAATTATGGGTATAAACGCTTTTTTTTTTCAAGAAATAGGTATTTCCCCAAAAGTTAACTATAAAAGCTGAGCTCTCGTTCTCGATTTCTCGTACCGTTCACTATAGTTTCTAAATAAAGAAACTTGAACGTTTTAAGTCAATTTTTATAGGTTGACTTTTTATTACTCATCGTATTATTAATATTTATTAATTGCATTTTTAATAAAATGTCGGGAAACTCGGGAAGTGATGATGGTGACGTTCTGTGCACCTCCAAAATAGTGAAGAATCAGAAAATATCGTACAAGCAAAAATACAGAGATGAATGGGAAAGAGTTCCAGCGGGTGACAAAAAATAATAAGGGACATAATTTTGCTTGGTAATTATCTGAAATTTATGTACCATATTAAAAATTCATCAAATCTTATCGAGATTTCGGTGTAGACAAAATTAGAATTTCTTGGCGCTAAAGTTGTAATGGAACAGAATAAGACAATTTCAGATATATACCCTAAATTTCCCCCATTGAATGTTAAGATTTTGATAATGAGCGCACAAGGACAATCCTATACTATTTTGGAATGATGTATCTAACATCGAGCTGGGAAATGGAAACAAAACATTGTTGAAAGATGCGTTAAATTTATATAGTTTTCATTCTCCCAACTGATAAAGTCTGCAGGTTTGAAAACACAAAGATATCGCTTGTAGCCACTGAGGGACACTGTTGACCACCAACACGAAAATGGAAATGAAAAAAAATGCAAGTGACAACACGGACAACTGATTGGGCAGATTATCAACTGTAAGGACTAGAATAATCGGTGCGTTCTAGGTATTACGAAGCTCCCTTGAAGTGAAAATGTGCGGTGATAATCACTTAAATGGTGGGTACACCTTTCACCCGCAAAACAGGTTTACAAAACCAGCACAGCCAGGAACTATTTCCACGTCTTTGAGCTCTACGCAACCTAATTTTGCTTGCGAGTTCTGAAGCCTTTGTTAGAACGTATGTGAGAGGAGTTCATGCGTTGAAGGAAGAGATGAACTTTGGTGGTACCAAAAACCAATAACAGCGCACTATAAAGCCCCGTATTAATATATCCGGCCTTATATCGTTCCATTATCATTGTTCGCGGTTATGACTTGGATTCAGCAAAGAAATTAACTTTTAGGCATACAATATATATTCATTCGTGCCTTCAAAAGCCAGACTAATTAACTATATAGTTCTATCTAATAACCATGCGGTCGGATAATTACTACAGCAGCACTATGTTACCATTAATTTTAGTCAGATCAGTGCATCAAAGGGGATTAAATCGAACGATTTGATGTATTTAAAAATAGAAACCCACTGGCGACAGTGTACAGAGGGAGGTAATGTACAGGAACACTGAAAACAACTTGTTCCGTGTTCCGTTCGGATTAAAAGTCTTTTTTCCTTATAAATGCTTAACTTTTGAAGTCAAATCCGTGGAATACGGTTGACAAGAACTAAGTGTTTTAATCTAAACAGTCGCTGCTTGGAAGTTACTGACGCAAAGGTTTCGGTATTAACTCCCATCGTTAGTGGAAGTAAGAAACTGAGTTTCATCGGCAGTCTATATGTTCCACCTGGAACATCTATCGAGTATGAGCACTCGATAAGGTATTCCAGTTATTGAATGAGTCGACGGCGCCATGAAGACGGCGACGACTACAACTTGCGACACTTTAATAAACTTCTTTACCAGTGCAGCAGAAAGGAGAATGTCGCATGTACATTATTGGGACAGTACTATTGATAGCAGGTCATATTTGTTGCACATATAGCGATTGATTGCATGGATCATGACGGGTATTTACTGTGTTTTACTTTTTAATAATACAAAAAGATGCTTTTACTATGCTCGATTTCGAATACAATTGGGTATTCACGTTATTAATTTTTGGAATGAAAAGATAAGAAAATGTCGCGTATACAATATTCAAACATTGGGATAAATAACGGAACGTACTTGTCGCATACACTTACAAAAACGTGAGCTACTTACCCGAATATAGATATAATATATATGTAAGACCATGGATAATAGGCATGTATTTACTATAATAGTTCTGTTTTGTATCAGAGATATTAATAGAAATATATGTTTATTCTCTGCTGGATTTTATTTGCAACTAGATAATTACCTTCTTATCATTAGGTTTTGGAATTAAAAAATAAGACAATGTCGCATATACATAAGTACATACACTCGTTGCACACAATTAAAAAATGTGAGAAACATACCTGAATATAGCAATATGTAAGACTTTATGGATCGTAGGTATATATTTACTTTAATAGCTCTATTTTGTATGAGTATTAATATGCTTATTCTCTGTATTCTATCGGCAATTGGATAATCAAGTTATTACCATCAGCTTTTGGAATTAAAAAAAATAAGAACTTGTTGCACATACTTACAAAAATGTGATAAATTTACCCTAATACAGGAATATGTAAGACCGTGGATTATAGGCATGTTACTTTAATTATTCTGTTTTTATAAGAAGATAATTACGCTATTATTTAACGTCTGGAATTACAAAATAAGAAAATATGAAACGTACCTGAATATAGTAATATGTAAGACTTCATGGATTGTAGGCATATATTTACTTTAATTGTTTTATTTTTGTATCAGAAATATTAATAGAAATATATGCTTATTCTCTGCTGGATTTTATCTGCAATTGGATTACCATCAGCTTTTGGAATTAAAAATAAGGAAATGTCGTATACACATCATCGAGACATTGCGATAAATAACAACACATTTACAAAAATGTGCGAATCTCGTTAAATATAGTTATATGCGGGACTACATGGATCATAGAGACAGATTACTTTAATTATTCTACTTTTCTGTTAGTATTAATAAGAATAGATTATTTTCTCAGCTCAATTTTGATTACAACTGGATGGATATTCAAGCGATTACCTATTTAGCTTCTGAAATTAAAAAGTCTACTATGCAGACACGGAGCGGCCTAGCTTTAATGATTACGCCCGTTGCTAATTGTTCAGCTGCATCCAGACGGGTGCATTTCCGTCTGAATTTATTCAAAATAATTAAAGCTAAAGATCTGGTTTAATGAAGGATACCAGCCACCCTCGTTTATCGATCCGATATACTCTGCGACCTATAGCTGTGGTTGCTGTGCTCTCCGTCTTAACTTTGATACACCCCGGCACTTCTTGCCACTACTCAAAGTTAGTTTCACTATAGGACTACATATTAAAACTTGAGCGACGGTGGTAGAGAAAAATTGTCAGTTAGACTAATTCTACGTCAGCAGAACTCAAATTTGGGTATTTTTGGAAGCAATGCACAATCTACTATGCGAACCAACAGCCAAATATCATGGTATAATAGAAGAGTTAAAATTATAAATGATCTTCTAACTGGTCCTACAGAAATGGACATTATTATGTATTGTAGGTAGTATTATAATGAAAAATGTGGATAGGTTTTGTAAATAGGTACCATTTTCAAGATTCCTAAATTCGCTTATACAGCGAAATAAATAGGTTATGTAATAGAAATAGGATTAATATACTCTTCGAAAAATCAATTCATTCTTTTGATACTAAATAGATTGTATTAATATTACACGCCATACGCAAAAGAAATCCGTAGCTTGTGCATAAGTTTACGCGAAATCGTCGCGATTATTCATTTCTAATAATAAAAATAATAATAATAGGACTTTATATATATATCATACTGTTGGGCGAAGTCTAGCGTAGCTATTCCACTAAACCCAAAATAAAATATAAACTTAGTTCAAAATGAAAAATAAACAAACCAAAAACATAGACAACTATGGTACCATGCTTTGACTATAATTACAAACTAATGACTTAACCTATACATCATTTGTTTTTTTTTTTAACTTTATACAGAGCATATTTTAGTAAACAAATCAAAGCGTTCATTATAACATTTTATAGCATTATAAGTAAAAGACCGCGTGTATAAGGAGGTTCGGAAGCTAGGCATTGATAAATGGTGGACATATCTAAGAGATAAATCAGTGCAATGCAAGCTGCGACGACTATGAAACTTATCACGCAAGTATTTTGGCGAAGAGGATCGAAAGACACGAAACAAGAAAGTTGCAAGGTGGTAATCAAAAAGTTCATCAATTTTTAACCATTTAAGTTGCTGTATGCACTTACTGATATGACCATACTTTTTTAGTCCAAATATGAATCTGCAGCAGTTATTCTGCACCTTCTAAAGCCTGTATTTATTAACGGCATCAAGACAAGGAAAATATATTGTAAAACAATAAAGTAAGTGAGGGATTACTAGATGATTACAAGTACAAGAGCTTTAAAGCAACATAAAATTTTTTAATAACAGAAGACACGTGATTTTTAAAACGAAGGTCATTATCTATACTTAAACCAAGACTTTTGATCCTTTCATATGCAGGCAGTTGATTATGGTCCACATGTGCTTTAATATTATCCTTCACAAAACATTTTTCTGACGATTTCGACGCGAAGTATACTACAGAACACTTACTGCTGTTCAACTTTAAGTTAATGTTACTAGAACATTCACTAATGTTGCCTAGGTCCTCATTCATTTCTAAGCATGCATGTTATGTGGGTTGAAATGGTGTAAAGCGTCAGCGTATGCCACCCAAGTTTATTTTTATCCATTGAAAAATTACTGACGTTTGCATGTAGAATACCTCAGTGGCTGTAGAAAGTTTCACGTCTTCATTCTAAATGAAAAGTTTTATGAACTTCTGACCTCTAAGATGTAGAAAATAAAGAACAGTGCAAATTGAAGTTGGCTAGGGATTATTTTTGTATAATATTCCATAACGTATGTACAAGCCATAAAGGAATCCCCACATTCAAAATTTCTCGGAGAAGTAGCATTGGTTCCCGAAAGAAATGCACTTGAGCTCGCGCAGGGGCTTAATTGACAGGGTGTCGAATCTCCAAAGTGATAGCAGTTGTTTGCCTCGTCCGCGGAAGGTCGAAATTTATTGTGGCTGATAGATTTCGGCGAGTGCCCGGTAAATTACAGTTACGGAGTGGATATTATCCATCGGGCGAGGTCGGACGATTCTTCCTCAGAAGCAATTATCCTAAAACCGCGCGTCAAGTTTTAAAGCACATAAAATTAAGTGTAAAAATTAAAAACTTTTTTGCTTCGGCGGATTTAACTGGGGCGCACTCGGCGCACCGCCCTTAATATTTGATGATTTTAGCCAGACTTAGTGGCGTTGGTGGGATGCGCCTGAAATATTATACATTCGTTCAAATGAAACGGGTTTTTTATGTCAGTAGGGAAACGCCAGCTCCGGAATAATGTGCCTCTATTTGGGAGGGACGTTCGGTCTACTACGTATAAATGACCTAAAGCAAGGACTCATAGTCAGGTTCCTTCTGATTCCATATTAACAATTTTTTATCTTCATGTGACCAACTTCCGTGCTGCACATGAAGAAGGCGATCGTTACTCTTCTTTAACTCATAAAGTACAGTGTTTGTATTCCAATGTGTAGATACACACCCAAAAATTGAATAATAATCGAGAAAGAGGCTAGAATTAAGAATAATCTGTATCTTTTTAATCGTCGAACCGTTGTTCTTCGCGAATTTTTCATAGAATGATATACAGGGTATTTTTTTCCAGAGCACTATTAATTAAATCTGTGTTGTCCGTTTTGAAGCCATGTGACCCTCACATTGGGGCAAAAATGCACAACACCCCAATTATACCGGTCCGTATTGATCCCGCAAAGCAGTTGCAGCTTCGCATTCTGTCGAACGATCACAAAGCTCCCAGAAGCCGAAAGATAAAGCTGCACTGTAGCATACGAAGTGAAAAATAAGTCTAGCAAAGACGTGCGGAATCAGATCTTGACGTTTTACGTATTACGTGCAATTTCGGATGTGGCACTACCCTCTTCGAGTTGCCATTTTATTTTATTGTCGCGTTAGATATTTAAATGACATTTATTGGGTGTAACAACGGGGAATAAAAAAGCACGTCTGCTCCGAACCGAATGTGGTGAAGTTTAGATTAGTTCTGTGTCAGGAATGCTACTGAATGCGGATGTAAATTCACCCTCCCGCTATCTGCAGGCGGCCGATTGAGATTTCACATTATGGCCACGCATTACGTATTGCAGATGTAGAAGTCTCGTTGCGATTGTCTTGAAGCTATGGGTGCAAATTAAAAACTAATAGTATTTTATCCTTAAATTTGAATTCGCCCTTAACAGTGTTCTATATTGACCCCTGCTGTACTTTATCCTTGGAACCTTGGGAACGAAGCAGTTTCATCTTTTATTAAGCTGTACGTCAACGATTTGAAAAGCTCAAATAAAGAGCGAATATTTTCCCATGAAATTGACAGAGCGGCAATGTGAGTTCCACCACTCAAAGTAGGATGATTAGAAAATTGGAAGGCTAAGCTACTCAGACACGCTGTTTACGATGCATACATAGTTTGCTGAGTCTGTGCAGGAGTTATCCAGGTAAACAATGCCAAGTTTACTGGTAGATTATCGGCGTGAATAATATATTATCCTCTGAGGCCCTATAGCCACGTGCTCAAATGCGAACATTGCATCGGGAGGACTTTGAATACTGGACAGAGCCAAGGTAATAAGTGCAATATAATATCTATACATCTCGCAAACGCGAAAAAATCCACAAATTAACTGTCAATCAGCTAATACCTAAAACAAGTTAATTACAGTGTTTCTTTCTTTCTAGAAAAAATAGCACAAGAGCTGCAGAAATGTATTTCGATAGATACACTGACGCAAGGAAGATTTAATATAATACATGAGAATCTGATCGAGAATGGTAACTTTACTAAGCCTGAAATAGATACGTTACGTTAGAGAGCTTGCATCTCCATTTCTACTGTAAATCGCGATTGCACAATGCAGAAATTGATACCGTAAAGGCGGAACGTCAAATATATAGTTCATTTCGATTGAAAAATATTTCCATGGCGCGTCTTTGAATAGAGGCGATATGCTTCTTGTAAATTCACTCAAGCTTCTTTCAAGTTAAGCTTTATTAAAGTTCTAACGTTTAATATTCTGTTTTAGGTGAGCAATCCTCCCCACTGAGAGAAGAGTCCAGATGGAATCCGATCGCGTTAACGTCTTGCCGTTCCAAACGAAGGTAAACAGCATGAAATGATATGATAAATCTCGGCTAGAAAAGAATAATTGCAATAATTCTTCGGGACTTAGGATTAGCGTATAAACACGGTCGCTGAAACCCATCTGGCGAGGGATTCGGCTCGGGTACCGGCTAAAGAGCAATTTCTAGTCCGTCTGCAGAGACTCATTCATCGTGTTTTAGAACAAATTCTGTTTCCCGGTGCTTGCAATATTTTATTGCACTTTTTGCCCAAGCCTTCGGCTTTAATAAATCATTCAATAACTTAATTTAGCTTTCGCAGATTGCTCTGTTGCCGAGTAACCACGCGAGGAAGTAAAGCTGGAAGAAGGATGTTATTTTTATACAGTAAACAAAATATGAATTTGAGTTGGGCCTTAGTTTTCAGGACAATGCTTCCCGTTTTATAATTATCAAATATATTGGCTTACATCCGTGTAAATTTCCCCATTCAATCAATATTTAGAGCACTTCTCGGGGTTCTCTACTATAGATGATGCCACACTTGTGTAAGGGAATTGTATCCACAATTTGTGACGTGGTGCACGAATCTGTTTAAGCTGAAATCCCTATTAATAGTGAACTTCAGCCGGGGATCAGATTCGATCGATGGCTGCGGCGGTTTGACATCGCTAAGATAGATCCATGCAGCTACGTATTTTTGTCAACACGTAGAGGAAAGCGGCAATAAAACCGCGCTATGACATCTCACGCCGGTGAACTGCAGAAATATATATGGGAGCTCAAGCTACAACTTTAGAGGACTTTCCGCTTCCATACACGGCGTATGTCATAGCACCGTATTTGTTACAACCCACTGCAGAGGTATTATTTAGGCGGGCAGCCCTTTGCAGTTTAACGACACTGCCATTGCGCAATTTAACGTGGTGCACTCACTTACAATGTACCTAAGAGGAATTCCCCCTCAATTTGGAGGCACTAAACTCAAAACAGGACCTTAATTTAATATGATCCTTGCCCAGCGCTGGTTTATGTAAATATGTCGCGAAAGAAGGAAAATAAAACCGGATCTGCGTGGATTGGACTTATTGAATTCGAAGCTCTGGAGGATGATACAAAAATGCATTTAATGTTTTACTCCGGCTTACGGAGACGTCAAAACGGATGCCACAGAACGCAGCTACCCTCGAGAGGCCGTACGACATCATGCAGAAAATAAAGCTTTTATTATCGAGAAATGTGCTTTTACAGAAATACGATCCGGATAATGTCAAAAATGTCGTCACACTTATCGCAGAACCATTACGCATCTATTATATTTAACAGCTTTGAGAAGGGTATATTTCCAATGGAACTGAAAATCGTATTATGTCATTTATTTATTTATGCAAAATGCCATCTCAAAATCTTAAGAATATTATTAAATTTCACTTGCTGCGCCAATTCCAACTTTTCACTGATCCTTCTGTTCTAGCTTCTGCTATCGTTTATGTATGTTTCCTTTCCGCAATATTCTTGAAAATCGTATTTATTTTATGGTTTAAATTTAAATTGCGAAAAAGTTTTTTTAAAATTCTTACACGTTTTTGGAGCGAATTAATTGAAAAATGCCATGGATGTTTTTCATAAGAGACGCACTTTTAATGAAAATATCAGCTGAAATTTTGATGCCGAAGGTAGAAACCCCTGTTTTAGTTACTTCTTCTGTCCCTATGCTTTTAAAATTTATTTTTACAATAAACTTGTATTCTTTGTTATTTTGTCAGGCTTATAAAATCTTGATTTGTGGCGTCGTTCACGAGATATTACTCTAAATATCATAGCTGGCCATTAGCTTTAGTTGTCAAAATAGCTATTCAATAAACACAAGTATAATAATAATAATAAAAAGCCGATAAAATGTTACTAACATTTATTTAGTTCAACTACCAAACACCATGATAATATCCAATTTAAGCTAATAAAGTTAATTCCAACCTTCCTAACCAAATTGGGGGGAAAACCTACAGTTTTTTTTAGATTATGTGGTCTGATGAAACAAAATTTACAAACGCGGTATGTTTAATGAACATCTCGCAATGTGCAGCAAAGAAGGCCTCAAATCAGATTTGGGTTTAATGTTTGGTGGGGTATCATTGGGTCCGTACATTTTTGGTGAACGTTACGTTCATTTTTTACAAAATGATTTTGAAGAAATCCTTTAAGATTTAAAATTGGAGGCGTGTAGAATAATGGAGTAATTCCAACACGATGGAGCACCTCCTCATAATACAGTGCAAGTAAGGAATTATCTTGACCAAATGACGACTTGATGACTTAAGAGCTGCCGTTTTACAAGCTTTTGCTAAAACTGACAGACGTTCTATTAGGAAGGCAATTACTCTATTTTAAAAAGATGCAATTTGGGTACTCAAAATAATGGAGGATTGTTTGGACACCCTTTGTAGTAATTCATATTTTATTTTTATTTAGTTAACTAAATTATTTCAGTTTATTTTTGAAATGTGAGTTTTTATTGAACAGAACATTGACCATAACTCTGGTATTTTTCAAAATAACTATACTGGGTATTATATCGTCAGATAAGTAAAAAAATCGCCGACTATGAATCCATAGCCAACTGTAGTTTCCATTAAAAGAACACAAGTTTATGTCATATCTCAAAAACACAACAAATTGGACTTAAAAAATAAACGAGATAAAAGGATTTTACGAAACACACAATTTAGTTTTTTCAAAATATCTAGTAAGTCATGAACTTTTTTTTAAAATCGTGCATCAAGTTAGGTGAACGAAACGACGAATCTTTCTCCTTTTAACCTGCCTTCTAGCACTGCCAGTTTTCGATATCTCCATACTGGTCATCGAAAAAACTCACCCTGTATATGCACAAGGGCAAACTTAAGAATCGTGGGATCCGAATATGGTATAGATAATATCTCTTCATATTAAAAAACGCGCGATTATCTTACGGTTAAGCTAGTTTCGGTAGCAAAAAATATTTGCTACCGGACACGCTAATAATCAATTTTCAACACGCACTAGGGCAGAGCTAATGAGGCGACACATCAAGGTTTGAGCTGAAGATATAGGAAGGGACGGGCAGCGGTCGGGAGTAACCTGTGCCACAAATATGTAACTTGCCGGTCATGAATATGTAAATCGAAAGCCATCATTTTACGCTCCTTCTAGCAGGACAGGAAGCGTCGTAGCGTGGTTATACTGGGTGTCTCCGTCGTACTTTAGCCGTGTCGCTTTGAAGCTAGTACACGAAGATGTAAAAAATGCCGCTGGTGTTCGCGGACTTCCGTCGATGCATTGAACTTAGGTAACTCGGTGCCACGTAAGTTAATAAATCAATTGAAAACATTTTATAAACTCGAAAAGGGTCGCAGCTTATAGGCTGCCGGCAGAATGCATCATCTCGTGTTGGGATACATAAATCAATATATGAAACGTACAAGATTTAGTGCCTTCTATTCTCAACTTTTCTAATAAGTCCGCCCTAAGAAGTATTGGAAAAGGTTTGATATATTAAAAGGCACAATCAGAGTTATGTACTACGTATTCCAACTAAGCGCTGTCGATGTAGCAGAAAACTTCTCAAACAAATTAATTAAAACACCACTAGCAAAAGCGAACCTGATTAAACAAAGAAAAATTTCGCCTTCTCCCGACGAGATTAATTTCCTTCGTATATTTAGCTTGCGTCAGCCCTAAGCACCCGGTAAACAAATTTCTGAACGGCTAATCTGATGAGTGAGCTGATCGCATTCCCGATTTAGTGGACGCAGATCGATCCTTTCAGATTAAACAAATCAGGATGAATTTTTTATAATCGACAACTAATGAATAATATCCACCACCATCTACTTCTATCATAATGAATTAAAGCACTTTATAATATCATCGTTTTTGGGCAAACTGATGTCATTTATACTGACCCATGAAAAGGTCTGCCATGTATGCGATTTCTGCATTTTGTAATAATTTGTTATTATATGACGTAATTTGGAATGTATAACTCTTGTTCTAAACGTGTGTACCTGCATATATCTTAGTGTAGTGTTGATGGATTTACATCATCGACCTCCACTGATGGTCCAACAACATATGTGCTATCTGCTTCCAGCAAAGGTAGTGGTTTTTGTTTCACTGGTCGATGTAATTTTTTTTTTTATCAAAGACAGTCATGTGTTTAGTCAAATATGAGGGTTCAGCTACGAAAGATTTATCTATCTGTTGCAGCCTAGTGTAGCACGTATGTGTTTTTTCAAACGCGTACCTACTTTTCGTTTAATTTGACCTATGTAACACTTGCCGTAAGAACAAGTAATTTTGTAAACACCTTCACTCTCTAAATGTACTTTATCTTTAGTAGCACTTTAGTTTAATTTTATCTAAATTATTATATGTACTATCAACAACTAAAATATCGTGTTTTCTAAGCATCCTCTTTTTTTCCGAAAGGCCTTGTACATAAGGCAAACTCAACTTCAATTTACTTTGTCCTGGCTGAGAATTTACTTGATCTGGATGAAAACCTTTATTAAAAACTGACCAAATATTCTTACTGCTATAACCATTTCTCACTGGCGCTGATTTAAGATATATTTCTTTTTGTAAAGAACTTTCGCCTGAGATCCCTTGTGCTCTAACAAATAACGTCCTTATAAGACTATTCTTATGAGAGGGAGGGTGGCGAGATGTGGCATGTAAATATATGTCTGTGTGCGTTGGTTTTCTGTACACCTCGTGCCTTAACTGTCCAGTGTCTATTCTGTCACTTTGGACATCCAACAAAGGTAAACTACCATAGCTTTCTAATTCCTAGTAAATTTTATGTCAGGATTTTGACTGTTCCAATGATTTAGAAAGCTACCCAACTCTTCTAAATATTTAAACCTTTTACAATATCAATAAAGTCTAAAGAATTTTTGATGGTTTTTCCTACATAAGGTTTTTAATAGTTAGCACAAAATTTTGTCAATCAAGGACTGCCAATCGTATTGACTATGCGTCTTAACGGGACATTAGTTTTATGGATTTTGGGCAAACCATACAATTTAGGTACCTTGCAATCGGAAACAGTTAAAAGAGAATCCTCCTCATTCGAAAGATTTGAACTTTTGATAAGATCATTACTAATTTTGGAAATTTTTGAGGTAGGATGATATGTTTTCTCATCTAACAATTCTCTAACTTTATTCACATAATCTGTTCTATCTAAAATAAAAAAACCTTTATCTGCTCTAGTAGCTATAATGGACACCCTCGTATACAATACTATATTACCCTAACTAAATATTTACAATAAACATTAAGATTATACTAACTAATACTATATTATCTTAACTAAACCTACAAGCATAAGACATATAAACCTGATTGATCTGACGATCTTCGCTAGACCAGCCTTTGAAGGGCATCTTCTAGATCAGCAGTTCGCTAGATTGCTGGTACCAACAGATTTCACGAAATGCTAAGGTTACTGCTCTGTAGCCAGTGGCTTTGCAATTTGCTAGTCGTCATTGCAAATGTTTTGCCGGCAGGTAAAATAATTTCACCCATGTAGCCACTAGCTAATCACTCAAAACGCTAGAATACACCTAGCTCACTTGCTTGATGGAGTTTCTTTTCACCCCCAGTGAAGGGTCGGACTGATTTGGTCGCTAGCAGTATATTCTCATGAAGTATTTTGATCATAATACACCAGTATTATCATACAAACTAATACTACACTACCTCAACTAAATAATTTACAAACATACAAGTACTAGATTAACTTAAGGACGTTCACCGCCCATTCCTCCTTCTGACTATGTCTTTTTGCATAATAGTTTGAAGTGCGTGAATGGTGCACAAATTGGTGTCTCTGAATAGCCCCACGACATAATCCTACCTTGGACCATCCCTTGGAAGGATACTTTCTGGATAAGCCTTGCTGTAGATTGCTGGTACCGATAGACTTCACGATAAACGAAGGTACCTGGTCTTTAGCAATGCCCTCTCAATTTGCTGGTTGTCATGTGTTTTCCCGTCAAGTTTCTTCGAAAGCCCCGTGGAGAGTCTAGCAGCTTTGGTCGTTTGCCAAAAATACTACAAATTCTAATGTKAACGCCTTCCCTATCTGTCAATTAAAGAATAAACCCGTTTCGTTCAAGTTCCACAGTTGGGCTTGGACACTCTTCGAAACTAAGCTGATACAAACATTAGGCCTAGATAGTTTATTTACCCCACTTAACCCTADTACACTGTCGCAACTAAATAATTTACACACTTACCCTAAACCTAAAACTATGAAAACTAGCACTATACTATCTTAACTAAATGATTTATAAATTAATATACCTGGGCTGTAGCGGTACTTCCTCAATTTGCTGGTGGCCACACGGGCTGTAGCGAAGAGATTTCTTCACATCCCTTATACCCCCTTATATCCCCTTACACTACTTAACCCTATTACACTAAATAATTTGCAAACTTACCCTAAACTTAAGACTTAACTAGTACTATACTACGTTAACTAAATAATTAATTTACAAATATGAATTTATACAAATTAATACTATACTATACCTAAACTAAATTATGATAGCGAAGGGGTTTCTTCACACCTCCTATGGGGGGCTAGAGGGTTTTTGTCGCTAGCAGCTTACGAGGCGCTTTACATCCAGTAATCTGATTTGCAGGTGTCTTTTTTTGGCAAAAAAATTCAGGAAATTTACCACACACAATGTTGTGTTATTTCAACAATGTCTTTCACTTCTTTCAATTGAAAAATAAACCCATTGCATTCAAATTAAGGCGATACAAACAATTGGTTTACATAGTTTCCATAATTGCGCGCGCTATTWATAAATAGGCTACTCTACTTAATTATCCCCGTCTTTACACCACTTAACCCTATTACACTGTCGGGACTAAATAGTTTACAAACTTACCCTAAACTTAAAACTATGAAAACTAGTATTATACTATCTTAACTAAATAATTTACACACTTACCCTAAACTTAAAACTATGAAAACTAGTACTATACTATCTTAACTAAATAATTTATTATTTAATATACCTGGGCTGTAGCGGTACCTCCTCAATTTGCTAGTGGCCACACGGACTGTAGCGAAAAACTTACCCTAAACTTAAAACTATGAAAACTAGTATTATACTACCTTAACTAATTAATTTGTAAACTAATACTATATTACCTTAACTAAATTTTGCGTGCTAGATGTATGCCTTGTGGTTGATAGGTTAGTGCTTTGAATAACCCCGCAACACACAGGGTAACCAAATAATTAAACGGAAGACGATCGTACCTGGGCTGTAGCTGTACCTCTTCAGTTTGCTGGTTTACTTAGTTGGGGCTATGGCGAAGGGATTTCTTCACACCTCCTATGTATAGATTTGCCAGAAAAACGCTAGAAATTCGTACTATATTACAAAAAATCTAGTTATCCTCTTCCTTACACTGCTTAACCCTATTACACTAAATAATTTGCAAACTTACCCTAAACTTAAGACTGAAAACTAGTACTATACTACCTTAACTAAATTAATTAATTTATAAATACGAATTTATACAAACTTATAGACCWAAACTAAATTCTGGTAGCGAAGCGGTTTCTTCACACCRCCTATGYGGGGCTAGACGGCTTTTGTCGCTAGCAGCTTACGTGGCGCTTTGCATCCGGCCTGATTTTACCTGAAAAAACGATAGAAATCTAATACACACTATTCGTATCCTATTTTACAAAAAAAAAATGTAGTTATCCTCTACCTTACACTATTTAACCCTATTACACTGTCGGTATTAAAAAATTTACAAACTTACCCTAAACTTAAGACTGKAAACRAGTACTATACTACCTTAACTAAATTAATTAATTWACAAATACGAATRTATACAAACTTATACTATACCTAAACTAAATTCTGGTAGCGAAGCGGTTTCTTCACACCTCCTKTGGGGGGCTAGACGGCTTTTGTCGCTAGCAGCTTACGAGGCGCTTTACAMCCGGTCTGATTTTACCTTAAAAAAACGATAGAAATGTAATACACARTATTCGTATCCTATTTTACAAAAAAAATTAGTATTCTCTACCTTACACTATTCAATCCTATTACACTGTCGGTATTAAAAAATTTACAAACTTACCCTAAACTTAAGATCTAAAACTAGAACTATACTACCTTAACTAAATAATTAACTTACAAACAAATTTATACAAACTAATACTATACTATACCTAAACTAAAGTCTGCTAGCAAAGCGATTTCTTCACATCCCCCATGGGGGGCTAGGCGGCTTTAGTCGCTAGCTGCTTGCGAGGCGCTTTTTGCACCCAGTAATCTGACTTCCATGTGGATTTTTTAGCCATAAACTGCTGGAAATTTACCACACACAATGTTACGATATACGGACACCTTCAAAGCGAAACAGCTTGGACATCCGAGGCTTCAAATCAAAAGCACAAGAGCCCGAAACCTTAAAGCATTTAATATCCGAATTAAAATTTCCACCTCCGCATGTGTCGCCGGCATACGTCGGAGAAAAACAGTCCGTAATGGTTTATTGTGCGAATCTGTGTAATTTGGGAGATCTGCCCTGCAGTGGGCACACGTACAAGTCAGCGGGAGCGGTTGCCCTCGCGGAGTGGATTTGGCAGCCGAATCTACACTCTCGGCAACTCGAAAACTTGTCTAATTACGAACCGAGAAAACGAGAAAACTCGCCAAATCTCAGATAAAGTTTTCAGTCGTGGTGTGGCGAGGCAATAGAAGAAGAGCGCCCGTTGTATAATCAAGTGGACGAGTGCATTTGACAGAGATTCACAATATATTTATATTGAACGTCGGGCACCACATTTCCAAAGTTCGCTGCGCTCCTCTGCGGGTTAGCCGGTTAATATTGCGGCATTGAACGCATTAAGGGCGACCCAACAGCTGCAGCCGCATAAATGAAAAAATGTATTGGGGTACTGCCATCAACAAGCTTGAAAACATCATTTTTAAATAACTCTTTATTTAGGTCTTCATTATTGGCCTAGGAACGATTATGCTCAC
The DNA here is from genome assembly GCA_025024175.1 of Rhyzopertha dominica. Lineage (NCBI taxonomy): Eukaryota > Metazoa > Arthropoda > Insecta > Coleoptera > Bostrichidae > Rhyzopertha > Rhyzopertha dominica. The sequence goes on from QCXZ01000086.1 coordinate 1,151,986, forward strand.
GCTTACAAATTAAAATAGTAGCAAATACGTTGAGCTACTAAGATTTTGCATTTAGATATCAGTATTAGTTAACATATAGATAGACTTCTCAATCTTCTTTAGCTGTGCCTATATAGACTTTCCAGTAAATGTTTTGGTGAATGCATGCTTAAAAATGTTTAACCTTTCTATTAGTCTAAACTTAGCCATATTTCTCGACGTGTTCCTAAAATGTACAACTCGTGTTGCTCGTCCTAAATTAACCCTACGTATATTTATAATTCCCCTAGAACTATCATCTATATACACTACATGTATGCAATAATGTATAAAATAATAATCGCACGGTCATTTAGTCACTTAAAAAAGTCACTCATCGTCTGTTTCATCATCTTCGCCAAGTTGAATCATTAAACCCGCCTCCTGTCGTTCCCTGTAAAAATTATCTTCTTTTATCACATGATGCACATGGCTGTTTTTTACCAGTTTTTTTTTATTGGACCATCACTAAATTTTGGTGCAGTTTTTTGCCTCCTCCTTACATGAGTCTTAATCAATTAATTTGGAATGTTTTGTCACAACATTTTGTCTTTAAAACTTTCAAGAGTTGTTTCTTTCTTCCTCAAGATATGTCATGTTTTAACAGAAAATCTTTGATTTCTTCTTTATTTAGAATTTTTTCAATCTGAACAATGATAAAACGCATACAGGGTTTCTTTGTTCCGCCTTTTTGTAACTGCTGCCAAGCTACAATATGCACGGCGATAGTACTGAAGATTGCAATCAATATGTCACACCACAGCTCCAAAATGTGAGCTTTCTACAACCTTAAAGTGAATTATCCCACAAAACACTACAGAATATGTTGAAAATACACACTCCCAGGCGTTTTCCCATATCAAAATATATCAAATAATTCAAAAATCTACATATGACAAGTATACGTGACTTTCCTGAATCATTTATAGAAACCCTCTACAATTACTGCATGGGCCGGAAGCTTTGGCAGAATCATTTTCAATATGACTGTCTTCCGCTATTTCGAATTCTTCAACAACCTCCACGTTGATTTCACCTTCTCGTGGGTGGGAAACATCTACCCCATTGTACGGTCTCCACATTTTTACAATAAGTAAGTGTTATAAGAATATTTCATTTTGTAGAGTTTTCCCAAAATTTATTGCTAATTTAAAACATACCTTTCGTAACGTAAATAAAATGTATAGTCTTGAAAGAAACTGTTTTTTGAAAAATTATACAATTAATAACAGGCAACAAAGGAAAACACACACAAGAGAATTATTTTCTAAATTTTATCTGACACAAGAAGAGATTAAATAATTTCAGGTAAAGATAAAGATAAAGGTTAGATAAAACAGGTTGCAGGTAAATCTGTTCAAACAGACAATTCGTATTCATGTTTTTCTCGCATTGTTACTAAGTGGTTAAACGTTCATATTAGAGTAGAATGGTGCAGATATGGGATAAGCAGTTAATTGAATAATAATAAGAAGCAAATGACAACGATAACAAATTATTTTTGGTAATTTATAGAAAAATGAGTAAGAAGACTACTCAACTTCTAATTATAAAATAATTCTTTTTCATGTAAAGGGATGTTATTTTCTTTTCTTGTGACCAAAGATAATTCCGTTATAGTAGGGGGAGTGAAATATTTTTTTTCTACACGTACGTAGATTTTTGCATAGATTCCAATTTTATAACAAATACTATAGAAGGAGGGGTAAAAAGCATGGCTAAACAAGAGCCTACCTATCACCTCAACAAAAGTTTACAAAACCACATAAAATCGTTTTAGACATATTCCTTACCTTAAAAATCTCACCCTCTATATTCCCCCCAACACGAGACCGCATATCGCATCATTTCTGTTAATTACCCTACTTCTCATGTTTGGCTTACAAATAACTCGAGCTCAGCATGCCGAGGGTGGAACGTTGCACCGCTCCTCCCCATGACACTCGTTCGAACGTGTGGGTGTATTAGAACATAATAATCCTTTAGATTACTTATGCCTGCTGGAGCAAACGCCTCATTTAAGCGAGTAAATTGAAACAAAGCCGAAGCGATTCGCTAGTTCACTGCTACGGAAACTGATGCGTTGCATGTTGCACAGATAGAAATAACGGGAGGCATGAAGTGTCAGGTGCAGTTACGGCTTTAGCGGGGCTTCATGAAAGACTGCAAGCGCTGGAGTAAACGGGGGCTACACTGACAAGACTTTAAGGTGTTTAAAGCAAACCTCTGAGCGGCTTGTTTTGACATGAACCATCTCTAGATGGAGAGGTAGCTGCTTACCTGCCTCAACTGTTATATTTTGCTGAAGACACTTTAGAGTAGGTTCCGCAACTTAAACGGTATAAAGTAGATACTGAAAGTCAAGCTACAAAGAAAAAAGACCCGTAAGAATTAAAGTGTTAGCATTCTTGATCGCACATAATTGATGCATTTGAAGTAATCTCAAAAAGGATAAGAAAACAATAATTCTGCTCAACGCACATCCGCTGAAGTTGAGCTTCTTTTCCAAATATGAACAGTTCTGTAATGATTTTAATTCCATATCGGATGATGATAGTTCAAAACTGCTCGGGATGAAGTCAGATCAGGGCCTGTTACACCAAGGAATTTTTCAGCTTTTCACTTTGCAAAATTAGAGAATTCTGTTGCACGTAACTGTCTTCATACTTTTCAACCTTGCAATCGCAGGAGTCTAAAAAGTATGACTATGATTGTATTAAATATGTGTCGAAAAAAGAGAAGAAAGCAAAAACAAATAATTTACTGTATTACAAGTATATAAATACCAACTTTTTAGATCGTTTGCTGGAAACAAGCTACACTGGTTTACTTGGCGTTCACTAAGCCAAAATGCTTAAATGAAAAATCGTCTTCAGTTACAAATTATAAGACAAGTAATTACATGGATAAGGAATTGTCGTTTTCTCCACACATTCATATGAAATATAGCAATCAGGTTTCTAGAACAATGGCATTTTTTGTATTGAATCCCTAGAAGCATTGTATTTTGTTCATATTAAATAAAGAAAATTACAGACGAAAACAAGAAATTATCAGAAAGATATAGTGTTAGGTCGTAGGACGTTTTTTTGTAAAATAAGAGAGCACAATAAAATGAAAAAGCAGATGTCAGTAGCTATTTTATCACGATCAAACTTGATAAATGTAAATACTARTAATAGTAATAACAACGACATGTATGACAGGATATTAAGARTTCGTAMCCAAATTAAACCWCTAGATCGACTTCATTTATAAACTATTTAAAATATTGTAATATAGATTTTTTTTGTCAATAATGTTAATATCTCATTGTAGATATGTATATTTATTTAAAGAATGAAGTATATAGTATCATACGGGTACCTAGCAAGGTTGTTTTAAGCAACGCAAAACCCAAGAATGATGATAACTTTTTATACGAGTTTCTATTTTTAGTTGGAAATGGCCACTTCGGGTTTTGCGATGCTTAATACCGCATGTATTTTAAAATATATTCGAAAGCTGAATATAAATATATCTAAGGGTAAATAGTGTTATTTTACCCAAAACGTAGCAGGTATAGTAAGTTATCCTTAAAAGATAAACATATGCCATCGCGGACTTTTTTATTTGTTTAAGTACATATTACATTTATTTTTTGTTTTTCTAATGTATCCTACAACGTCTGTTCAATCAAATAAATAAATATTGTTGTTATTATTATTATTATCACTTTTGCGTTATCAAATCTATCAAAGTTAACGACTTCAAAAGGTGCTTTCTCTGTCTCCAATAATGGATTCAAACTTATGCAAAGTTGCTGGTATATTTCTTCTGCAGATATTCCAAGTAAGTTAGGTTTGATTCATAACCTGTATTTCGACCAAATTGCTGACTTCTTCTGGTGTTGATGAATTCTTCTGTAATTACGCAATGTAATTTTGAAACAGGAAGTTTCGGCCAGTCTTTTCATGGTGCAATTGTCGTAACTGCACCCCCACCCCGCGAAAAGTGAAACATGGGATATTTGGTCGGTATTATGTCTAATTCACGGCGTGCTAATGCTCCAGCAKTTAGAACAGAAGTAATCTGTTTCGTATTCTGTTAACATTAGCTAGAATTCCGAGGACAAACGGCGGGTTTCTCCTAAAGCACGTTCAGCACTTCCGGCCCAAGATGACGAACAGGGCGAGTAAGCTATAATGCGATTTAGTCTCGCAGCGTACAACACAAAAATTGCCGGAATAAAGGTCCAATTAACGGGTTCAAACAGTAATAAGTTTATCGAAGCAGACAAGATTGAGAAAGCTACCCACGATCGCTTATAGTAATAAGTTATTGCTGTCTTGTACAAGTCTGATCAGATCTCTTTAATAATATTCTCCTAGAGTAGATTGACGATACCTTTCCCAGACCAGTTAAGGGCCCCAAGCGACATTTTCGTAACGTAAACGTAAAAAAAATTATGTGTTCAACTCTAATACAGTACTAAACACGCTTGTGTCGTTAAATTGTTTTATTTTTAAAATATAGTTCAATAATTTATTCATTTTCATTTAAATTTATAAAATAATGTGAAGAATAAACAAATAAATTACAATCTGGAAAGACGTAGGTTAGGTCAGGTCAGCTCAAGTATCATTTGTAGTGAAATATTGATATTTAATAGATAATTTATAGTATTTCGTCCTCTGCTGAAGGCATTAGTATGTGGAGGTTTCCATCTCCATTGAAGTAGTTATAATTTGTCTTTGGGGACTGTAGGTCGTTTTGAATGAAAGCATGCTATCGAATACGTCTACAAATTTTCAAAAGCCGAAAGCCGTGCTTTGAAATTTGGAGTAACAGGTAGATCAGAACAGAAATTAAAAAAAATTGAGTGAACAAGCCAAGATTATTGAAGCAGATTATAGCTCAGGAACCCCTGAAAAGAATAGTTCAACGAGCCAAGATCATCGACTCTAGAATGAACACGTTGAGAATGGAATTCATAAATTAGATGTCAGTGGAGACCGGCAGTATATAATAAAAATGCCCATTTGAGTACAACAGAGCAGCATAAGACAAGTGAGTATGTAAACCTAGTACATCTGGGTCTGACAGTATACCCACGGATCTAGATGTGGTATTTTTGCAGCAGAAGTTTGAAGATACTTTGAAGTCTGTTGAGTCATAGAAGGATGTTATAATTTGTCTTTGGGGACTGTAGGTCGTTTTGAATGAAAACATGCTATCGAATACGTCTACAAATTTTCAAAAGCCGAAAGCCGTGCTTTGAAATTTGGAGTAACAGGTAGATCAGAACAGAAATTTAAAAAAAATTGAGTGAACAAGCCAAGATTATTGAAGCAGATTATAGCTCAGGAACCCCTGAAAAGAATAGTTCAACGAGCCAAGATCATCGACTCTAGAATGAACACGTTGAGAATGGAATTCATAAATTAGATGTCAGTGGAGACCGGCAGTATATAATAAAAATGCCATTTGAGTACAACAGAGCAGCATAAGACAAGTGAGTATGTATACCTAGTACATCTGGGTCTGACAGTATACCCACGGATCTAGATGTGGTATTTTTGCAGCAGAAGTTTGAAGATACTTTGAAGTCTGTTGAGTCATAGAAGGATGTTATAATTTGTCTTTGGGGACTGTAGGTCGTTTTGAATGAAAACATGCTATCGAATACGTCTACAAATTTTCAAAAGCCGAAAGCCGTGCTTTGAAATTTGGAGTAACAGGTAGATCAGAACAGAAATTTAAAAAAAATTGAGTGAACAAGCCAAGATTATTGAAGCAGATTATAGCTCAGGAACCCCTGAAAAGAATAGTTCAACGAGCCAAGATCATCGACTCTAGAATGAACACGTTGAGAATGGAATTCATAAATTAGATGTCAGTGGAGACCGGCAGTATATAATAAAAATGCCATTTGAGTACAACAGAGCAGCATAAGACAAGTGAGTATGTAAACCTAGTACATCTGGGTCTGACAGTATACCCACGGATCTAGATGTGGTATTTTTGCAGCAGAAGTTTGAAGATACTTTGAAGTCTGTTGAGTCATAGAAGGATGTTATAATTTGTCTTTGGGGACTGTAGGTCGTTTTGAATGAAAACATGCTATCGAATACGTCTACAAATTTTCAAAAGCCGAAAGCCGTGCTTTGAAATTTGGAGTAACAGGTAGATCAGAACAGAAATTTAAAAAAAATTGAGTGAACAAGCCAAGATTATTGAAGCAGATTATAGCTCAGGAACCCCTGAAAAGAATAGTTCAACGAGCCAAGATCATCGACTCTAGAATGAACACGTTGAGAATGGAATTCATAAATTAGATGTCAGTGGAGACCGGCAGTATATAATAAAAATGCCATTTGAGTACAACAGAGCAGCATAAGACAAGTGAGTATGTATACCTAGTACATCTGGGTCTGACAGTATACCCACGGATCTAGATGTGGTATTTTTGCAGCAGAAGTTTGAAGATACTTTGAAGTCTGTTGAGTCCTAGAAGGATGTTATAATTTGTCTTTGGGGACTGTAGGTCGTTTTGAATGAAAACATGCTATCGAATACGTCTACAAATTTTCAAAAGCCGAAAGCCTTGCTTTGAAATTTGGAGTAACAGGTAGATCAGAACAGCAATTAAAAAAAAATTTGAGTGAACAAGCCAAGATTATTGAAGCAGATTATAGCTCAGGAACCCCTGAAAAGAATAGTTCAACGAGCCAAGATCGTCGACTCTAGAATGAACACGTTGAGAATGGAATTCATAAATTAGATGTCAGTGGAGACCGGCAGTATATAATAAAAATGCCATTTGAGTACAACAGCAGCATAAGACAAGTCAGTATGTATACCTAGTACATCTGGGTCTGACAGTATACCCACGGATCTAGATGTGGTATTTTTGCAGCAGAAGTTTGAAGATACTTTGAAGTCTGTTGAGTCCTAGAAGGATGTTATAATTTGTCTTTGGGGACTGTAGGTCGTTTTGAATGAAAACATGCTATCGAATACGTCTACAAATTTTCAAAAGCCGAAAGCCGTGCTTTGAAATTTGGAGTAACAGGTAGATCAGAACAGAAATTAAAAAAAATTTGAGTGAACAAGCCAAGATTATTGAAGCAGATTATAGCTCAGGAACCCCTGAAAAGAATAGTTCAACGAGCCAAGATCATCGACTCTAGAACGAACACGTTGAGAATGGAATTCATAAATTAGATGTCAGTGGAGACCGGCAGTATATAATAAAAATGCCATTTGAGTACAACAGCAGCATAAGACAAGTCAGTATGTATACCTAGTACATCTGGGTCTGACAGTATACCCACGGATCTAGATGTGGTATTTTTGCAGCAGAAGTTTGAAGATACTTTGAAGTCTGTTGAGTCCTAGAAGGATGTTATAATTTGTCTTTGGGGACTGTAGGTCGTTTTGAATGAAAACATGCTATCGAATACGTCTACAAATTTTCAAAAGCCGAAAGCCGTGCTTTGAAATTTGGAGTAACAGGTAGATCAGAACAGAAATTAAAAAAAAATTTGAGTGAACAAGCCAAGATTATTGAAGCAGATTATAGCTGAAGAACCCCTGAAAAGAATAGTTCAACGAGCCAAGATCATCGACTCTAGAATGAACACGTTGAGAATGGAATTCATAAATTAGATGTCAGTGGAGACCGGCAGTATATAATAAAAATGCCATTTGAGTACAACAGAGCAGCATAAGACAAGTGAGTATGTATACCTAGTACATCTGGGTCTGACAGTATACCCACGGATCTAGATGTGGTATTTTTGCAGCAGAAGTTTGAAGATACTTTGAAGTCTGTTGAGTCCTAGAAGGATGGATGAAAGGTGAAGATTCTGTACCTAAAACGAATGGCGCAACAGCTGACATATTAACATAGCAACGTATCAACAATAAGTGAAAGGAGAGAAAAAATAAAAGTTAACAACATTCATTCATAATGTTGCATCACTTTATGCACTGTCCCATGGCATTATATACGCTGCAAAATAATGAAATTAATAAGCTGCAACAGTTCTAAAATAAAGCTCGATAATCTTACTGAAATGCAAAAAATATGTCAAAGTAGAACTGCTCATGTAGCTCGTGTAAGTGATCTGCACGGATATGGCACTAGACAAGGACAAATCTTTTATATTAAAACTAGTAATATGAAGAATACAATTAATTTTGTATTTAAAAATGAGATTTGGATGCAAGTAGAGTTCACCGATATAATAAAAGAGTAGACTTTATTATTACATAACCCACTTGGCAGTTTTGAAGGCCTGTTTGGATTTCTTAGACTTCTTGGTATGGATAATATGAAGGTTCTTACGAAGAAAAGGTAAAGAGAACATATTTTTCAATTGAGAAGATTGGAAATACATATTAATGAATATAAAGATCTTGTGAACAAAGATATAACTAGACGTGTCAAGGGAGTCCATCTTGGATAAGATATCACTCGCTGCGACTGTGTTTATTACCAAGACTGATAAACTTTCACATAAAGGAGAAGATTACTGATTGATCAGCTGAATAAAAATGAGTTAACTTACGACATGCTGCTCACCAAGGATCTATAATTTTGAATTTCTCACGGATGACTTAATGTTTAGTATTCGTCTGCTTTTTACACATTGTAGTGAATAAAGCTAGTTATTAAAACGTTAGTTTTTGTGTGTAGATTAATATTAGTCAGTAATTACCAAAATGACAGTAAAAAAGCCTTGAATTGATAGTAAAATGTCACACTGTCGTGAGTGCAATAAAAACGTAAATTTGGCAGAACTCTTCTGCTAAAGTATTCCAGGTTCTTTTCCCAAGAATAGGTGAAGAATACATTTTCCAATTACTTTCTACTGAGAAGGTTGGAAATGCATATTAATGAATATAAGGTCTTGTGAACAAATATATAACTGGACGTGTCAAGGGAGTCAATCTTGGATAAGGTGTGACTCGCTGCGACTGTGGTTATTACTAAGACTGATAAAATTTCACATAAAGGAGAAGATTACTGATTGATCAGCTGAATAAAAATGAGTTAACTTACGACATGCTGCTCACCAAGGATCTATAATTTTGAATTTCTCACGGATGACTTAATGTTTAGTATTCGTCTGCTTTTTACACATTGTAGTGAATAAAGCTAGTTATTAAAACGTTAGTTTTTGTGTGTAGATTAATATTAGTCAGTAATTACCAAAATGACAGTAAAAAAGCCTTGAATTGATAGTAAAATGTCACACTGTCGTGAGTGCAATAAAAACGTAAATTTGGCAGAACTCTTCTGCTAAAGTATCCCAGATTCTTTTCCCAAGAAAAGGCGAAGAATACATTTTTCAATTACTTTCTACTGAGAAGGTTGGAAATACATATTAATGAACATAAGGGCTTGTGAACAAAGATATAATTGGACGTGTCAAGGGAGTCAATCTTGAATATGGTGTGACTGGCTGCGACTGTACCCAGACTGATAAATTTCCAGAAAAAGGAGATTACTGATTGATCAGCTAAATAAGAATGAGCTAACTTTCGAAATATTGTCGAACAAGGATCTGTAATTTTCTGATTTCTCACGGGTAACTTAATGTTTGTAGATTAGTATTAGTCAGTAAAAAAGCCTCGAATTAATAGTAAAATGTTAACTGTCGTAAGTACAAATTAATGCAAACTTAAGTTTTGCAGAACTCTTCTGTTAAGAATCCCAGATTTTTTCAGAGAAAAGGTGAAGAAAACATATTTTTCAATTACTTTCTACTGAAAAGGTTGGAAATACATATTAATGAATATGAGGAGCTTGTGACATATAAAAAAAGCCTCGAATTGGGAGTAAAATTCGTTGTAAGCTTAATTCAAAGTTTACTAGCAAACCAATTAACGGAAGCTTCCAAAATTATGGGCTTGACGGACAGAATTTATATCTACCTGAATGTTTTAATTCAGTTTTAATTCAAAATCAGTTACAAGGCCTAAGAAATTTGAAGATTAAAAAGCATTCTGACCTGCTGTTAAATCACACAATAATTGCTCACAGAACAGATGCACAAAACTGTTAGCGGTTCTGATTTCTACAAAAGTCACTTAATATGTGCAAAGAGGCAGGTCTCAGGTTTTTTACTACCTTATTAAACAAAAGAAAAATTGCCCTTACCGCCAACTAATAATGGTGATTAATATTATAACGATTTGAGCATCAGATTTAATCGATTTATTTCGAAAGTGTTTTCTTGAAGCACTAGAAAATTAAAAACCACTATTTTATGGTTCATCGAAGACACCTTGGCATCATTCTCAAAATTCCGCCGATTGGTCCGTTACAATCTGATTTAATCTTTGCTAAACCGCGGCTACGTTTCTGGAAGTTACCCAGGCGCCCATTTCCAGATCGCAAGCCGTAACTGAGGCAACGCGCGCAGGAAATTTAGTTTTCGAATAAGTTTACAGGTACATGCCGTTTCAATAATTTAGAACGGCAACACGTTTCTGGTCCCTTGCCGAAAACGGCTCACGGGGGAACAAAGGTGAACAACGGTGTCAGAAAGAGAAACAGTAATTGGGGTAGTAATTTATGAAATGAAGGGTAGGTGGCCGACACTTCCTGCATCAGCACTCTATTACCTTGCGGCCAGTACAATTGGAGTATTACGGACAATAAACGATTTATCCGGGTTCAATTAGGAGGCTGTTAAACTATTTGGGAAAGGACGGACACTGCCCCGTGCGGCTTCGAATAAATTTTGGTAGAAAGCAAACGTAACGCTCCACTAAAGGCATTTACTTGAAGAAGTCAGTCACCCAAAAGTTCATGTGTAAATAAATAAATTGGCTATGTTCAAAATGTTTAGCATTTAACCGGACTGATTAAAATTTAGGCATTCTGAAGTAATAAAAGGTGTAGTAGTGTCTATGAATGTTTTCCAAACACAAGGAAATTAAACACGTGGTTAAGATTATAGTTCTTCAAACTGACGCAAACAGGTAAATAAATACACTGCCCAGTAAAGGTGAAATTGCCGTAAACGTTTTCGTCCGGCGAGAGTGAGCTAGTTTATTGATATTATGTAGATGGAATCGTAACACTTTCAAAAAGGAAGAGAGTATTTGAAACGGCAATCCGTTTGAAAAATAAAAATTATATTGTACTACAGACGACAGTACATTGATATGGTGCCAAAGGAACACGAGAGCCTACGAAACGCTCCGAGAAAGTGTAATCAATTTACTGAAAAAGTTAAACAGTAGAGAACGTGGAATATGTGCGTTGTACTACTGCAAGCTATGGAGACACGACTACGTACATTCATAAACGGAAGGCGTAGGTATGTGAAGGTTTCCATCWTCATTGAGGTATTTATAATTTGTCTTTGAGGACTGCAAGTCGTTTTGAATGAAAGCATGCTATCGAATACGTCTACAAATTTTCAAAAGCCGAAAGCCGTAATTTAAAATTTGGAGTAGCAGGTAAATCAGAACAGAAATTAAAAAAAATTGAATGAACAAGCTGAGATTATTGAAGCAGATTAAAGCTGGGAAACCCTTGAAAAGAATAGCTCAGCGAGCCAAGATCATCGGCTCTAGAATGAACTTATGTTGAGAATGGAATTCATAAAGTAGATGTCAGTGGGAAACGGCAGTATATCGAGAAAATGCAATACATTCTTACTGGGTTTGTCACTATAGCTACGGATCTGGATATGGTATTCCTGCAGCTGAAGTTTGAAGATACTTTGAACTCTGTTGAGTACTAGATGGTCCTACAGGGAATATTATATTGTACTACAGACGACAGTACATTGATATGCTTAACGGATCAAAATAAAAATAAAAATTACGAAACGCTCCGAGAAAATGGAATCAATTTACTGCGTAAATGAAAACATTTCTTCAGTAAATTGAATTAAACAGTAGAGAACGTGGAATATGTATGTTGTACTATTGCATTGGAGACACTATTACGTACTACATTCATAAATGGAAATGTATAGAAAACACTTGCACATACTTTCAAGATTAAACCTTTAGCAGGTATAGAAATTAAAAGATCCGACAATATCCATCTAATAATAGTAAAGGTACCACAGTTATTGAATATAAGCATCATTTAAAGCTATTCTCGAAGCACTTCGGTTAGGACATTTTGACATAAGTATTAATTTAGATATTTGGCAGTGGTCTCAGGTTGGAGCTCTGCACCACTCCACTACGCACACAATATATAAAAGATTTTGAATATTCCCAAAGAAACCAGATTATTTTAAGGTTATATAAATAGGTCTTGATTGAATTATGCTTTATATAATAATCCAATAGGGTGATATTAAAAGCAGTCTTGATTTCTTTCCCTGAAAATACGTTACAGTATCATCTAATAAAAGCAAAGCGAGTTTTTAGAATGGGTGACGTCTCAGGCTGCTGAATGTGCTCGCTCATCGTCGAAGAACTAAACACAGTAATGGTGCGAATGTCCAGTACAGAAGCGGAGCGTGAGCCATGGCAGCGGAGTGAAAATTGCGACGGCAGCTATCGTAAGTGATGCGGATAGCCCTTCGCCAGGCAGTTCACCAGTAGGGCGCCATTATAAATTGTGAAAAAAACTGAAGTGGGGTATCGATCTTTCATTCAGGCGGGTACCTTTCTTTAGCGAAGAGCAATTTGAGCGGGACTGAACGAGAAGCGTGCATATATCATATTTTACAAAGTTTAACGTAATTAATATGGACCATCTATTTTAAAAGTAGTCTGAAAGCGCAGCACTTTTTCAGATTTAACCTGTGGGCGAGGCCGCAATATATCACGAATTCATAAAGTACTCGAAAAATTTATTAAACTAGATGTAGATAAATTTGCGATCCCGAAATCTTGAGGTAAAACGCTCAAGTGAATTTCTAACGGGGATTAATAGCGGATGTTTTTCAAGATGCAACGTAGCCCACTCGCGCACTTAAGTGTACAATCGTTATCAAAGGAACTCGGACGAATAATTGCAGATACACCCTTTTATATCTATTGTTTACCATCCGGCGTCTAGATAATGGATTCTTTTAGGGTGGCTTAATGGCGGGAGCCTAAAATACCATCACAATTAAACGGGGGATTTGAGCAACGGCGAATTTTCCGAAATACAAATTAAGAAGTGCAGGGCTGGAAGCCCCCACTCGGTTCTTTCACCAAGACAAAGACCGTGGCCGCAAAATGAACAAAATAAATTAACTTTGTTCGGCCCGTCTATTGAAGCCTCCAATGGCTCTCCAGCTGATTAAGAATGTATAAAAAGACACAAGGGCTACTTTATAAAGAAAAACGGTGTTCACGCAGCAAAAATGCAACTAGATGAAACACATACTACGCGCGCGCGCCCCCTTTCAAGTGATTTGTACACAGGCTCCCGTGGCTGCCCTGAATGGATTTGCTACCTCAAAGGGACTCTGGCTGGACGGGAATCTTAACCGACAACGTGCTGCCTTTTATCCCCGTTACCTGCAGCTTTCTTAAATGGAGCCTCTAACGTTGCCCGTTATAGATGTACTAGTAAGTGTGGTCTAATGGGAATTAAGTGTAGTAGAAGGATACGAATCGATGTTTACTACGCAACCCACTCAAAATACGCTCGCTCAATCGTTTCCTTCCGCCAACAAYCCAATAACGCTGAAGATTTTCGTTCTTACCATTAGAAGAACAATTCACAAGGAGCATAGTTAAAACTCATTTTGCTAAGTCCTTCAAGATCCTGATATTGCTTAAAGGAAACTATTGCCGTTTTGCTAAAAAAATTGCAGACATTTAGCAATCTCGCAGATACATTTAACCAGTGGCCTTTAGCAGAATATTAAATTTGCTAATCCCTTGTAAACGGCAACATCAAAAATTGGTTAAAAAAAATATAATGAGCTAGGACTGAAGACAGCCTAAATAAGGACACTTTCCGAGCGAACAGTTGTAGCTAGCAATTAACTGCGACCATTTCGAAATTCAGGAGGTCCAAATCAGTAAGTATACTTGTATTCAGCTGAATCGGAGACGAAAAAAATTTAAGGGCAAAAAAGAACATAGGGGTTAGCCTTGGACGTTTTGTGATTTTTTACAGAAAATAGATTTAGCTCAAAATCGACGTACAGATGTATTTTGAACTGCAGATTTCAAAAATGTGCTCTAAAATGAGCTAGGACTGCGGGCGACCTAAATAAGGACACTTTCCGAGCGAACCGTTGTAGCTAGCGACCAACTGAGGCCATTCCGAAATTCAGGAGGTCCAAATCAGTAAGTATACTTGTATTCAGCTGAATCGGAGACGAAAAAATTTTAAGGTCAAAAAAGAATAAAGGGGTTAGCCTTGGACGTTTTGTGATTTTTGACAGAAAATAGATTTAGCTCAAAATCGACGTACAGATGTATTTTGAACTGCAAATTTCAAAAATGTGCTCTAAAATGAGCTAGGACTGCAGGCGGCCTAAATAAGGACACTTTCCGAGCGAACCGTTGTAGCTAGCGACCTACTGAGGCCATTCTGAAATTCAGGAGCTCCAAGTCAGTAAGTATACTTCTATTCAGCTGAATCGGAGACGAAAAAATTTTGAGGTCAAAAAAGAACAAAGGGGGTTAGCCTTGGACGTTTTGTGATTTTTGACAAAAAAAATAGATTTAGCTTAAAATCGACGTACAGATGTATTTTGAACTGCAGATTTCAAAAATGTGCTCTAAAATGAGCTAGGACTGCGAGCTAAATGCTAAATGCTTTTATTGAGTGTACTTTAGGCAAAAGGTGCAAAAATAGGAGAAACCCAGACGCTTATGGACAAATTAACGAAAAAACTGGATACAAAGGCAATAGAATTCTGTAATCGGGAGCGATGAATCCAGATTTGGAAGTCTTTGTTGGAGACTCCAGGAAAATAACTATTCGTCGACAGAGAGAAGAATATCACTCTGATTGTTTAGCAAAGGAAGTGAAATTTCCGGCATCCATCATGGTTTACTGGTATAGATGGGAATGGGCTGCGGTAAAAGCCATCAAGGAAAATAACGTGCCAAGGCGTAAACCTGAAGAAACGTGTTCAAATCTCGGTGAGGGTAAAAGACTTTTTTATCTCTGTATATAATTATTAATCACATGAACCATAAAATAGGACCCTGTCGATGGGCTTCCCCCTCTCTCGGAACTGCTCTTTCCGCGGCTAATATATTCCATATCAGGAGCAGGCGGGATGTGCAGTAATTCAAATTAACGTACGTGTCCACTCCGTTTATCTCAAGCAGCGCTCCGCCGCACTACAGCCAATTAATCAATGCGCTGTCAATTGGTGCAGTAATGGTAAGATATTAGTTTGTCCTGCGGATTCATTGATATTACACTAGACCTTCGACGGGCGATTGATTAAATATCCCGGCCGGTAAGCCGACCGACGCCGAATGTCCCCAACGTTGTCACCTAAACCGTCTGCATAAACATGGGGCGCTAAGTGTTTTCACTTTCATTGTTGAAATACATTAGACTTTCAAGCGCCGGTTGACTGAAACCCTTTACAGTGATTTTCCGAAAAACTTCCAGAGTTATGAATTATTCACGAGCCACTAGGAAGCGACAGCGTTTTAAACGGCGTGTTACAATACGCATTTCGATTATTTTAGATGTTTCCCTTCTCCCTTTCGGATCAATTCCGGTTATTTATTCACTCGCTAACATCCGAGGTCCCTGTATCTTATGCATTCACTCTGACGTGGGCCACATGAGTGTGCTCGCAGCAGAACTCATACCAGACACATAAAATGAGAATGGAACCAAAGGGTATAGCAGTATAAGTATGGGATGTGAAATCTTTGAGTGACATGATAGACAAGTAGCATATTAGGCCTATAGAACTGTCTAGAATGAGTCTAGGTGAGCTTGGTTGGTAGATAAGAGATACTTAAGTATAACAATATAGATGTAGCTAAATAAAACCATAAACTTATATATTTACTCGTATATACTAAAATAAAGCCGACATTAAAAAAAGACGTGCAAAGATATTGCAATAATTTTATCTTACATGAAAGCATGTACCTTAATCTACTTTTCTACATAATTTCCGTGAATATTGAGGCACTTGTCATAACGTGGCACCAGTTTTTGAATACCCTCCTCATAAAATTCTGCCGCCTGACTTGTTAACCACTGTATCACAAATGTTTCGACTTCGTTATCGTCTTGAAGACGCTGACCACCCAGGTGTTTCTTCAAGTGCAGGAACAAATGGTAGTCGCTGGGCGCCAGATCAGGGCTGTATGGAGGATGATCTAGAGTTTCCCATTTAAAAGATTTGATGAGATCTTTGGTCCGATTAGCCACATGTGGACGGGCATTGTCATGCAGCAAAACGAAACCCTTACTCAACTTGCCACGTCTTTTGTTCTGGATTGCACGACGCAGATTGTTCAATGTCTTACAATAAGACGCTGCATTGATTGTCTCATTATGAGGCAGAAACTCCACTAGCAATACTCCTTTTCTGTCCCAAAAACTGTGCACATGATTTTCCGGGCAGAAATTGTTTGCTTAAACTTCACTTTTTTGGGTGATGATGAATGTCGCCATTCCATGGATTGTTGTTTCGATTCTGGTGTGACGTAGGCCACCCATGTTTCGTCACCAGTAACAATTTGGTCTAAAAAATCTTTACCTTCATTGTGGTACCGCTCAAGGAAAGTCAATGCACTGCCTAAACGTTGGGTTGTGTGCAAATCCGTCAACATTTTCGGAACCCAACGTGAACACAATTTCCGGTAATTCAAGTTCTCGGTCACAATGCGATACAAAACACTACGAGGATATTGAGGAAAGCAGTCGCACAATGATGAAATTGTAAAGCGTCTGTTTTCTCTCACCTTTTCGTTCACTTTCTGCACCAAATCTTCATTAACGACTGAAGGACGCCCACTCCGTTCTTCATCATGCACATTTGTGCGGCCATCTTTAAACGCTCTCACCCATTTCCTTACCATTCCATCACTCATAATGTTTTGTCCGTAAACTTCATAGATCTCACGATGAATATCGATCGGTTTTACGCCTTTAGCACTAAGAAATCGTATAACAGCCCGTACTTCACAATCGGCGGGACTCACGATTGTCGGAGGCATCTTAAACCCTCAGTAAACAACGTATACAATGAAGAATCAAACTGTAATGCGTCAGTGCGTAGACAAGAGATGTAGGTAACCAGCGCGCAAAACGGTACTTACTTAAAAAACATGCCTCGTATATATTCGAAGTAAATGAAGCCTTCATCTAGCAAACCACTACATCTCAATACAGCACAATCACTGTTTCACAGTTTTCACAGTAGATATACCACCACGTTTGTTCAAAACGTAAGCTGATGTAAACATACACCGTTTCGGATCAGCCTGCCTGTCAGTTTCAACAAAGGATGACTCCATCTGGAAGAAAAAGTTTATTCCGCCTCAAGCGGCCCTACTGAGGAGCCAGGTTAAACGCGAAGCACTCGGCCGCTAATTGGGCCCATTAGACAGACAAAAGGGGGAAAAACTACACTATTTATGCAAATATTTATGTGTAACCTACATACGTCCGCTGGATTGCGACGGCTAATATTTATTGCAAGTTGCGCATGAAGATTTACGCGGGGTTTTAACAATGCATGCTAAATAAGCAGGGGCTCACGTTCTCTATGGGGAAATCTGTGAACTAATACTATACATCAACGCCATTGTCAGTTTTGTTTTGTGTATTGGAGTTGTTCCTTGTGCACTGTCCCAGACAGGGTCCCAGAGCGGTTCAGCCCTTCGTAGCGTTTTTTGCTGTGCACCCAGCCGAATTTCAGGAAGTTGTACAGGGTGTACACAGAAAACGTTTATTTTCAAAACGATACTAATTTCATGAACGAAGCTCACAATCTGCACAAAAAAATCTTAAATATAAGTATAAATCTAATCGCAATTTGGCAATGAAAGCTGCAAAGCTAAATATAGTTAAGCCCTCTTAAGGAAAAGAGGTCTATGTGTCTGGATCTTAGCAAAGCTTTTGATACTATATATCACCATCGTTTCAAGGAAAGAAAAATGGAATAAGCACGCGGAAACTATAAATTTCACACATTCAAGTTTTTTTGCTTCGGAAATAAGGCATAAGCACGTTGACAGTGTAGCAAATAAAGGTTTTGAAAATAATGCACCCTTTCTTGAAGGTTAACAAAAAACCTTAAATAAATAGAATTTCTCGTTGTGCCTAAAGCGTACCTTGACTTCTATACGCCTCTTATAATAAATGAACACACCATAAAGGCCGTTTCAGCGAAGCTATATACCTAAATTGATTATGTCTCACATAGAAAATGCCGACGTACCTTATTCTGCACTTTCATGTAACCTAGATACATATTACAATGCAGTATTTTAATATCTCCTCATTGGCGAACAATTGCTCTCTCTTTGTGTGTGCCGCTTCAGAAATAATTAAACTTTACTGAAGTAAAAACGACGAAACTATAGTTGGTATGAAATATTGCAAGCAAGGTACAAGGGTCGTCAATTTACTTCATACTCCAGGTTAGGTTGTTCACGGTAAGCAATATTCGTTGATTTTGAGGTAAACCCAATAGCGCTACTTTACTAGAAACGATGACGTGTGATATTGGACCGAAAAAGAGTTCCCAAGATAAATTTAGTCTTGTAGTGCATCAACGGATTACTGAAGATCAATATGAATGTGTGCGCATAACGATAGAACATAGATCGCAGCGAAAATTAACCTTTTTTTTACAGACTACACGTACATGGAAATATTATATGTCCTTTCAATCAATTATATGTTCACCTTTGAGCAAAAATGTAATTTTGTCACTTCTGCTTTCTTCCTATATTTTAACAAAGCCTTTGAACACGAACGTTTCTGCGTGAAAGTAATAATAGGTAACAATCTGAAAGTACTATGGCATCCAAATTTTCCGTTCGTATATTTTGCTGATATTCTTACAGGATTCGAATACTAGATCTTCCTGACGATGCTCATTGATTCAAAGCGAAGTCTTGTAATGTTTCCTTAGCAGCACTATGTTTGTTTGTTCTCTGAAGAAATTTCGAAAGCTGGAACCTTTTTAATTCACTAGCATTTAATTTACCTGCGCAAAATGGAATTCAAAATTTGCCCCTATAATACCGTGTCGTTCATATTATCAAAGCTTCCCTCAATTCCGTGTCTTATCTTTATAACTTTGGCGTACGTCCTTTTTCCATTATTTGTGAACAAGAACTTGAAGTACCTACAAAAAAAATCCCAAAAGTTGCCTAGGTTTTTTCTTACCATTCCACTTACTATTGTATTCTTTACTCATACTTGAATCAGGATATCCTTGCTTAGAAGTAGAAAAAATGCAGTTAAAATAAGGTAAAATAACACTCTTTTTAGTGATTTATCATCACCAGTCGTTAATACTATCAAAGTTCTGCTCCACGGCCTTTTTCCAGTTCTATGTATGAAAAAAAAATTGAAATTGATATAGAAATAAAATACAGCATATTAATCCCCACTATTAAACAACCCCTATTCTGTATCTAGTCCTTATTAGTTAACATCAACCGAAAGATGTAAAAAATCATAAATATTCCACCATAGTTCTGTTTTAATTTTTCTCGCAGCATGCATTAAGCTTCTTGCCAAGCGCTCTTAAGGAAAAAAAATAAGAACACAGGACAGAACAAAATACCTATCAGAAATCTGTTTAGCAGCACTAGTATCTGCTAATTTTGTTGACGCTCTGTAGGATGTTCCAGCCTAAAAAGAAAACAATCTTAAATTAAAATCTCCGATAATTAAAAAAGTGTTCCGTGGTACAGGGCTTTTTTATAACACGCATTTTAAGCAAGTACTGCTGCACCACGTATTTAAAATTTGCTTCCTCTCGAATATCGTGTCGTTCACCTTATAAAAGGATCGTAGTTATATTTTCGCAACTTGTATTGCTTTTATTTCAAGTCATTTGCACCTTTTTTTCGTCCGGATGCTTCGGCTGAAAAAATACATTGGTGGTTAATTTTTTCCTGCTAAAAATMTTTGCGTAACTTCGATGCGGTTTTCAGATAACAATTTAAGCAACAATAACAAACTTATCCTAAGAACAGAAAACAAAACAAGGAATGTTAGAATTTCGAAAGGAGCGAGGGTAGCAAAAGTTTGTATTACCTGCCAGATTGTCGGCCAGTTAAAAATGTTAACTTTCAATCTTCGCCACAAATAAAAATCCATGGGTGTTAAATCCAGAAAACTCGCTGGGCAATGGTTCGGACCTGGACTAGTTTTATCCAATCTAAAAAAAAATACGGTCCTAAGATCAACTAACAACAGTCTTGGCGTGATAAATCCTCGATGCTGTCAGTATATAAAATAGCGAAGATACATTTACTTTTCCTCCGTCAGTATGTGGTGTTTACCGCTACATAAGTTCATTAAAGCTCACGTGGAGAAGCGAACGAGACGAACAGAAAACGCGCTACTTAATCCCAAATTGATCATTACGTGGTTCAATTAGGGGCGAAGCCATTTTCGAAGGAACATTCGGCTAATTCAAAGTTCCGCGAACAAACGTACGATTTTTCACGTGCTAATTCACCTTTCACGTAGCAGGAAGACCATCAACACGTGGATTGTGCTGTCCGCGTAACGTGCGACTGGATGTGTTATGTGTCTGACAGATACTTCCGGAAGCTCTAAAGGCCTGTCCCTCTTTCCTCGAAACTTTTTATCGGAGACGTGGGTATAGGTTTTATCTTAATGAGGGCGCCGCTAAATCCCCACCGGTGGCTCTCCCGCTGGACACCAGGATATATATTCGCCTGCTTCAACCCTCACAATAAAAAATGCTCAAGTAGTAGAACAACAAAGCGTCGCTCGCGACAAATCTGTCCGGACTAAATCCTGTTTGAGCGACGTCCGTCCAAGTGTCAAGTACAGAGGATTCGGCAGTCGGTGTGGCCTATTTTTAATATGATGTATATGTATTTTTTGCATATTTTGCCCCGTTTCATTAAGTATTGCATATTTAAGCAAAATTCGAATTTCTAAGAAACTAAAGAGTAGTGAATATTCGGATTTATTACCCCATCTGGCGTTTTATAGGGGTTCCGGGAACTTCCACTCACTGAAGGATTCTGAAAATGTTATGGATAATCATCAACTTATTTAATATCAACAAGATGTAAAGAAGACACTCCTGGTGCTAAAGCAAGGTAACAAACTAACAAAAAGATTTTTTGTGAGATAATGATAAAAAGTGCACTCAATTTTTACAACACCAATTTAATAAAATGTTGGGATGCTAAGCACTTTCAGAAACGCCCACCTTCACAACGCCGCCCATTCGTAGTTAACCCCTGTGATATTACATACACGCCGTATTTTAAATGCAGCAGAGGTTACCGCCTGTTACACATCAACCCTTATCAGTGATGTACAGGGACACATCATATACACAACGCTTGAGTATAACACATGAATATTAATTAAGACAACCGGACTTTGGGGCACATGACAGGAAATCTAGTGAACTTTCGAAACTACTAAAGCGCAATCAGAAGTTGAGAGTCAGCATTTAATGCTGTATTATTTATCTGTCACTCGTCTGGCGAATCGAAGTTTTAGGGAATAGAAGTGTTCACAATAAAGAAATGTGTGCTGAGAATTAGTTTTCTACGAAATAAATAGTTATAGATTATGGAAAATCTTCCCGGAGTTCCAAGGCACATTGACAGATATTACCATATCGTATACTTGTACCACTCGAGTTGTTGCCTGGCCAATCAAACTTTTATATTTAAAAGGCAGTAAACCCGAGTTGTTGTCCATTTTACAGCAAGAAATATAATTTATAAAAGACAGCCTCCGATAAATTATTTAAATGTTCAATTCTTCATCTTATATTATATTGAGAGGTGAAAATGATCCAGTATTTTATGGATATGCATATTTTCTGCACAGTCAGTGATTCGTTCATATTTTGGGATGTTTGGTACACCTGGTTGCGACAAAATGGGATATCCGCCTTATTTTCTTTGCGGTTATTGCCGTTACTATTTTCATTTTTCCTTTGAGCGGGACACAAAACAAACACACCGCCTTTGTCTTTCTTGGAGTTTCTTTTATTTTTCCCGGATGATATTTCTCCAGGAACCTAAAACAGTATATAGTAACGGCCTACGATGTATAATACCTTATTTTTTGCTCCTGTTAAAACTGAGCTTGCGGCTAAAACGAACAGAGTAATGTACGACAGCATCAATTATTTCACTACAGCATTTTATTCCTAAGGTCTTCCAATACGTTAATTTATGCTCTGATGCAAAGGAGACCAAGTTATTCGACCCTGGAAAATGGCATGCGGTTATCATACTTTTCGTGGAGCATTTGGACACCAGGAAGTCCCAGTTCCGTGAACTGTCCCTGGTCACGCATTTCTGACCGTTTCCTCCCGTTAATTTCGGAAGTGTTCGCTTATTTATAATTAATTAAGMAAAACAGMTCAGTCCTAGGGGCGTGCGTCAAGTGAGACGGTGTAGTTTACTCGCCTGATGTCCTAACGTTAGRCTTMTTATAAAGGGTTACGACTTTGTTCTCATCTTTAATGCTTCGTAAAACGGGGACATTTTACGACCGTCACCGATTTTGATGGGAAAATTTGTCCTTTCGCACGTAACATTAATTTTGACCAAATAGCACACTACACTGTTATTAGTCAACCAATAGAAGTTGAACGTTAAATTAATCAGTTTATCTCGCGCTAGTAGGCATATCGTTTGACCCTCATACATCACGAATTTTGCACTAATGTTTGCAAACGCTCCGAAAAGTGCACTTGCTGTGCATTCACAAAAGAACTCATCCATTTTGAAAATAATTAATGTTTATGTTATATTATATTTTGCTTGTTACTAGTTCCACAAGTTTTTTTTTACTATGTACCCTTATTTCTAACAAATTATATTTCTTTCTAGACAAGTTGATAACTTGTTTATGGGGGTGGCTTGTATCGCTAATCTACAAATATCCCGTATCTATTTTGTCGATTTAAATATTCTATTAACGGGATGGGCTACAAAACACAGCTACACCGCAGATTGATTTCCGCGAATTCAAAACTAGTTCCTTAATCCAAGCTGTCGACTTCGGTGACAATCCCCCCGCGAAACGTCCTAATTTATTCGCTACTCGAGCGAGTGCCGGTCCAAATAAATTGCATCTCCTTTGTTAAACTATAAAAATCAATGTCGTACAACGATTAGCGGTGCAGATACGCCATATTGGATATCATAGACGATCGCAGTTGACATGGATTGATGAATGGATCTCCGTCCGCCTCCTGCAGATTTTCCTCTGTTACCGAAAAATATAACGCATGTCATTCTTCGCCCATTCCGGGGCTGCGTTTAGTGTTTTATTTTTCGAATTCTGCCGTTAATTCCGTCATTCCATTATATCAAAGCAAATATTTCCCGCTCCGGTGATTTCTAAAACCGCATGCACAAATAGAAAAGACGAGAATTCATATATCACGACCTGCAAGGGAAATAAAGTTTAGCGGGGGGAACAAAATATTGCGGGCAACTGTTTCCATTACCAGCATACGCTGCGCAAATTTTATCGCTGAGCTAATCCTACCGATAATGTAAATAATCAACGATGCAAATCCGCGAGATAAAACATCACTTCTTTTGATACCTCCACAAAATCCCGCCCATGATACAAAACGGGGCTTATTTTGATAAATTCGCCAATCGTGCATCAATGTTCACCTGGTGAAAACCCAATTATTTCAGGGACTGATAATGCTCGAAATCGCTACCATTAAATTCAGCATGTGCAGATTAATAAAAATGTTTGGATAAAGGTGCATAATATGAGCGTTAGCTCAATGACCCTGATTAAAATCCCAATCAAAACAAAACATTTTTTAAGATAATATATTTTCGGAAAGATCGCTCTCTTAAAAACACTGACAAAAAGTTATAAGTCTGACGTTTCGATTACACCTGTTATCTTTGTCAAAGACGATGAACCTCAAAATTTGCCTTCAGCACGCAGCATTCACCCACGTAAAACATTTTTTTGTTGGTTATTGTTCCCAAATAGTCTCCTTAACAATTTTCAACAAAAAAAAATTAGTTGCAAGATAGTAAGTAGATCTGCAATTTTTCCCAAACGTTAACTTGAAAAATAAACTAAATTGTGAATGCATAAGTAGAGATATGACAACATCTCTGCATTCTTAGGCTTTTTACGGACATGAATATGAGATTATTGCACAAAAAAGGAAACCTTGAAGATACTTCAGGCATTGGTAAAAGAACTGCTGTAAAACACTGCTTTAAAATTGAGTTTTTACCTAAACAAAGTGCTTTTATTATAAGTTTACTAAGAAAAGCATAAAGGGAGAATCTTAAGAACTCCACTAATTCTACAGTACTTACACTACTGGAAGTGGACATCAATTGCACTGCAAGCTACTCACTATACTTCCATTGTTATCGCTAGAAACAACTACAATAGTATGGGTAACTATAACACACAGTTACTTAAATATATGTACTGTGCATCCTACTATTGTTTGCAAAAAATTTGTATGGACAGAATTTGAAACATAAATTACTTGCGAACCGAAGCTTGACAATTTCTTGGAAGATAACCAGCACATGAAGAAATTCTCAGCGAGACTACAAAACTTGGCGTTCTACAATTGTTTTGAATAAGAAGCTATCTAATTCGAGAAGAAAACGAACAAAAATGGGCCAGTAAGGGTCTCAGTACCCTTAAAACAAAACACTCGCTTGCTAGTTATAATTCTAACAATTTCACAGTATTTAAGCCTGGACTATTGCAGGAATACTTTTGCGCACGAAAAGTATTGAAAATGATAGTGACCATTTCATTTTAGAAAATTTTTACTGGTTAAAGTACTACCAGATAATAATTACAAATACCTGTTGCTGGTTGTAGAACTAACAAGAAACTATGTAATAAGAACATTTTACAATCGACCGAAGACGGACAGATACTAGTTTATTGAAGATCGTGTTTTAGTGTAGGCTATGAAAAATTTTAAGAGCGTAAGACAATTTCTATTTGATGCTTTAGACCTTGCAGTAACACCAACTTCACTACAAATTTACTCTAAAGTAACAAACTTGGTTTTACGTTATAGCAGTTGGTATGACGTTCTGAATAGATTGACGTAGGTAAATCGATTATAATTGAGGACTTTTCTGAACCTACACACTAACAAACGTAGGGTAAGGGTAGTACAGAATAGGGGTGATAAACCTATAAGGAAAGGAATCTCAGGGCAAGCTAACAAACAAAGGTCTGAGATTAGAAAAGGCAGTTAAATATCCACTGCCTGAAAATGGTTGCCAAAGAAGGTATAAAATTTATACAGAGGTATAAATCTCTGCTGAACATTTTCTTATAAAATTTATATAATATTAATTATTATTTTCTTGGGGCATTAATCCATAAGCTAAAAACCGTAAGGCAACGGTGCTACGGAGCAGTAATAAAGCAAAGAGAAAACAAACCCCAGAGAGCATTAATAAATAAGTCGGAGACTGGAAAAAGTAGTTATATATTCTCTGCTAAAAGAAGGACAGCCAAAATAAGGTATAAAATTTATACAAAAGTATAAATTTTCTGGGGTACAAATTTAAAAACAGAAAACCGCATACGGAAAACGAACGAAGAGGGCAAATTAAAAAAGTCGGAGACCAGAAAAGCAGTTCTCTGCTAAAAGGGACTGCCAAAAAAAGGTATAAAATTTATACTGAGGTAGCTCTATTGAGCATGTTTTATAAAATTTATAAAATATCAATTAAACAGCGATCACACAAGAAAGTGGACGAAATATTTGGTGGCTATCACGCAGGATTTATGAAAAGTAAATAATGATAAAAAAGAAGCACATCATGATTTATCGTTCCACTGCATCAAATAAAAAAAATTTATTAGGACTATGATCCAATGTGTACGGGCTACTGAATTTAGTATTAGCAATCTGACTAGAGTGAGTTATATTATTACTGGAAAGCTGTGAAAATAAATAAAATAATCCAGGCTATTGTTGATGGACAATTAATTTAATTAATTAAGTAGCAAATGCAGCAAAATCTCTTGTTTCCGATGCACATTGTATTCTTGGCGAAAACCTACCTTAATAATTACAATTAATGGCAGAGGAAAAACGTCCTGACTATGAGGATCCAAGTTTCAATGAAGTAACTTAAAGGCACTTCGAAGCTTGAAGCTAACCACTAGAGGTCTAAAATTTTACAGTGATATCTGCGTTATGATGTCCTACACACTTGTGATGATTCCGAGATAGTTAGTCCTGGCAATTGCCTCTTCGTTGACGTTTCTCCCACTGCTGTGGTAAGCATCTTCAGAGCCGAGTTCATCGTGGACATAATCGTCTTCACCGCTGTCTATGAGAAGTCAATATTATGTCCTCATGTTTGATTCCCGGTTAAAACCGAAACCCTCATCGCAACTTCGTTAACCATTAGCAGTTACTTGACTCGATGTGTTAGAAAACAAATGAAAACTCTGGTAGTGGCAGATCGCTTTGATGTGGCGGCCACTTCGATTGCCGTAGGGTAGGGGTCCAGAATGTGGCAGGGTCCGTATCTTACACAGAGCAGATGATAAAAGCGTAACGGCGCAATGGAAATGAAAATATTTAATCCAATCTGCGTCGCTACTATGGCGATGCAGGTTATCAAACACGCAAMTACAGCGGCGGACGCCATAAAGCAGCGAGGTGGATGAAATATTTACTTTTTTGACACATCAAAGTATTTTAGATCGCTGCCCAGATAAAAGAGATCTGTTTGGGATTATTGGATATGAATTTCATCCCAGGCGATTGTTCGATTACGAATATAACTCATACTAAATGAGATAAAGGGAGAACGGTAGAATTTAAACGGGCGCGTCCGATAATCCAAACGTATTTAATAATAAAACGCAGCGTGCATTCTACGCTCATGCATTAAAAAGCATACGCTTCCAATTAGCGCGATAATTAACGTTTCATTAAACTTTAATCAAAAACTGGTTTGAAGATTTCGGTTCACCCGCCGGAATAAAGCGTAATATAACGTTGCCCCCGCCAGAAAATTGTGTTCGATCCCAAATGGCAGCAATGCATTCKCCCACACCTGAGGAAAGTACCAACAAATCTGCACGATAAAAGTAAGTACATCTTTCCGTGCCAGGTGGTAATCAGCAAATTTTTATTGAGATGAATCACGCAACGACCACCATAAACCTTTATCATTCTTTAATATTGAGTTCTTAAAATATTTGAGCAGTTTTTAACCCGAAAAAACATTTCTCAGGGACGACATAAATCAAGCTATCCACTTTGCAGTTCTACGGAATATGAATACCTATGGAAATTGCGCGGGCACTATATATCACAACCAGAAACTTGAAAAAATGATGCCATGAAAGAAACTCCGCGACAGCCAGAAACTTGGGGAAGGCCCCGAAGCGGTTTATTACTTTTAGTCACATCATGTCAGTTCATAGTCTGTTTTCTGCTCTCTTTTCACATGGTTTTTTAATAGCAGGAACAACCACATCCGGGGAGGACCAAGACCCCCAAGTGCATTGGTGAGAGGCCACCCACTGTTCTGAACAATTAAACACTGAAGTTAAAACAGAAAAAAAACAACACACAGAGGAGCTGTACCAGAGAAAAAGTGGGAGGGAGTGGCCAAAAAGAGAATCAAAACTACATGAATACAAAAGGTTGTGCAATTCTGGAGTAGTAAATGCTAGAAATGGATGGCTGTTTAATAATGTTTTTGCGACAAAATTACGCAGAAATTTATACTAGCGAAGACATCTTTAAAATATAGCTTTTGTTGAGGTTACCAACTGCTTACAAGGAAGGTTTATTCGGGTAATACTATCAGTGCTGCGAAGGCTAATGTTAAACAAGACTTTAATTTCCATGTTGTTAATAATCAAGTAAATATTACGACGCGGAGATTAATAAAATACAGAGGGCAAAAAAGCAGATTTGATAGATGAGGAAACCAATTGTACAAACCAACTGATATTTGCTATTTTACTCGGCGAAGTGAAAAATTTAATGGTACTTACTGCAAGGCTAAAATCGTGTAGTTAAATTAGTACGTAAAAGTACCTCCATACATATGAAAGTACGACGTCTATGTGTATTGACTATAGGGGATGCGTTTTTATGCAGCGCATTGCTTGCGGTGAAATGTTCCGTGAAAATCTTTTTTCGCAAAAACAAAACGTGTTGACACTGGTAGAGAGGGTTCCAAAACAGATCAACAACAAATGGTTTGTGGTAATGTGGTTAAGAAGCGAAAGGAATAGGAAAGTAAGAAGCCAGAACATACCAAACTAACTTCAGTTGTAGCGAGCAAAAGCCCAATCGCAAACTGCCTTGAAAGTCGATGAATAAATAAGAGGTTTTAGGAATTCCAAAAATAAGCACCAAAAACCTTTAAAAGCACCTACGAGAACATGGTATACTTTTAAAAAAGCAGTACGTTAATTTAAGTTTAATAGCAGGAATAACCACATCTGGGGAGGACCAAGACCCCCAAGTACATTGGTGAGAGGCCAACCACTGTTCTGAACAATTAAACACTGAACTTAAAACAGAAAAAACAACACACAGAGGAGTTGTACCAGAGAAAAAGTGGGAGGGAGTGGCCAAAAAGAGTATCAAAACTACATGAATACAAGAGGTTGTGCAATTCTGGAGTAGTAAATGCTAGAGATGGATCGCTGTTTAATAATCTTTTTGCGACAAAATTACGCAAAAATTTATACTAGCCAAGACATATTTAAAATATAGCTTTTGTTGAGGTTACCAACTGCTTACAAGGAAGATTTATTCGGGTAATAGTATTAGTGCTGCGAAGGCTAATGTTAAACAAGACTTTAATTTCCATGTTGTTAATAATCAAGTGAATGTTACGACGCGGAGATTAATAAAATACAGAGGGCAAAAAAGCAGATTTGATAGATGAGGAAGCCAATTGTACAAACCAACTGATATTTGCCATTTCACTCAGGGGAGTGATTATTAAGAAAAATTTAAAGGTAGGTACTGGAAGGCTAAAATCGTATAGTTAAATTAATACGTAAAAGTACCTCCATATAGAATCATATTTTAAAAGCTGAAATAAATTAACAAATGTTATACTTATATGTCTGTTAAATTCAGCAGGTTAGCACCAGTAGTTCTAATAGATTTACCATATGATGAACGTAAAGTACGACGTCTATGTATTGACTATAGGGGATGCGTTTTTATGCAGCGCATTGTTTGCGGTGAAATGTTCCGTGAAAGTCTTTTTTCGCAAAAAAGCGTGTTGACACTGGTAGAGAGGGTTCCAAAAAGATCAACAACAAATGGTTTGTGGTAATGTGGTTAAGAAGCGAAAGGAATAGGAAAGTAAGAAGCCAGAAAATACGAAACTAACTTCAGTTGTAGCGAGCAAAAACCCAATCGCAAACTGCCTTGAAAGTCGATGAATAAATAAAAGGTTTTAGGAATTCCAAAAATAAGCACCAAAAACTTTGAAGAGCACCTACGAGAACATGGTATACTTTAAAAAAACAGTACGTTAATTTAAGTTTAATAGCAGGAACAACCACATCTGGGGAGGACCAAAACCCCCAAGTGCATTGGTGAGAGGCCAACCACTGTTCTGAACAATTAAACACTGAACTTAAAACAGAGAAAACAACACACAGAAGAGTTGTACCAGAGAAAAAGTGGGAGGGAGTGACCAAAAAGAGAATCAAAACTACATGAATAGAAAAGATTGGGCAATTTGTGCTGTTTAATAATGTTTAAATACTCTATATGGAATCAGCAGTAGGGTGAGTTAGAAATCAAAGAATAATTGATGCATTTTATGGTCAATCTTTCTGCGACAAAATTACGCAGAAATTTATACTAGCGAAGACATATTTAAAATATAGCTTTTGTTGAGGTTACCAAATGCTTACAAGGAAGATTTATTCGGGTAATAGTATTAGTGCTGCGAAGGCTAATGTTAAACAAGACTTTAATTTCCATGTTGTTAATAATGAAGTAAATATTACGACGCGGAGATTAATTAAATACAGAAGGCAAAAATGCGGATTTGATAGATGAGGAAACCAATTGTACAAACCAACTTATATTTGCTATTTTACTTAGCGAAGTGATTATTAAGAAAAATTTAATGGTACTTACTGCAAGGCTAAAATCGTGTAGTTAAAACAGTACGTAAAAGTACCTCCATATAGAATCATATTTTAAAAGCTGAAATAAATTAACAAATGTTATACTTATATGTCTGTTAAATTCAGCAGGTTAGCACCAGTAGTTCTAATAGATTTACCATATGATGAACGTAAAGTACGACGTCTATGTATTGACTATAGGGGATGCGTTTTTATGCAGCGCATTGTTTGCGGTGAAATGTTCCGTGAAAGTCTTTTTTCGCAAAAAAGCGTGTTGACACTGGTAGAGAGGGTTCCAAAAAAGATCAACAACAAATGGTTTGTGGTAATGTGGTTAAGAAGCGAAAGGAATAGGAAAGTAAGAAGCCAGAAAATACGAAACTAACTTCAGTTGTAGCGAGCAAAAGCCCAATCGCAAACTGCCTTGAAAGTCGATGAATAAATAAATAAAAGGTTTTAGGAATTCCAAAAATAAGCACCAAAAACCTTGAAGAGCACCTACGAGAATATGGTATACTTTTAAAAAAGCAGTACGTTAATTTCTTATGTACGTGTATGTACTGGATACGTAAATGGTCAATTAAAAGTTCTGTATAGCGACACTAGTGATTATGTAGCAAAACTTCCACAATCCAATACTGAATGTATATGAAAAATAGAAATAAATCAATAAGTGCATAAATAAAAAGTAGTACTGAACAGAAAGATTTGTGTAACAGAGGGCAACAGATTCGTCCTGGTGGGTACAAAAATAACCTTGCTTTATCCATTGTTAGTTCAATACAATGCAGAGGGTGTTTCGGCGAAAAAAAAATACCACCAACAAGCAAGTGGATGCTATTATACTTTACGATGCGGCAAATGTATGGGTCACGCGCCGTGAAGGTACAAGTCAACCGTTATTACCCCGTTTATACAAAATGCATTGTGGGGAGTGCGGCGCCTTTTATCGATTGTTTACAAAAACGTTGCGTGCGCGATAAGGACAAATCCTCAGACGCGATTTGAGAAGTAATGTTTTATTGTCACTGGCCGGGCTCCCAAATAAAATTCCACATTTGCACGATGACTGATGGCCTACACCCGTTCTTATTAGAAGTGAACATTGGTGTAACAATGCCGGCAATATGGGAAACCGAATGTATCCAGTCATTTATCATCTCCATTGGCAAAACAGGAAAGTAAAAGATAAGTCTGCTCTAGGCCTGTTTCTCATCATAGACTGATACAAAATATAAATGATACAGGCACATCAGCTTTGCATTCTGCGTCTTCCGCATCTTGATTTATTATGCTCTATCTGTTCCATTCGTTTTCATCATTGCGTCTTCCGTGCAGCATCCTCGGGACCTTATCTGCTGGCGTCGTACATTTTACACCCCTACGGATGCAATGCATTGTTATGCTGAAGACAGCATTATTGGCTTACCTGCAAAGAATGTATATGTTTAGTATGGTACCCAATATCTCAATCTTTCCAAACGAGGTGTTTGAAAATACGCATAGTTAAGTTGGTACCTATTCGCATGAGCTGCTAGGGTACTCAATAACTCAAGATCACAAACACTAGAGGTACTGGCATGCTTTTGCAGAAATCGCATAGCTAAGTTTGTACCTATTCATATGCGTTGCTACGGTATTTCAGAAATTCGATATATTTGTACCCCTGTTCATATAAGTTGTTATAAAACTTGATGTATTTTCCTTTTTTTTTGGAAAGACCAACCTATAAACAAGAACTGCTCAGAAAATTAAATTAACAAGTTTTTTATAAACGGAAGTTTTGGCTACACACACTCAAAATTATATTATTGTGTTTTCTTGTGTAAGCTTTTACCAACAGTAATCAAAAGTAAAACTTGATTAGAAAATCAAACCTATCAATAATTTTTTTTATTACACCACTTTTTTTTTTAGTACAACGTTCAGAATGCATAAGGGAAAATATAAATGTTGCCGAGGAAATCAAATCAATGGTTTTTATGAAGGTAAGTTGATTACGCCCTAAAAATTTTTTAGCACTAACACTTTATTTTTTATTTTACAGCGCAACTTTTTAAGGAAGATGATGACCACCATTCCTGGATCAGTGAACTACCATTGGAAGAAGAACGAGAATTTATATTATTTTTATTTATTGTAAGAAAACTTAGTTTAATTTCTGTTTTATCACAAGTTGCAGCTTCTGTATACCATAATAGTAACTACAGATGATTTAATTGCTTTTTATGTAATAAATATCTCGTGAACTTACTCAGTTGCATTATTTGTAATTTACAAAAGCAGCCCAAACAGTTTATTTATACAGATAGAAGATATTTATTTCCTGATTGAGAGAATATTGTGTTCCAGATCTGCAATGGATATTCCACAAAAAGCGACATGATAATAACCTGAGAAAGCTTCAGAAAATCGTAAAAAATCACCTGTTGCAACTGACGATGTACCGTCAGAAAAATATGGCTGAATTTCAGGTTACCCTTTGAAAGGCATCACGTTAAAGTCACTGATGTAAGGGATAAACTCATCCTCCAAGAGGTTCAGACGTTTCTAAAGGAGTTGTAGATTGTGGAGCAGTCCTACAGACATTTGTTTGAAGAGTACATGATTTATGTAGATTCCAAAAAGGATGTTAATTTTACATTAGGTAGTAAATTTAACATTTTAGCTGTGGGTGCCCACAACAAGTGGTAAAATCGATAAAGTGATAAAATAAGTAACTTTTCTGTATACCATAGTAGTAACTATAGATTATTTTTATTGCTTTTTTATTTAATAAATATCTCGTGAACGGAAAAGTTATTTATTCCTGATGTATTAATATTAATTATTATAGMCTGTCTTGGATTCTAATGACACATTTTGGCTCTATCMCCTTAAAACTTTCCAAAATATTAAGAAAATTTAGTTTAGTWGTGGCTTATAAAACTCGAAACAATTTACATTTCTAGTTGGTTAGAATCAAGGATTCGCTGAACCTGTGATTTAAGTCGGGGGTAAACTCCATTAATTCTTCTGATTGCACAGCTGTCTAAATAAGCGATGGGGATTATAATTAAAGAAAATTTCATCAAATAGAGCTTCAGATTTAGATAGCACTCCTTTTGGATATTTTTTCAATTATTAATAATGACCTGCAGCACAAGTGGGGAGACTGGCAAACCCCGGTTACGCAGACGGATCCGACTGCATAAAGAGTTACTTAAAGGCCCTCGTCAGCGTGCTATAGCAGTGTTCACGTAATGGCATTTTGGCTGCTGATGCTTATTGGCTAGTTGCCCCAGAAACTGTGTTCCAAATGGCGTTAGTGAGCGTGGAAGCACGTTCAAATCCGAACTTCCCGAGCGGCGAGGTCCCGACAACACCGCCGCGACTGAATGCATAAATAGCGCTCTGTTTTCAGTCCGCGTGTTGTACAGAATCGTTAATTTTAATTTCACCCGGTGTTTTTCGCATGCATATGGGAACGCATAAACTCCTTAAGCCGAGCGCCGTAACAAATTAAGAGGGGGCGGTCCCTCCCCCGGCCGCTTATCGGGGCTAAAACTGTACAAGAATAACATCAGTTAGTCTACACAATCTGCAAAGCACGCCGACTCCGGAATTCCAAATATGCAGCGACCGTTATCTAATTATCGCAATTTATACAAGCAAAGGAAGGAAGCAACTGAAACCGTAATAAATAATTAGCATACGCGTGCATGCTATTTCACGCTGAATATTTATAAAACTGCCTTGTAACTGTTACGGTCTGAAATATGATCCACCGCTGCTGTCGTCTAACTCAAGCCGGCATTTCGTCTTCTTTGCCAAGAAAATATTCACTATAGTTAATGGCTGTCAGCTAGGTACAAGGGAAGGAAATATGAGTGTATGGCTGTAGGGGAAACCCCGGTAGCTTGAGTTAACTCTTTCAGGCCCCATGAGCATAATTTTTCTAATGTATTTTAATTTAAACGAATAAATCAGAATCATGCGCTATGATTATGTCGTCGTATCGTGTCAAATCTGAGTACTACAACAATCTGAACCAACAATTAGTCAAAGTAGCTGTGATTGAAATAATGCCAGTGCCAAAATAATAATTATTGTCCTGAGGACTATGTTGCTTTTGTCTTTATGTACCGAACCAGTAATGAGTCAAATTCCAGGATATAACGAAAGAAGATGACATAAAATGGTGAGTTACAAAATCTTAAGATAGTCTGGAACGGCAGAATTACTTTAAATCATTTTTTAAATTTAGCTATCGCTAGGGGTGTTTTTTTTAAGGGTAGGGACTTGGAATGTTAGGGGAACTTACGGAGAAGGAACACTTAAACATTTAAGAAGAGCCAGCATCTTTAGGAGAGGTATTAGAAGTAGTTAGCAATCTAAAGAATAACAAAACCGCCTGGAAATGACCATTTAGCAGCAGAACTCTTCAAGTATGGGGGTGATGAGATAATAGAGAGGATGCATTTGCTACTACAAAACATATGGGAGACAAAGAAAATGCCAGGTAGTTGGAAGGAAGCTATTCTACTGCCAATACATAAAAAAGTGACAAGGCTGAACTGCAAAATCATAGAGGAATAGCAATGTTAAACATAGCATACAAGATCTTTGCAACATGTATAAAAAACAGACTAGCCCTTAGTGTAGACAGTCAGACTGGGGAGTATCAGTGTGGGTTTAGAAAAGGTAGATCGGTAGTAGACCAACTCTTCACACTGAGAGAAATGCAAGCTGAGAGTTATGAATATAAGATAGAAACGCATGTGTTATTTATAGACTTTAAGCAAGCATATGACAAAATAAAAAGAGAAGAACTGCATAAGGCATTGGGAGAGCTAGGGATAAAAAAGAAATTGATAAGGATGATTGAGGTCACATTAAGGGAAAGTACAAATACTGTGAATGAAAATGGGATGTTAACAGAAAACTTTAAAGTACGGGAAGGTTTAAGACAAGGTGATCTCCTATCTCCACTACTGTTCAATTGTGTATTGGAATATGTCATTAGGAAGGCTAAATTAAATACAAATGGATTGGTGTACACCAAAAGACATCAATGTCTGGCGTTTGCCGACGATCTGGCTCTAATAACAAGAACTGCAGACGAACTGAAAAGAAGAAGCGGCTCTTGGAATAGGACTTCAAATAAATGAGAATAAAACCAGTTACATGACATGGACAGACAAAGATATGACGACCAGAATGTTTTAAAAATAACTTCAGACGAACACGATCGTTGTACCTACTGAGGAACAGAACGCCTAGCATTAGAGAGGAAATACATAAAATACTAATGATGGGCAACAGAAGTATCTACGCACTTGGGATGATGATAAATAGTTGAAACACCTCGAGGGCTTTAAAGAAACAGTTATATAAGACTATCATCAGACCGGTAGTATTGCACGGAAGTGAGGTATGGGCAGTGGGAAAAGTAGAAGAGAAAATGCTACGAATATGGGAAGGGAAGGTCCCACGCAAAATCTATGGTGGTAAAAAAGTTGGCAGTATATGGCAAAGAAGAACAAACGGAGCTAGAAGAGTTATTTGCAGAACCGAATGTGGTGCAAGTGATAAAGGGTCAAAGACTGAGATGGTTGGGGCACCTGATTAGGATGCAGCAAAGTAGGATACCAAGGAAGATATTGGATGAGGAAGGGCAAGGACAAGGTGGCAGCTGGAAGTGATGAAAGACATAAGTGATGGGAGTATAACAAACTGGAAAGGGAAAGCTAAAMACAGAAATATCTGGAGAAACTCTATCAAMCAAGCCATGGGCCATGGCCATGGAGTGCTAATATATATATATGGGTGTTGTTGCATCTGTATATCCCGAAGTCTAGCCATGGCAATTCCAAAGAAAACCTAAAACCCGGCGGCCCGCTGCGGTCAGCCGTTCTGGTGCAGCGGGCGTCCGAACTGTTCGAAAGGCGTCCGCGCTGCCCATGGCGTCCTTCGGCTGAATGCGTAGGAAATGCTTTTCGAGTCTGACAGCATCGCAAACTTGTATTAAAGTTCGTAAATTCCGCAACCCTTAAGTGCTAGCAGGAACTTCCACTCTGGACACAATTAAAGCAAGCCCGCCGACAATTTCAAATACCTAACCGAGATGCCAGTCAAACAACAATTTATTGTGCACCGCCCCCGAAATGATTTTAGATTCAGGCCGCTAGTTCCCATCCGGGTAATTGGTTTCTACGAACGCGCCGGGATATGCGGGCTCTATCGTGCTATCGATACGCCGCCGTCGTTTTTCGCGATATGGTAATCTAGCACTGTTCATTGGTCGATTTTTTGGCCATTTACATGTTTCTTGCTACACTATAACTATAAGAAGCACGTAACGATAGCAAAAGTTGTAACAGGGTACTACGGTACGAAATAACAAACTTCTCGTTACCTTAAAAATAGCAGCAGCAATAAATCAACATTTCCCTTCCTTTTCTATTTTGCAAAAACTTGTATTATGGTCATCAAGATCGCTTGATTTAAACCCTCTAGACGTAGCTTTAGTAAACATTAATATTACATCAATTCTCTATAAGAATTGCTCGCAAAATTTAACTAGAAGTTCACTGGGATACGAGCTTTCGTAAATACAGGTTAACAGAGCAGTAACGAAGGTATTATTTGCAGGAAATATCACTTTTAACTGCAAAAAGGAAAAACCTTCGATGATTCATCTACAATTTAGTTTAGATCGATTTCTAAAAACCACCTTTGAAAATGTTTAAAGGCTAACCGTAATAATAGTAATGAAATGAACTCCAAATATACAACAGTGCTGATTTTACCTGATCCTCTTACATGGAACATCGTGAACGGCAATTCGAAAGGTGATCTTGTTATCATATAATAAAATAAAAGCGGCGTTCCGTTTCACATAATTTTATAAAGCTAAAATGACGCCTACCTCGCGTTTTTAAGCTAGGTGGCTTAAAAACGCGAACCGCGACTCCCACGGCAAAACGAAGACAATTTTTTAATTCCCTATCTAAGTTTCCTCATACTGTTGTGTCAACAGCAACAGTATCACAGCAGTCATAGTGAATTAACTCAAACTGCAAAATACTGTTTGCACACATATATGCTACTTACGGACGTTATGGATATTTCCATAAAATGTTAGAGAGCATTACTAAAAGACTATCGATATAGAACTAGTTCTGTACGGAAAATTAGTGGGGGATAAATCATCAAATAAAGCAATGGGTTTTTATTGAAACATACTTGAAGCGTTGGATCAGAACTGCACAAAATCTGTCCAAAAACTGGTTTATAGGACTAGAAAAAGAACACTGACGAGCAAAACGATCAAGTTTCCCAAATTGATAGACCACAACAACTGCAACCGCTGTTTTCTTGGTGGCGCTGTAATTATTTTATCTTGTGTTAGAAAAATCTAACTAACAAGGATTAACTTTAATCTTAATTTAGCTACAGACTTTTTTACTTTTGTTAATCATATGGTTCATATTGATGCGTTAACGCTACAGTTCTCTTTTAAAGTTAAATTGTAGGAAAATCGGTATTTCCACAAAGATTAGTATCATGTATATAATTTTCAAGAGTGTTGGTTTTTTATATGGTCTCAACGAGAATGCCATCAATGCAGGAAGGATGACGATGATTACAACAAGAGTTCGAGAAACACTTGACATTAGAGCGCAAGTTAACTTTTATATCAAATGTATTGCACGACATTGCAAAACAGTGAAGGTCAGAGTGGATTTTATACCTTTTTCTGAGACTATGTTAGGTGGGATGTTTCTACGCAGGTGAAGACAGAAAGAGATGAACAAATCTTAAATGACCTGGTCAGCCAGTTGCGATAAGCACTACCTGAAGCTTTCAATTCCAATAACAACAGCTTCACAATACCAGTTATTATATTTCGCTGGTTTATTGTGCGAGTTGCTAGCAAACCTATGCAGCGCAGTCGATTCGGTTATTCAAATTATGTAGGACCCAAATTAGTGCTGCTCGTGCATAACGACTACACAAATCTTAGAGAAATCGTCTCCGCGCTCGGCTTAGTATTTTACTTAGCATATTAAGTTTGTCAGTGAGCAAACTAATTGAATTCGCTTGATTCCCGAGTACACGGGGCATGCAGCCAGGCCCGTAATAAGGGCCATACAAATTGCTTTGGTTCAGCTTAATCCACTTATGCTCAGTTTCAATCCCTTTGTTCCATTCGGAATAAACTCCGGCACCGCAAGTCTGTCACCACGTATCTCCTCGAGGACGTTAAAACTGCACGACGACCGAGTGGATGTAACACCGAAATGACAACCCGCTGTCAGCATTAAACGTGTTCACAGCGGAATAACACACTACTCAAACCGAATTTGCATGAATTGTAATTTTGGAAGTGCTAGTTTCAACGTCCCGTAAGCTGCATATGAAACTTTGAAATGTATTCATAGAGCGTAACAGGGGCGCAACCCGCGGCTTCCGGTCAAAACGTCAGCTGGCCATCCCCGCGGCGCCTATTTGTTTACAGTGCGTTATAGTTCTTAAAACTGAAAATGAGAAAACGGCTTATAGGGGTGCTGTACTGTGCATTTTGGAAATTCACTATCTCTTACAAAACTATATTCGGTTACTTTAATGTGAACAAATAATATCTCCCTTAATTCCTTTGTTACTTTTCGAACTAACTCTTCAACACTTCCATCTGTATTTCGATTTTACTTTGTTTCCTGATGTGTTTCATCTGGCTCCAAATCAGCTCTATGGCATGCAACACGCCATGCATTGTTGTTAAACTGTCAACACATTTTGCTGAAATTAACAAAGTATTCCGAATCTATCATATTATTCGGCGAAATGTTAGGAAAGTGTCCTTATTTAGGCCGCCCGCAGTCGTAGCTCATTTTAGAGCACATTTTTGAAATCTGCAGTTCAAAATACATAAGTACGTCGATTATGAGCTAAATCTATTTTTTGTCAAAAATCACAAAACATCCAAGGCTAACCCCTTTGTTCTTTTTTGACCTTAAAATTTTTTCGTCTTCGATTCAGCTGAATACAAGTATGCTTACTGATTTGGACCTCCTGAATTTCGGAATGGCCTCAGTTGGTCGCTAGCTACAACGGTTCGCTCGGAAAGTGTCCTTATTTATGCCGCCCGCAGTCCTAGCTCATTTTA
Organism: Rhyzopertha dominica; assembly: GCA_025024175.1. Taxonomy (NCBI): domain Eukaryota; kingdom Metazoa; phylum Arthropoda; class Insecta; order Coleoptera; family Bostrichidae; genus Rhyzopertha; species Rhyzopertha dominica. The sequence continues at coordinate 1,191,411 of QCXZ01000086.1, forward strand.
GAGCACATTTTTAAAATCTGCAGTTCAAAATACATCTGTACGTCGATTATGAGCTAAATCTATTTTTTGTCAAAAATCACAAAACATCCAAGGCTAACCCCTTTGTTCTTTTTTTACCTTAAAATTTTTTCGTCTCCGATTCAGCTGAACACAAGTATACTTACTGATTTGGACCTCCTGAATTTCGGAATGGCCTCAGTTGATCGCTAGCTACAACGGTTCGCTCTGAAAGTGTCCTTATTTAGGCCGCCCGCAGTCGTAGCTCATTTTAGAGCACATCTTTAAAATCTGCAGTTCAAAATACATCTGTACGTCGATTTTGAGCTAAATCTATTTTTTGTCAAAAATCACAAAACATCCAAGGCTAAACCCCTTTGTTCTTTTTTGACCTTAAAATTTTTTCGTCTCCGATTCAGCTGAATACAAGTATACTTACTGATTTGGACCTCCTGAATTTCGGAATGGTCTCAATTGGTCGCTAGCTACAACGGTTCGCTCGGAAAGTGTCCTTATTTAGGCCGCCCGCAGTCGTAGCTCATTTTAGAGCACATTTTTAAAATCTGCAGTTCAAAATACATCTGTACGTCGATTTTGAGCTAAATATATTTTTTGTCAAAAATCACAAAACATCCAAGGCTAACCCCTTTGTTCTTTTTTTACCTTAAAATTTTTTCGTCTCCGATTCAGCTGAATACAAGTATACTTACTGATTTGGACCTCCTGAATTTCGGAATGGTCTCAGTTGGTCGCTAGCTACAACGGTTCGCTCGGAAAGTGTCCTTATTTAGGCCGCCCGCAGTCCTAGCCCATTTTCGTTAAGGGCGTGGATTTTGAAAATTCCGGCAATACAATCCCTCAAAATTTTCAAATTCATTGAGATTTCTAGTAACGCTGGTTTATGCAAATACATCTTATTTTTCAGAGTTGTTTTATCGTAGAGATTTATTCGGTATCATTTTTCATTCTGTTCTAAAGCGGTACCCGTAATAATTGCAAGCTAATGCCGAATCTGCGTTGAAGGTGTTGAAACACTGAAAGTCACGAGTTTCTCCAAACGATTCGAATTTTCACTTATCGAAATCCACACGGATCCTACTGTCCGCGCCAATAGCACTTCTTTATTAAAATACAACTTAAGTGTATGAAGGCCGGCAACAGGCGTCTCGGTTTCTTGCGTAACTAGAGACACAGACGCCGCAAGATATTTACCCCTTTCATCGATCCTGAATAATGATTGCGGTACAGAACGTCGATTTTTGTGCAGGAAAAAGCGAACAGAGCGACCGACGGGCTGCGCTATTCCGAATGACATTTCGCGCTTATAAATAAAACAGAAATTGGGTGGCACATTCAATAAATCCGATATCCTTCCATCTGCATGTTTTATTAAATTTATCTCTTGTTGCAGGTAAGAACTGCTTGAATTGCGAAACGGGGGATTTACACATTTCAAGATCAGATACACGTATCATACGGCAGGTAGGTTACATCCGGGATTTTCCGTGCTGCCTCAAGCTAAAAACATCTCAGTTGATGCTGAAACACGAAAATTGTATTTGGATCGCAATAATGGTCTTTGCTTTATGCATATAAATTCGACACCATCAAGTAAACAAATTAAATTAAAATCTGACAAGTTTTTATACAATTTACAAGTTATTACAAGTCTTACTTTGTTGTCTCTAACAATCTTTAAATAATTTGTTTCTGAAACGAAAACTTAACTGATGTAGCTTTAGCAACGAAGAAAGTCTTGTACGTTGTTATACAATGAGTTAAGACAAGAACGCCATCTATATATTCTTTTTTTTAATTGGTCCGAAACCCCTAAAGCTGATAAATGGAACCTATTTGATACGTTAATGGTTAGATCGATCATATTATTGTATTTTTGGGACCCGAATAGAGAAGGAATAATATCATTTAATAAGCAATATTTATATAAGTACGTATGGATAACGCTCAAAAATTTTAGACAGTATCGGTACTTTACTTATTGGGCGTAGATTAACAAATATATTAGGTGCCCTATATTTAGGAAGTGGAAATATTTCAACTTCCATGCTCATTCGAAAATGACGTTCTATTAAAATGTATAAAATCACGAATTTTGATAATTTCACACTTGTAATTTCTAAATCTATAAAGATAAGTATATGGTCAGAAAGAGCACCAGAAGAGGTTACAATTTCAGTATTATTTATACAAATCTAACTATCTGAAAGTACCTTACAAGTATTCGAATTCGAAATATTTATAGCTTAAAGAAAATTTCGTCATAGGAAAAACATCTTAATGTGTTTATACTCCAATGCTCAGAGCCACCACGAAAGATTAGTTTCTCGAACAAAGGGATGCCTGTATGCCCCAGGTATTTCTTCATTTGGATATAAGCAGTACATTTTTTTCCCGACATAAACAGAAAGGTCGCCTTCAGAATAACCGGGAAGGACAAAATATCAAGCATAATAATGGTGCAACAAGGGCTCTCACAAGGCTCGATTATGGGACCTATGCTTTTGATTACCATGCGGATGCTAGTATTACAGTATAAAATGAAAATATTATTAAGTCAGTTAAGTTGGAAGTACGATTGCATTGTTTTAACAGAATAAATCAAGATTTTATATATTAATACCGGCAAAGAAAAGGTTACACCATAAACGATAATGAAAGTTTCAATTCAAATCGAACAACTGAGCTCCCGCAATGAACTGTGTTCATTAAAATTGTACGGTATAAAGTTTCGTTGACAGATTACGCTATGCGCACTATCCGTTCCTAATTTAACCAATTAGAACGCAGCTGTGATAGTGATTGCGGCTGTTGATCGTCTTCACCCGTAATACGGCTGCTAACGAATTTTCCCGATACAACCACATTTTCCTCGTCAGATAACCGTTTTTACTTTTAATTATTCCATAGGCGGTAATTAAAACTCTGGGCCGGAAGTTAAAAGCAAATTGCAGGAAGAGCGGGCTAAATAAATTTCTTAGTATAATGTAAAAAAACGAATCCAGGGAGCAACGTTGTCGAATAAAAATAATAAAGTAAAGCATTCGTCCGCAATTAAAAATCTGATTGGAAAGTCCTTTGTAGGTCGGTCTCGCACTCGTAATGTTTTGAGTTAAGTGTATCTTGAAATTGGAGAATCCCCAGTCAAGAGGCGACAAGGAGTTTTAATTATACTATTGGAAAACGTTATTGCCCGGGCATAATTCCGGCGATCTTGCGTTTGATGCAACAGATAACGAGGCGAATTTTCGTGTGCACCAAATTAATTGCCTACTCCACCAACCACCATCGGTGCGTATCTATTTACATTAATTCTGAATCGGAGCATTGTTATAATTAATGTGGGCATATCCTATTACTTGTTCGCTATGCAAACATGCTAAGAATACACAGACTGTCGCATGTTTGCCTGCACGTTGCAACCTTTAATACCGCTGAGTAGAGCGTGCATTCGCTTCAACAATATCAATTAATTGCTTCGCTTCTAGCATATCTGTAAGTAAACGACACCCACTCCCCATCCTGCAGCTTAAGTCTCGGCAAACAACTGGAATTAATGCTTCAGCGTTAATGCAATTTTTGGCACGTCTGAGCGCAACTATAAACAAGTTTTATCTTACGTCACACTATATTCTACTAAATTTGTACCCGTGATGCTCTCATTAGCTCGGGAAAATGACACGTAGTGGTGACATCTACCAGCAGAAAACTGAGACGATGGCAATGCCACCTAGTGGACCTTATTACGTACCCTACATTGAAAAAGATTCACCACCAACTTAAGTGTTATATCTTTAAATTTAATTTTTTCTATTAGAAGAATAGAAACATCAAAAACCAATTATTATAAATACTGAAAAAAAACTACTATCAAAGACGATTCTTTTTCATCAATTTAAATTTTTCGATGTAATTTTTAAACGCGTCTGGAGGATGACCAGTTGCAAATGGAAGAATGCACCCACCGAGTTTTTAGATAATTTATGCCCTACATTTTTAGTTCTCTGCATTTTCTCCTTTCCGTAGTCGTTTTTCAATATCTCTATTATTTTTTATTTACAGTTGGTTCAAATAATATTTATCGTACCACTAATTATCGACGCTTCAATTCCTATTTTGCCTGGACTGTATTAAGCGCAAAAAAATAGTCGTGCTATGCGCAGACGACACTTGCACAGGTCCAGAGAGAAATCTAGTTTTTTTAATTATATCTATAAAATTAATGGTGCATTAGCATAAAATTTTTAGACCTTATCTATAAATATTTTTATCTATAAACGTACGATAATGATGATAATGAGCAATAAACAATCGAAACTAAAATAACGTCGCAATTTTACCCTACACACAATTTAAATAAGTTCAAAATTTAGCAGAAAATGACAAGATACTTCTCAAATGATAAGAACTTTATTTTAGCAAATAGAAGCAACTTAAGAGTATTCTTAGTAAACAATACAGATAAGGCGAATAGAAACAATAAAGGGAAAAAAGAACCAGAAAAAATATCACCAATCTAAGGGAGATACCTGCCAAGTATAACAAAAATCAAAATTAGAATTTCTTGTGCATTTACTCGTAAAAGTTGCAACATATTGATATGAGTATGCAGAGGTCGTAGAAGAGAAGAAGTCTATAATCTCACAGTAGATGACGTAGGGGATGATACCACTTTATTTTTACTAAAGATGACCATCCTTTTATGTTCCTTATTAATTTCAACAAATGTTAAACAAAAAAAATGGATCGCCCATCAAACATTTCAAAGAAAGGAACCAAACTTTGTATTTGGGCATCATTTAGGCGACTTTTTTTTGTATTTGGCCCGTCCATCTATGAGATATAACTTAACGTGCTGAACTTAATCATATCTCCACAGAGTAACGAAACTAGAGCTTTATTTGTTTATTAGGTGTCGTGAAAATGACACCTAAATGACTAAGAAGAATCTCAAATAGTTCATTGTAGAAAGTAGACATTCAAAACTTATTAGAGGCGTTGGAGAAAAGAAAATTTGTTAAAAAATATTAATTGGATGAACTTGCAAAAGATCATTAATTTAAGGGCGTATATTTTTCGCCTTGGCATTGGCCAAGCATATTCCAGAGTTTTCTTACATATCAAATAATGCTACAGAATAATCACAAGTTACTATTAAGAAGCGAATGAATCTGCTGAACACCTAAAATGTGCATGAAAGTAGGTTTAAAATAAGAACGCATACACCGGGCAATTCCACCGGAAAGGTCTCCGTTTCCATAGGATATTTTCCGCTGTGTCATTATACAGGCACGTATGCACCCCTACGGTGTCGTTTTCTGTTAACGCATCGACGAATTCAGCGAGCAAAATCCGCGTGGGCCTTGCACTGCGTTTACATGGACATATTCCGGTAATTGTGTTTGTTGTGCTCAAGTTGGAGCTTTGTAAACTGATGTCTAATGTTTGTAGTGCTGATATTGTTGTTTCAGCCAATACCCGGCACCGGAATAAAGGCCTTACGTAGTAATTGACAAATTGTGTTGTGTAGTATAACAATGACTCACTAATTCAACTATCCCAAGTAGGGCGCCTTTATGCAAACTTATTAATATATCTTCGCCTAAGATCCCATAGACGCCTTGAGTTTGGTATTAATTTATTTCATAACACTCCTTGAACGATATTGCTTCCTGTATACGTGATTACAGACAAAGCGGTACAACCAGCAGTATAGGAACTTCTACTGAAATGCCGAAAGGTGCTTAATAACAGCACTCCACTCTACAAGGTCGACTGGACTTTTTAACTACTTAAACTGCGCATCAATTCTAATATCTGACAGGCTCCTTTACAAGTTTTTGTTTTCTACTTTTAAGTAGAAGTTTATAGTGATGGGGCCTGTAAAACCAGAAAATTTAATGAACAGTGTGAAGAAACAGTACCGTGTCTGGTTATGTTCATTTTCACTTATTTAGCAGAAAAAAAGAAAGATTATTTAGGGCACAACGATTTCATGCTGGCATCTTCGGCAGTTGCGCCTTATTCTTCTCCTTCTGCACCAGAATTTCCCACGCCATTTCCTTGCTTAGGATAGCAGGGTACAATTACTCATGGTTCACTATTTTCTTCAGTTCATCAGACGACAATACCGACTGAAACCAAGTCAGATGTCACTTATTTGTCATCTACTTGTGTATCGGTAGTTCCTAATGTGGCTGGTTTCGCCCACTGTTGTGGTGAGCATCTTCAGAGATGGGCTTGTGATGAACTCGGTGGATGAAGAAGAAATCGCTACGCCCACAGTCAACTATCGAGAATTGCCCAAATACTGTAAGACACTCCATTGTCAATTTGAATTAGACAAAGTTTGTAATTGATGATGAAGGACGGATTTTTTGTGTCCTCATTATTCTGTGACTTTCACCCCACAATTAGCAAGTTTCCGCCTGCAATTAAAACGAACAGTTATTTAAGTGTGTCAGGAAAAGAACGGGGCTCTTTAAATCCGGCGCCCGGTAAGCGAGTTGAAGGCATGCCAGTCTTTTGACCGAGGCCTGATTTAATTCAGAATTTAAATGAACACTCGTTAGCTCGTCAGTGTACGCATCATTTATATGACGATTTCTGGAAACCCATTCAGGACCTTGTGAATGCGGCTGCAGCCCATATTAATGGAACTGGTGTGCTAAAACTTTTGCAAGTACATAAAGCGAGCGTCAGATAAAGCACTTTGTATAGACCGTACTAATGGGAAATAATTTGTTTCGTGCTTGGTTAAATACAAACGGGCCCTTTCATTCCTTTGTTTTATTTTTACGCCGCCACATCCCGAAATTGTGGGTGATGTTCGCACACGATCTATCTGGAATTCTAACGCTCCACGACATGAATCTATTTGTTAAAATGGTCGTATATTTCTCGAGGGGCCAACGCGTGAGCGCCACCACCGAGGGTTGCACGATATAATTTTCTCCGCATTTTTATAGTTACACAGTTTAGAACGTAATAAAAGTCATTTTTACTTCCGCTTATATCGGGTATTGATAAGAAAAGCCAGTACTGCATCATAAAATATGTTTGCTGCCGGGCGACCTCATAAAACCATTCTATATTGCCGACACAACTCGACAGCATTTTGCTGGTGGTTGCAACTGCACGACATGCAGTTAAAATCCTGTTCCCTGGATTATAATATATAATGTACTGTTGAACGATATGGCAAATTAAAACAATTGTGTGAATTTTATTAAGCGACCCAAGTTTACCTTACCAAATTCTTTTACATTGCTTTCAATGTCTAGCTATGAATCCCAACATTTTTCATGAATGTAAATATAAAAAAATTGAAGTCAAAACTGACACCTAGATCCAGTCACTTGGTCCTTTTTCAATTAAATGCTGCAGTCCATACTAATATTACTTTTTCCCGTGTAGGTTACAGCCCTACAATCTACGCGGATCATATCATAATTCTTGCACATGTCAAACGCGCTGAACTGGCGAAGGTGGAAAAACAAGTGCTGTCAAGTTATAAAAGTCTATCATTGGGACATCACTCAACTATATATAGAGTGCGGGTAGTTCACTCAGTTTATGTGTGTGTGTTAAATGCTAAACAGGTGGTTCACATAATTATCTATATCATCACAACACGTTATTAACAAGTGGAACTTGCATTTAGAAAAAAATGCATTCCAAGTACGACAAATAATATTCAGCCACAATAGAGGGTATATATTTACAAAATTTATAACATGGTGTATTGATATAAGTAACTATCTGCTAATGGAGTTAGTGGTATTAATAACAAATTTTTTCAATAGTGTACTGGGGTCATTTGTTTCAAATGGGTAGCCATCGTCAGGAGTGCGTTTATATTTATACAGTCGGCAATTTGATAGTTGTTAATCAAAATGAGAAACAGTAATGGTCCTATTTTAGAACCCTGCTGTACTCCTTGTATGTGTTTACTAAGTCCCACCGCTGAGGGCAAGGATTCGCTTAAATAACACTTGAGATAATTTGATTGTTTAGAGTAAGCCATTTCATAATCCGGAAGGCCGCAGCAGCTACGTTTGGGAATTGGAAACTCTAATTAGTGGAGATTGGTCCGGCTCAGTAGGTGGTATCGATTAACCCCAACCTGCACTGCTTGAAATGTACACGATGAACCATCAAGAGAATTGAAGTGGTTATAAAGATGTTTATCGGACTAGCAAAGCCAAGATGAGGAACGAAATGTAAACGTCGTCAGCAGTAACTCCCAGTTTGATAAGGTAGACCCAGTTCAAGCCGATGTTATCAGCTATGTGCAAATGCGGGACCACAAAACAACATCGTCAACTAGGGAAGTACTTTTCTGGGGGATCGTATTGTTCGGGGTATCAAAGCTTTTTAAGGAAGTGAAAACTGGGAGTCTTAGCTTTCTTTATTGTGAATGGATTGAATAAGAAGAAGCTTGCTACGCTAATATTTACAGAAAATTAATAAAGATAGAGCCTATCTACGTAAAAGTGTTGCGATTGCCTCTAAAATGCAAGAGCGTTGGTAAGATGGAATCAGGCAGTTTACGAAATCCCGAATTCGCACGGTACAAGTACAAGGCCGCCCCAGAACCCTAGCTTTCGGGTTCCGTTGTGCACGTAACTTAATCGCAGGCTTGTTAAGCCCATTTTAACCTCAATACGGGCGATGATTTACACGTGGCTAATCAGAAACTTTCCAACTTCCTCTAATTACTCCATTTCGTGCTTATAGAAAAGCCGGTGGCGAATGATAAAAAAACATGGGCGTGTGCTCCGAAAATTCAGAGAGTAACGATTTTTGTGTACTTGCGAAATCATATATTTCCAAGAAAGTTTTAGACAGAACCATTAGAGATTTATTAATAAAGGTTTTGAAAGTGTTCAATAACCAAACACCAGTGCAAGCAAAATATTATAAAAAATAAGGCTACACTTCATGCAAACACAAGGCAAAGCTATTAAATGTGAATAAAAAAACAACAAAAAATAATGCACATTAAAGAAAAAAATTCATCTCGGTAGTACCAAAAGTAAGATAATAATACGAAATGTTTTACGCGTATAGAATGATTTTATTATAGAGTACACAGTAGATTTAAAATAGAGATAGCTAAGGTGGCAACCCTGATTAGAAGTCTTCGGTCCTCTGGAAATTTCAGCTTCAGCAACAAGATTTAGCGAGGCAAGAAAAGTAAGATGCATCAGTTATTGTATTGTTATATGGATAGTTCAAAGTAATTTTTTAACTAAATTAACGTCTCCAATATCAAAAATGGACCTATCTAGTGCAGTGATGAGGTACAAAATGAGCTTTTTACGATTAATATTCGTTGAATATTTGGGCGTACCGTCGCACATCAAAAGCTATGGATACACACAGCGCTGCTGCCACCGTACACAAACAATTCATGTTTTAGGCCATTCAGCATGAGTGGCAGATACTAAGCCATAATTAAAAACACACTTCCTGCAAAACAATAACAGCTGTTTCGTGCCTGTTACCCTGCACTGTAATAATTTAAATGCCACTTGAAAGCGTTTAGCGGGTAGAATATTAAATTTCAAGAGATGAACCGGTGTTAATGCATAATATTGGCTGACGAGAACGTTGTATTTCGAGACTGACACGTAATTTACATTTATGTGTAACTTGATACTCAGCGAAAGAATCAAACATTTTTTCCTCGCCTTTTTACGCTAAAGCCGGGTCCATATTGTGTGTGGAATTGCATTTTTCCCAATATCGGTGTTCACGATGGCTTTTAATTTCGGCATTGTGTTCTGCGGCTGCATAGGCCATAAATCTGTTTGAAAGGGCGAGCTAAATTTGCTTTCTGTAATAACCGAAGAAATCGAATTAATCAAAATGCAGTAAACAATGCAAGAGCATATTACACTAATTTGCTGTGTTGATCAATGCACTAATTCGAAGTGCTGGGGTCTCTGCCACATAAATAACTATTTTATCGCATGCCGGTATATATTGGTTCGACCGTAGAACTGACACTGTATCGGTATTTGCATATACAGTAGATATGAACCACAAAAGGAATAATTTATACGTCAGATAGAACGTTCCGATACGTGCATATGGCCATCTCTAATGGAATGCCCGCTACTAATAAATTTCACCCAGTCAAAAACTTTGCCAACACGCCACCAGGCGTTCGAACCGTTGAAGGGTTTCTTCACCACTCATACATAAACGATGAGAGGATAGGGAAAGGTTATTAAAAAAAAAGCTCGCTAATAGTTGTTAATCTGTACCAAAAATGTTTTTGCACATTTGCTCGCAAGTAAAATCTTTTTCAAGCTTAATTTTGAAACTTAAGACAGTGATTTATTGAAAACCGCACAAGAGTGACTTTTTGCCCTGATTCATCCTTTTAAATCTTCTGCATTATGTGGACGATCAGCATAAATACGATTTTTCGATACCCCACAGGAAAAAATCAAGAGGCGTCAGATCAGGGGAACGAGCTGGGCATTCTATCGCTCCGTGCCTACCAATCCATCTGTCTGGAAACATCGCATTCAAATATCCACGAACGTTGACTGCAAAATGGCGCGGTGCACCGTCTTTCTGAAACCATATCTGTTCAGAAGGACGCGCAGCATTTTCACGATTAGGGAACAGGCGAGTAAGTTTTGATGTATTCACGCAAGAGCTGTAAATACTTGACCGCATTCAAATTTCCATCGATGAAGAAAGGCCCAATAATGTGCTCACCGATAATACCACACCAGACATTCACTTCCTGAGGGTGTTGTGTGTGGAATTGTTTCAWCAAATGTGGATTTGTGTCCGACCAATATCTGCAATTATGTATATTCATATTACAATTGAGGAAAAAGTCGTTTCATCAGAAAACATAATCCTATTTAAAATGTTTCTATCTTCATCTGTCATGTTCACAGCAGCTTGGACTTCTCTTGTACATCTAAAAGAACATTCAAGCTACTTTCCTAACACCTTTGGACGCTCTGGTTTTTAACGATTCTCAACACCACCGGTTTCGTCAAAACGTTGCAATGTTTTAATAACTGTTGATCTGGCAATTGGTTCACGATCTTCATGAATTGAGTGCAACATAAACAATCATCATCAAAATTTCGATGCTATCATGTTCAGTTAACTGAATCATTGCGATTGCAAATAACAAAATGAATGAAAATTATCACCAGTCACGAGGAAAATGTAGACACTTGGATTTTTTCTTACTTAGAGATAACGAATATGGTTTTTATCCCGAAGTTTTTTTGTAAGACCCAAGAAGCAAAAAATGTACAAGTGTGATACATTTTTGAAATCAGGAAAATATCCTTTTTAATGATGTGCTTTTTGAGTGAACAGAACCTGAAATATCCTGCTGGTTCCAACTTTGCAGCGACCCTGTATAGTGTATGTGCAACAGGGGCCCCAAGCCTTCAACGTTTAACGACCAGAAGATGAAAAAGGAATAGTTAATAATTGTTTGTTTGTTCGAAGGCAGCAGCTTGTGTACAGCTACCTACCAAAAGGCGTAGAACACATAGATGAATGATTATGTATTAATCCACATGTGTGCATATTCTTTTTAATTTAGTAAATAAGTACGATTGTTTACTATATTTCTCCACTTTTTTATACGACCAATAGGTGAACTGGTGTCTTGGCACTAACACTAAATAGAACAAATTTTGACGGGATATTTGGAAGGTAAAAATTACATTCATATATATATATGTATATATAACTTTCGGTCTAAGTTCAGGAAAACATACTTCTCGGTCTTGGAGGAAATCTGCATCAAATTCGTGAATCAATGTTGAAATGTTTCTTTCAATAAATTAGTAAACTTTTATTAGTGTCATTATTACTGCGAACACCGACACATAGGATACGTTTTAACGTGAGAAGTCCCACATATTGCCAGCCACTTCGACCACCGCCAGAACGTTGGCGTTATAATGATGTTGCGTCAAGAACTTGGCGAATACACGACCAAACAAGAAAGCAAGCGTAAGGATTATCAACGGCAAAGCCGAAAACTCCCGCGGTTTACTGGCGGAGTTATAATTTTCCGTGAAACATTTTCTCTCCCCGGTCCCACTATCTCCGAGGAAAGTTCCCGTCGCCTTGAAAACGGGGAGCTTGAGGCGATTACCTGTGGTGATGTTTCTTTCGCGCCCAGGTATGAATGCAACATCCTTTGCGATATTCTGTGCAGTTCGGGTGCATTCAAGAATGAAATTCCGAGGACACCGGAAAATGACGCAAACGAAAGGCACGCAGCGAAGCTACAATCCACGTTCGAGGGAATTTTTGAACTTAGATTACTCATTAGTGTCTATAAAGGTAAGTATTTGGACTGTTTAACTGTATAGCGTCCATGCTTTTACGGCACATTCATAATTAATTAATGGCATTCAAGTAGACGTTTAAATCCTGTGTGGAAGGGATATACTTTATCAAAAAAATGAAGAAGAGAGCAAAAATATTAAGGACCATCTGTATTTTTCAGAGAAGAGACTGACAATGATAAAGAACAAAGAAAACGAAGATTAAGAACAAAGATGGAATTTCATTCACTGGTGACGAGCCACGTAATTCGGTACTTAAGATGTACTATCGCCATTTAAAAGCACTTATTTTGGGCAAGAAAAATAGTAAGTAAAATTAGCAACTATAGCTTCATCTGAGCACTGTAATAATTTGATATAATCATTGTAAGAAACAGGAGGAAAAGGACAAACTACAAGAAGCGCAATAATCAGAAAGAAGCGAAAAAACCGAAGCTGAAAATCAGACACGAAACGAAGAAACGAGATTTGTTGGAGAGATCAATATTAACTTGGATCTTCCTAATTTTTTCTTGTAACTTTAACCTAATTTAAAAAGAAAGACGTGAAATGTTTCAAGCACGTGGACTAAATCTTTGTATGGAGACAAATTCCGTTTATGATATTATTGCAGTTCTTTGCGAACCCGTTGAGGTCAAAAGATAAAATTGTGTATTTATTTTTAACGCAAATACCCATTTTCTTAAATGCTCCTCCACTAACTGGTTACAACTCAAGGAACGGTCTTATTTTGTGTCAGGTACACCTTTCTTATAGTTGCAGCGTTTTAGAGACATTAATTTTGTAATAGCCCCGAAATTTGTAAAACCGACAATGGGTCTATCTTTCTGCCTCTATTATACTAAGAGCTTTCAAAGAATTCCGTTACTTTCATTTAAAATGGTAAAATCAAGTACCTATATACAATCTATATACTATTATATACAACTATTTACAGTATCTATAGGGATAACAGATCAATTTTTGATCCTGGGATGGAACGAGTCTAAAAAATTCATTTGCCACCTTCAGGTCTTTCCGCCTTAGGTTGCTAAAGGTTAACAACGAAGACCTGAAGGGTTTTAGGATCATCCATGGCTGCTTATTATTTTAAGAGCTTTTAAGGACTTTAGTCGCTTTCACTTCAATTATCAAATCAAAAGGAGCTAAATTAATCACAACGGGGCCTTTGGTTATCTCTGTATACAACTTACAGACTAGATTTCATGTATTCTTCTTATAGATTCGCGTGCTAACAAATTGGGAACAATAAACATGACAATGTCTTTCTATGAATCCTGGCATAATAGTAGCGGTAGAAGCAGAGCTTTCGTTTTGTAATGTAGCCAGCATCATATATAATACGCTGCATAAGGTTATTATTACAAATTGCTTTAAGTAGGGCATCGCACTGTTTATGAAAAATAGGTCCTATATAATAACTGCGTAAGTAGTTTACGCGAGTGAAACTTATTGAATATAAATTCTGGCAATTTGGGACGCCAAATCACATATATGTTTGCAGTAGATAATTGGTGACGCTTCTGAATTATACATTTATATGATACCGTCTAGTTTTTTGGCGTATTTGGACGTGTTTTCAGTAATTATGTCTGCTGGATGATGCCAGTAAAAACAAACCCTGTTCTTCACAGAATCCATGGCTTTAAGAGCCTTCAAAAACTTCTGTTACTGTCGCTTTAAATGGCAGATAAAAACTTAAAATGAAACAACTATATACAAATAAATACTACGGTGTGGATTCGATGATTTAGGGATTTCCTGTTACAATTTTTTAGCTGAAATCGAAAAAATCCTGTAATCATCGAATCCAGCTATATACTATTATATATACTGTACAGTTTCAGAACACTCTCCTTCCAAGCTTTTCGACACTTTCCTTTTGTTATGAAGTAAAAATAAAAGAACTTGGAAACGTCTTCATCCAAAAACAACACAAGCATAATGACCAATGTCTACACGTATTCTGATAGGGAGCATGGCCAGAGCGAATACACTAAAGCAGATGACGAAAAGCTTGTGTATACACCCGAGAAGATAAGATTAAGGCGACTTCAACGTCGCCAGTAACAGATATGGCTATTTTATTGCATTTCCTTTCCAAACGGATTTCTTACATAAAACATTAACACCAACTTTAATGTTTCAGTCCTAATTTAGACCTTTACAGGTTGCTACTTTATATTTTATGCCACCTAGCACGCTTGTAAACTAGTTCGTCCGGCGTTTATTTTATCGCATCCCAGGGGAGACGAAACATAATCTCGCCTAGAACCCAATAAGTTTCAAACGTAATGAAGTTCCGCCAGAAGCACTTCTGTTAATTTTAAACCCACCTCTTCATTTCGAAACACACTTAAATTTCCTCCACTGTATCGCTGCACTTACGTTTTCAATTTATCGTTGACATCGAAAGCGTTGTACACTATAATGCATTCTGTTTTTAATTGGCCAGGCGGAGGTTGACTGAAGTTAAAGGTCTACATAAAGGAGGCACGAACCTGATAATTTATTTTGTTGATAGGTATTTTTAGATCTTTACAGCAAATGCTATTTAATAGCACACTGAAACTACTCCGTCAGAAAAAGCGTTGAAACATACCTAGATTAATTAATACAGTAGGAAGTAAGATWCTACAACCAACAACTGCAKAAATGTTGACAGAATGCTAAATTAGAGAGAGCTATATATGTGAATACGCAATTATGTGAGGTGTGCGAAGAAAAAGGTACAGAAGTACACAAAAAAATGATGCGACCCTCCTTAGGTTTATGGCGGTCAAGAATGCACAATCATTGAAATAAGACGAATTTTAAAACAGTGAGAGGAACAGCGTACTGATTGCATTGTTGAAAAAACACAAGATAGTGGTGATTTGTCTTTAAAAATAGTCTTTAGCATTTATCTTTTTTTCACCAACAATCGGCTGACCTTCCACAAGTGTTCATTCATGTATTAACGCTGCCTATTGATATTTATCAACAGACTTAACACATAATACTAGGAAATCCCTTACGGGAAATCATAACACAGAAGTCGATGGAGACGAAATGTCGTAAATTAAATATTTAATTAAATTATTTAGTACCAACCACCAACCAACAACAATAATTTTTCAGCTGTCATTATTTTAGTCAAAAACATACAAACAATACACTGTTAAAAAACCGAAGTATTAAGAAAATCTGTTACCATCTCCTAGTACCTATCTGGGAAGATTCCAGAATACTTATGAGAGTTAAGTGAAACCCTGAAGAAGCACTAAGCACAGCAGAAGCAAAAAAACTAGGGAAGGTAGCCAAAGTAAAGATATATTATGAATAATATAAGCTATTTAGCAGCACACTGAAGGAACTGCAACAAGATCAATAAGTAAGCAAAGAGTGATGCATCCCTTTTACATGATGAAACATAATTAATTTTACTTTTAAGTACAGGTGACAACTCTGAAACAAAATAGTGGTTTGTTTTTAAAAATACCGTTTTTATTATTAATCATTTGTTTCGATCTACAATCAGTTAACCTTCCACAAGTGCTAGTGTCATACACTGACTCAGTCTATATATATTTATCAACAGATTTAACACATAGCACTAGGGATTCCCTTACCAGCAAGCATAACACAGACAAGCGAATGGGGAAGAATTTTGGTAAATGGATGGCAATGTTTCTATATTTGTATTAGAATGTAATTTTAATAAATATTTACTAAGAGCATTTTCTCCCTAGACTAAAACTGTCATCTATCTTCAGTACAGTACACGTTACATATACATCGGTGTTTCTGCCCTCAGCGTGGGCCGACACTAAGCGTTATTTGAGGGCGAAACCAATTACTACGCAATAAGGGCAGAAAACACTCCTGTGTGCGCATTAGGGTTAGGTTTTCTGGGCCGAAAGGGCAAGAGGTATGGCGATTTATTTAGTAGAACGGGTAAATGAAAGCATTCGAGCTTTGACATCGTACAAGCAGCGAAAGAACGGACAAAAACCCGTTTTTCGTGACCCACGCCTTCCAGACAAAAGCACTGAACAAAAAATAATGTTCGCTACATAACTCACTGCGTTGTGACGTTTGAAGCTTCTACTAAGTCGAATACCCTTTACAAGCCCGGTGTGAAAATTCTTTTGCACGTAGTCGAATATATTTCACCCGGCGGCCTTTCAACGCAGGGCATTTCTACGCAAAAACAGCATTCGTTTGAACTGCATCGCAACTACAGATGTCTGCCGCTACTTTCAAGGACCAAATGTCAAATCACACTCTTTGTTAATAGACGCGAATTCCATCGAATTTTGCACCCCCACATTAATCCCAATTATGGGTTAATTCCCTAAATCCGAGAAATTGTATCTTCCAGTAGCCAAGACGGAAATTCAGGCATAAAATCCTTAGTTCACTGGGGTACCGTGAAAATATCGAAGGTCAACTATTTCAAGGAAGCCTGTTCAAACGAACGCCGGATCGAAAAGTGATTTCACCTCTTATCTTGACGGTTATGTTTACAATGAACTACGGTAGGAACCGCACGGAGGGTGAATACCCTTTGCACTGAGATCCCACACCGATGAACGCCAATCTCAAAGGGAAACGATGGGACCCTCTTAGGGAAGTATTTGTAACACAAACTCCACATTATTGGGTCATCCTAGAACGAAAAATCTTAAGTAAAACTCAAAAAATGTTAGGTAGTAACAAATTTGGGGGCTACGTGTATAAAATTTTGAGGTTTCGGGATGGGAGATAAGAATAATGATGAAAGGGTAAAAATTGCTAAAAGAAGTCTGATCTAAACATGAAAGATTTGTAAAAAAAAACAGCTGGTGAATCAACCGCATGTGATGGTAATGTTAATGACAATTTTTTGAAGCGAGAGCAGAAAACGAAAAGCTTTTTATATGTTATTACAACTTTTGTATGCTTRAAGCATAAATCAAGCAGGTACATGATATCATGACAGGGATTTCACCCAGGGTCGGTGGTTTTAATTGCTGAACAACTTCCGTGTCAAGGAAAACGCGCTGCGCTTCCAAATTCAATCACCTGCTGTCTGTTCATCTTACGTGCTTCGTGTGCCGATAATTATCAGTTAAACGCAGAAGGCGTGTGCTTGTCGGAAGGAAAAACAATCGCAAATTGTCAAATAGTGACGCATGCGTGATGGGTAGGTGCCAAGAACTTCCGGGTCTTGCATGCTGGCCCTACTCATTTGTTATGATTGTATCGTATATCAACTTGTAATGAAGTTACGCCCGCCTGTGGCCCAACTTTGATCAAGACTGTATATCCATATATACCTTAAGCATCGAGATTTTCGATAAGGCAGACAAATCACGTAGACTTCCGCTACGTACGCAAAACGACTATTTAGAGCTGAGAAATGAATTGCTAAATGCAAATCAAATATTTCGTTTGCAGAGCACTTGCCATTTCCAAGCTTAGGTCTAAAAGATGTCGTTTAAAAATATTAGCTGTGAGAAAACATTATTGTTTAGCCATATACAAACAGTTTTAATGTTAGCAAAAAGTTCATCTATATAGTCAATTGAAGTTATTAAATATATACTTTGCTTTAAGCATTTTACAATTTTAGTGTCAGTAATTGGTTTTTTAGTAAACATTAATGGGTAGCAAGTCATTTCCATGACCACTTTTTAAGAGGAAAGCTCCACCGAAACTTGATTAGAATTTAGCGGAGTCCTTTTGTGCCAAGGCTGGAAAATCACGGACTTTGTCACATCCAGTCAACAACTTTATGAAATCTAAAATTCAAACTTCGCGTAAACTTTCCTACTAAAATAAGCTTTATGGCCAATCGAATTTTGCTGGCTCCGTCTCTGCTGTACATAAAATAATAAACTGCGATTATTTTGACTGTATAACTGGGTCTAATCAACGACCGCTCAGCGAGAACGTTTACGCACTACCCCCAACCCTGTTCCCAGTTCACGATCTAATTTAACTTTACATTTAACTGCGAACGGAATGAGGGAAAGCGTCTCGAGAACTTTTCTATGTATCATGCGGAAACGCTCTACACAGTAACCACATAAAGAAAGGATCAATTTCGTATATGACATTCAATTCGGGGTCTTGTTTACTTCACTAAATAAAAACAAGGATTCTAATATCTGTATTGTACTATGCATAAATAAACTCAGTTGATTTTCCCAGACCAGTGGATATGTACAGAATATGTAGATAAAAAACAATTGCAAATGTCTTCCAACACTTTTTCTAGCTTAATTTGGCATTCAGTATAATTATAACTCATTTTGCTAACCCCTGCTGCAAGCTTCATTGACGTTTATACAAAGCCTTTTCATTCATATAAAAATCTATCTTTGAATTAACCCTGTTAGTGACTGTATTGCAATTTGGCGAACACAAACGCCTTTATACCTTCATCTTGCAAAATAATGTAAGAGAAACGATCAAGATATGAATATTTTGATGGACGTGGTGTTCCCACACTAAATCGTTCAATTAGAGATAAGAACCTTTTACGGTGACCTACGCCGCGGTTAACCTGAAGAATGAAGACGAAGCCGAAACGAGCTCGACACAAGTACCCCATCTATGACCTGGTTCGTCGCGAGTATGACAAATATCTCATTTTGTGTAACCTAGCGCGATCGTCCCCTTATGCACGGCGCTATCTTATTAAACCCCTTTTAATGCAGCTCGAAAAACTGGTTAAAATCGCAAGCCAAACCCACCGCAATGCCGCTGATGAGCAATTAGTAGTTAAAACTTTTTGCGACTACCTGCTGCTACCGCTCCATCATTTCCACCAGTTATTTAGTGAGGCATTTACAGAAACTTTTCCTACAACCGGCTAACACTGTTAGTCTGAATAAATAGATTATGGAACATTAAATACCCATTCAAAACTCGGCGCTTGCAGTGATGCAGCGGAACGAAATCCTCCTGCAAGTCCCGCACAAATTGCAGCTGCGATTCCTGCTGAGGAACATCGTTCCTCGCTAATGCGAGTAATGAGGAATGTGTTTACTTAGCGAACATTTTTTAGAAACTGTAAACACCAGCAGACGACCCCTCAGCTAAAATTATAAAACACCTGCCATTAGAACAGATAAGTGAAAATGATATTTATTTACATGGACATAAGTTTTCATGCAAGCCTTAAAAAATGACATATTTTCCATTGACTGTTTTGACGTAACGAGAACTAGAAAGCTCTATTTTCTCTGGCGCATGGAGTTTAGCTATTGAGGAGGGGTATGACCTTTAGGGAGAGATCTGTAACAAAGAAACTTTTCAATTTTGAACATGAATAATTTCGAATTTCTTCAAGCTAAAACTGACAGACACAGCGATAGACTATTATATGGTCACTTCGTTACCAACAACCCATTTTGCATGTGAAAACAAAACTTACAACTAACGAGACAAATATAAAAAATAGCAGAATACGAACAACTAAAAATCTGGCTCTACTTAAAATAGTATCAAAATGAAAATTGGAAACGAAGCTTCAAATGTGGATATTGCCTTTAACAACTTTATAGAACTCTTCCTGTACTACCTTGATGCATCCATACCTGCTAAATATAAAATAACCTATAGAAAGAAACACCACCCATATATTTAATCTTATAACTTTTGTAACACTGACGGATGAAATAGCACATGAAGTTATTATTATTATTACTAGGTGTTAAATTTTAATGTAATTACTTCGTGCAAGGGTTCAAATTGACACCGGCCGGATATGCGTTACGGACAACATCAGGATGCTGGCGACGATCCCTGTGGTAGGCATTTTCAAATTAAACTTGCGCTAATGGTATACCGGAGACACATAATTCGTTGCACTGGAGTTTTCTCATTAACCTTCAATTATTGAGTGTCACCCCAGCAGTTTACCAGAGGAGGTTTTGTTGTCGACACCCCGCGCATATTTTTAATACGGCTTTAAAGTTTCCTCGCTAAGTACTATAAATCCGACGGGACGCAATTAACAGTTCGGCACGAGCCGCCCATGCATCGAAGATTGAATAACAACATTCCTGGATTCAACTTCCGCACCAGCTAGGTGTAATCTTGACGTAATCCATGTGGAGCAGCGCTAAGCTTCGATTTCGGATACTCCGGAGTGCACCTTCCATTTTTCTTATCTGAAATAACGTTTCAAAACCCTGAAGTGATATAGAGCGTCTGCTTTCGCGCTGTTGCATTTAACAACTTCGGAACTCCCTCTGATTTAACGTCTACATTAAAGAACACTGAAGCTGGCATAAATAAGACGTACTGTGTCGTTAACAAGGTATTTTGTTCGCTTCAGCTTCAGTGACGCCAATTAGAAACTAGCGCCTTTGCTTTCCTGATGGGGCTTGCAAATAGTCGGAAAACGTGCTAACCTTAACACGGACACATTCTGAAAGTAATTTGCGTGCAGTGTTTTTCAACCTAATAATTATGTCAAATAAGAATTGCACAACTATCCCTCGAGATTTCATGAATTCATTAGTAGTAGAGGAAGCTACGGCAGAATCAATCAATGAATCTATAAAGAGGCCCTGCTAGATCTATTGGATCCACTAGGAATGTCTGAAAGCATCCCGAGGTAAAGTCAATAGACAGGGAATAAGAGTTCTACGGAAATTAGGAGGAATAGCGTCGAATAATTTGTTTTTCTTTCGTCAGAAGGGCCAAAAACGAGCGAGTGTGTTTCTGTACAAAAATGAGGAATGATCACACAAATATATGCTACAGGAGAAGTAGCCATTCCAACAGCAAAAGATGGATTACACAAAAAACCCACCCTTATGTGGGATTCCCTTGGAATAATTAATTATGAGTTAATGCCAACTGGTCAATCAATCACTGAAGACTACTACAGTTTTGCCAGTTCAGATCACGATTAAAGTCACTGATTCCATCAGCTCCTTGCTAAGTAACCGAGGGACAGTGTTTTTCTCTTTAGTCAGATCCCAATTGGATAATTGAAGCCGTACAAAAGCGATTTTTAAACTTCTTTCGTTAATTTTAATGTTTATCCTTCTCGATATTTACTCGCCAGATTTAGCTATGTTTCATCATAGTGCATCGTAAACTATATACTGCATTTAAATGTTTTCCTTTGCGAATTAAGTATTTCTGTATTTTTCGTTACATAGATAGCAGTATGTATATGTAATTTTAGATGCCTTCCTATATGTGGGTGCAAACCTATAGCAAACAAAGTATGTTATTATTGCTATTAAAATTTACCTGCGAAAGACAATTGACAGGTACATTAATTGTACGCCAGATGGTGATTGTTATTGGTTCAACAAACACTGGCGACCACTGAAAAAATCCTAACGAGACAGCATAACGCGATTTGCGCACATGAACAAACGACATATTTACACATCATGTTGATGTGAACGTGTACACACACGCCGGCTTGCTGATTTTAAATATTTCATCAAAAATTCATCGAAGCGGAATCGAGATACCAGCGAAAGCGCCATGGGAATACCTGTAATAATTAAATGTAGGAATGCATGACGTAGTTACACATGTGATGCGGAAAAATTCAAGTGAACCCGAATCAATTCCCGCACACCGGCGTGGCCACAATTATTCCCTTCCGACAAAAAGGAATTGCCAGCAGCTCATACTCCAAGATGCTAAGCTCCAAAATTTGTCATCTAAATTACGCCATCTCCCAAGTACGCATTACTATGATTTATGCGGCGTTGTTTGCAAGACCATTTGTACTATTTAATATATGCGATTCCGGCGGGGCTTTTATTCCCGTTTGCTCCCACACGTGGTGCCTGCAGTTAAAGGGCAGATTGCTTTCCCCAGACACGTAGGTGCGTGCTGGGGAGGGCGCTTAAATAATAAAGGGTTTAAATTTCAGTCTGACCCGCGGAACTTTGCTCCTAAGCACATGCTTCGTACACAAAGTTCACTGTTTGCGGATAAAGATACTTGGTCTGAGAAATTACCACTTTAACCCACTAACTGTACAGCAGTGATCCAAGGCTCCCAATTATATTGCGTCTAAAGCCTAACATTCACGTTCACTATTCGAGTTCACCACGAAAGACCAAGTTTCAACCAAATCTTCTACTCTAAGTTCATTAACAACGATCGACCTTTTCTGCAAGTAATAAGTTGAATCAACTCCTCAAATCAACGTTTTGTGATGGAATACGACGGCTGATTTCACATATAACAATTTTGCTCCAGAATTATTGGTTGAGGCTACATCCAGTTCATCAAGATGCATCCAACAATCAAAAGATTATGATATTACAAAAAGGCTGGTTATAGTGACATTGTCAATGGGGTACTGGTTATACCTGTGGGATTAAGAATGGAACCACTTCTGTTGTAAATAGAAGAAGGGACAATTCAGAGAAAAGGCAGCAGCAACTATAGCAAATTAGCTATAAATGAGATGGAAGCTCAAGGAGAACGGCCTCTATCATAAACTTCAAAAGTACATTATACACCAGTCCTTTCGAGATTTAAAAAGCAAGCTACGATGTAAGTGGTGAAGCTAACTAGCATAATTCCTATTATAAGAGTCTGGACATTGATACGAATATTTAAAAACTTTTCAAATTGTTTTAGATTTATTTTATTTCTTTAAGGAATTATAGAGAGTACGAGTAAGTCAGAAGAAAATGAGAGCAAAATTTAGAAAGACATACAGTAAAAATGACCTGACTTAAATAAGCAACTTAAAATAGGGAAAAGTTTATTAAAACTTTCATGAAGAAATCTTTGGATGATTTTAAATTAAAAAAAGTTCTATGGTTTAAATTCTTTGCTCGAGTATTCTGAACGAGATAAAGAAAATGTATCAATTTGTTTTCTCGTTTATAAACACAGCATAGTAACCTTAAAGTAAGGAGAAGTTCATGAAAACTTGTGCAGAGAAAAACAGCTTTTCATGAGAAAAATCTTTAGATGGATTTTAACTAAGAAAGTTTTATGGTTTACATCCTTTGGCTCGAGCATTTTGGGGGAATTAAAGAACATGTAACTATTCGTTTTTTGCTAATGATTATAGTTTGTTTGCAGTACATCAAATTGTTTACTTTTTTACCCCACTAGTACGGGGGTGAGGTGTAATATTATAGAGAGACTTTGAAGAGACACCATAAAATAAAGTATATAATACAGATAAAATATAAGAATAATTGAGAAAAATCGCAAAAAAACGTAAGATAAAAGTTTGAGCAGTTACAAACTTATTGAACACACATTTACATATGTTTTCATCTAGATTACAGACACTCACATCTTCAGTTATTATTATTTACCGAAGCAGCAAAACAGTAAGCCATTACTTATGCTAATGTAATGCTTATAAAGTCAAAACGACCCTGGATCAATAACTCAATTTAGGGAGTTTTGTGATCTCACAGTATATACCATAAGACCAACCGTTGATCCAAAAACTTCGGATAGCATAAGATCCCAGAAATTCAAGGGTGAATGGAAGCATTACAGAACGTGGTAACTGGGGTTTCTTAAAGATCGTATTATGAGCAAATATTTTTCAATTTCATACCCAAAATTCCCCAGATTCCAACCCACTGCAATTTCAAAAAGGTAGAAAAACCCACGAAGCCATAAAATATTATTAATTTATGAAATTATGTATGAAAATAAAATAAAATGATAGTTAAAGATAAATGGTACCGAAAGAAATTAACTACAGTACTTGGCACGGATCTCATATATTTTGGGGCTATTCTATATCAAGTGACAATTTATGTTTTAATAGTAAAATTTTACTTATTCAGAAACTGCGAATAAAATAACAGCTTCTGTCAGAAGAACGTTATGGACCAGTACTGAGCTTACGAAATTGGTATATTTTGGCTCAGGCATTTTGGAGGTTGAAATTTCAAATGTGAGAGATGTTATTTTTAAAAGACACTAGTTTGGATCTCGGCGGACCTACAATTTTCAATAAAATGCATGACTGGATTGGCAACGAAGAATATACTTAATGATAAACGTCAGTGTCCACTAAACCAGCCAAATACAAAGAGACATAATTAAAGATTATGACTTTTAATTAGATATAATGCGAATTCCACAATAAACGTTAATTATATTGATACTGATACTAGTTACCCCAGTATTACTAACGAATGTTGCAAGTTTATTGGACACTCCGTGTATGAAACGAATTTAGAAGAAAAGGAGACCAACAGGTGTAGAATTCGACCATCTAACCTGACTCTTATATAGGTAATAATTAGTGTAGTATATACAACACGTATAGCATAACCTAACCTCTTTGTTGTATTTTAATTTATATTTCGAGTAATTTGCAAATAAAATGCATGACAGGACTGGAATATACTTAATGACAAACGTCAGTGTCGGTGAAACCATCCAAATACAAAAAGACGTAACGCTGTCAATATTCAATTGAATTAAAGATTATGACTTTTAATTAGATATAATGCGAATTCCACAATAAACGTTAATTATATTAATACTGATGTTAATTACCCCAGTATTACTAGCGAATATTGGAAGTTTATGGGACACTCAGTGTATGAAACAAATTCAGAAGAAAAGGAAGCAAATTTGGTGCAATTTAACTTATATTTATTTTATTAGGCTAACAGACAAAGTTTATATGCAGTATAAAAAATTGATTAGCTTTGAAAATAAGCAAAAAGAGTGGCAGATGGAAGGAAAAATATAAAAAGGGTAACGAAGAAATCCTGTATGTTGTTGTTAACAAAAAAGATGTGAGTGCAATAGTTTCACCTTAAATGGAATGCTTGGCATGAGTCGTGAGAAGGAATATTAGCGACCGCATATAATTTTCGCAAACACGCTTTATGTGGCGGCAGATTTCGCATTTATAAGGAATTCAAAGCAAGTAAAACGCATGCATTATGTTCAGGCGGCGGAGCCAAACATTCGTTGACAAAAAGCATTTGATGTATAGTGCAGGCCGGGTATATGGTTTGGAAACAATTGACGCACTGAACTGCATCAACCGACTCTCCAACAAGCAACGCGAGCACCCGGAGCAAATCCCCAGTCTTCCCTTATTATGCGGCCTTTCAAGACTGTAGTAATTAAAAGGGCAGAATTTATTCCCGTTTCTAATTTCTGTGTTCAAACATATTTTCTGTAAATAACGTTACGAATTAATTAAAGCTCCGGCTGACGATAATATCATAAAAATATGAGACTCCAAAGGCCCACATTCCTTTATGAACGTAATAATACACAATAAGCAGGCTCTGCATGGCAAACTAATAAAGATTTTAATAATGAACCTATACATGCCTAGCACTTACAAAAACCTAGGTACACTACAAGGCACAAACGACGCAATAGCCTCCATTCACTTTTTGCCTCTTTTATTTACGTGATATGAAGTATATAATAATAAAACCTTTATTTTTGGCAAAGGGAAAAAATCCATAGTTATTATAAAAAAAGATGAAGTGAAACTAAACAGTAACCCTAGTAACATTACTAGAAAATTGTGTTCATTGAAACGATGAGATTGGAAATAGTTTCTATTACAGAAAATTTTTTAGTTAGACTCCTGATGTACTTAATGTTGTCAGGTAACATTGTCTGCATCAAGACACCCATAAGCTTTTGGGAAATGCACAGCTGAGCTTTTGACAACGCTACAATTCCACATGCAGGATTCGACAGTCAATAAAAGATGAGCGCTGAAATTTGCGAGGCACCTCCGGTATTTTAAACAGAGCCTGTGCGCCTGGGAAGAATTGGAATAAAAAAAAAGAAATCCTTAATTTGAATTGCTAACTGCTTGCAGCTAATTCAAACAGTGTGCACATCCCGAGCATAATATAAATCATTATTAATGCGCTTATTGCAATAGCGTTCTCCTTGAAACTTTTAAATGACTTGTCTGACGTGCTCCCAGATTTATACCTATATCCAAATGAAATGTGGGCTTTTTCGTTATAAATTTTACAAAGGCAGACCTTGGGAAGACGCTGAGTCTCCAGTGGCGTGTATTGGGCAATTTTAGATTTACTTGGTCAACTCAGCCCCATACATTGTCAGAGTAAAACACAAAACAGGGAGCTATTGCCTTAGGTGTAATTAAAGGCTTGACAAGGAAGCATTTGTGCTAGTATTTTGTGAGACATCCCCAAAGCCAACCATAAAAAAGAGTGTGGAAATACACAGACGGATTTAAAATTATATAAAAGGGAGATAACACTTACTCGCTAATGATAATGGCAACATTATAAAATTTGTTAAAAGCTGTTTTAGGAAAAATAGAGACTACGACACCGCACCAATAAGCAAGCTTCTTGATATGACTGAATCAGTACGGTTTAAACGATTATTTCCTAGTATTCGTCCTAAAACTGGCATTGTAATGAAGACTGCGCAATCTCATTCAAGGCAAACGGTAAAGATTCCTAATGTCCATGCTAAGTATGATATTGAGAAGCTTATTTCCAAAATGTACCAAATCCAAAATGTGTTAATTATTCTACTTTGTGTGTTGCCTGGTACATATTATGTTCTTCTACAGTATGGCAAGCTTATTTTGTGCTAAAGTAGACGATTATAATGCATTTTGTGCTAATTATTACCAAATCCATTCTATCCAACCACAAGCATTCGGTATGTCACGTGAAAACAATGTCGACAGTACTCAAAGAGGAAAAACCTTGCTAATATTGAGGGGCGCCTACAAGAAGTTTCTTGCTCAAACCACATTAAAACAGATAAAATAAAAGAGTAACATTTCTACTTAAGAAGATGGGATACCAAATTGAAAATGTACTTTATTACAAGGATGCTTTACAGGGTGCATATGAACCATCATGGGAAGACTCAGAATAAATCGTGGGCTTACTGCCAAAAGTGACCAAATTAGTCTAATATTGCTTCTTCCTACTTGTGCTTATGTGTAAATAAAGATCTAATCGTATTTATTTTCCAGAACGTAACATATCAAAATTTATTCTAAAAAGTACCAAAACGAAAAAACTTTTCGTTATAAAACTGAAATATTCATTCAGAATTGATCAAATTTAAGAATTAACACCAAATAATTTGAAATAAACACTAGTAAAACAGATTAATAGAAAATGCAATTTACGAAATGCTTATTTCACGGTTTTGGCACCTTTTGTGAACATGCTTCTCAATTGTACCGTTATATCGTTCTAGCAAAGGAAAATGCTTAAAAAAAATACCTTTTATCCACTGCTGCAGAACAAWATATTACAAAAACTTATGCAGTTGCTGATGGAGGAGATTCTAAAGGAAATATACGAAAACACAACACTAATTCGGAAAGTTCRTCCACTGTAATAAATACCATTTGAAAACAAGTAAAAAATGGGAATGCCCGTGCGGTCAGTTCTTTCTTGCGACAACAAAATAAGTGTCTGAAGCATACTATTTTTATTTATATGTACTTCTACCGCACGAACTAATAACTGTTTCCAAAGAGGTCCATGGACACTGAGGAATGTCATCAGTGAAAAAATAATTTCCATTTTAAGCCCGCAGATTCGGCTACTTACCACGTCACTGCTGCTACCGAGGGCGCGAAAAACTAATTCATTTTCCATCGTAGCGGCTTAATTGTTTTGAGCAACTCCGATGACATTGTTTTCCAATAAATAATTCCAAGTTTCACTCGGAGGGCTCCGAGGGCGAAGTACGAATTTAATTAGTTTACTGTTCCATTTTATTAGCGGCATCGTCTACATTTTTAAAGGAGCCTGTCGGGACATGGCTCGACGCCCCGTACAACTTTGCTAATCCGACTGACGTCTTCTCCGAGGCCTCGACCACGGCCTGTTTTTGCATCGGACCGCTGATTCAATTGCGTCGACAAAAAGGGATTATTACACGCCGCCCACCGAATCGATGGCAATTATTCCGCATATCGAACGGTATTATTAATCATTATTGCATTACTTGATTGTAAACACGCACATGTGGGGTGGGCGGCCGCGGTTTTTGGTTAAACCAATACACACACGCAGAAAGTAATTGAAACGGCCGTTTGGGATTTAAACGAGCACCGCACTTTTATCCCTTATATAAGCCCGAAACGCAAATACCTGGTGTTATGTGCAACTATGCCAGTTGGATGGGTGTGATCGAGATTTGCATAATTGGCTCATGCAAGCTCGTTTTTACACATGGAAGTTATAGCTAAGCCAAAATTAGATTAATAAGCACCAGTTTGCATTAATTTTATTTAGCTATTACTTAAGATAGAAAAATGGTTGCTTTTGATATTCGTTTCCCGTTATAAATGATACTTTGTGTGCTTCTAAAACCTAATGAATGCTGTACTTGATAATTTATAATAAATTTATTCTTTATTTATATCAATAATAACTACAATAATAATTTTAAAGGGCACCAGTAGCTTGACCAGACAAAGAGAAGCCTGATATTCGAATCTAGATAAGGAGTCGCAAGAAGAAAAGGACCGGAAATCAAATAATGCTGGCAAATCCTCTGGAGCTGTGTTCATCGAATCCAGAAAAATATCTGATTGATTTAACTGCAAGCGAACTACTGTCTATTTTAAAACGTTGTTTGGCCATCAAAAAAGTGGAGTGGTCAATATTTTATATAGTTTTTAATCAAAACAGCCATTTTCTCCGTCTTAGAGGTAAAAACAACGAATAGAAGAACGACGATGTATGAATGCCACCTTAACAATCAAAAGCAACTTCTAAGACCGTGACTCCATCTAGTCAGGAGCTAAAGGAGAACCGAAATAACATCGCCACCCTTGTATATCTACCGGAAACAATTCACGGCGACGATCCAGCGTAAGTAGCATGTAAACAAAACATTCCATTTGTCTACCGATGCGTAGGTAAATTTCATAGTCTATCGGCCTTTGCGCGCGATTGACTGGAACATGCTTCTAAATTCGCTGTGATCTCGGGCTCGTGTTCAGAAATTATTGCTGCAGTTCAATGGATTTACGTGAAACCGCGTACAAACACAGAAAGAGGACGCAAAAGCTTTTCGCCGCTATAATAAAAAAATGTGTTCTCATCTTATTCAAAAGACGGTGTATTATTAGGGGGTAACTTGATTTATTTCGGAGTAATAGAAGCGATATTTTTGAACTAAAAAATGTAAATGAAAATCATCCGCATATACGTGATAATTAGACTTGTATATAACGAAAAAAGAAGTGGTCCCAAAACCCCACCCTAGGATACCCCCATTCTAATCTTTGCAACAATTTAAAAACGTGTAAGTATCTTAGTATAAAAGGACATAACATTATCAATGTTTGCAACGATACACTATCTAGACCTACCGAATCAGAAGTTACTTCCATCTACCCGATCTGGTACTTTTTTCATTGTAGCACTAGTACCAACTGAAAAATATTGATCTACGTCGCCAGTCTCAGAAATATTTCGCGTCGATTACCTCTGATTATTAACGCCGTTGGGCAGGTTCGTCAATCAGGACTGAAAATCAATCTGTAATTCCGCGATAGCGCTCCATTTTGCAGGATGTGCAACTGCCTACGGTGGCACCTTAACAACGACGCGAATGTCGAATTCAGAATGCAGATACCGCCCGGTAGCTTCACGCCGTCGAGAGATGATGTTGCCCGTCTGGCATTACAATAAGCCAAGATTTGTATATTGTACCATGTAACCCATTATAGGAATTCTATACGGTGCGAAGGACAAATAACCTCATTCGGAACAGCAGCATCAGCTCCAAAGAAACGTATCTTCTGAGTCCTTAAGATCATATTCCGACTACTGAATATGACTTTTACGAGACTCGTATTAACATGTGGTAAAAAAATTGCAAAAGATCCTTTTAGATGGCATGCTCCTTGAAGCTGTGGGATCAAGAAAGAAAGGCAACGTTTGTCCCATTTGTAAAATAAAAATCAAAAATGCACGCTAGCAATATATATAGTCGTGTATAGTTGTAGATAAAGTTTATAGTAACTTGTGGAATACCTGGTTTCAAGGTACTGTATACCAGCAGGCGTCATCTATATACCTCATATCATCGAAACTGACCAATCGGTGTTCAAAAATAAGTCGTTTAGCAGTGGGTAATTGTCCTAAAATTATATACAAAGTTTTGATTGATCCTCATGAGGAAGTCCAAGCTACTTTCCAGTGGTGGATGGTGTTTATTGAGGAAGATATAACAACAGTGAGACAAGTCCGGTAATAGCATACGATCGAACTTTTATTCTCACGGGCTACAAAGGAAGCATAAATCTATATCCATTTTACAATTAATTTAGCTTACAATTAATTATTATCATTCTGACGCTATTAATTTGACATCAATATCACTGCCACCTGAACGCTAAACTTTTTCTAAAAAAAGACTGTTAATCATCAGGACATTTATTGGATCTTATTATTTCTAAAATTTCTAATTAATTTAATAATTGACCCTTTTGCTCAATATGTAAAAATCAACATTATTATTAATTTCAAAAGTGTAATCAGTATCTAAAGGATGGTTTGCAACACAGAATAACACAAAAGTATTTAAAAAAATGGTGGAATACGACAGCTATGCTCTCAGGACGCAAGAAATTATTAAAGTACCCCCTGCAAACAGGGATTTGTAAGCCTGGGGAAACATCAAAATGGGGATAATCCAAGCAGGAAGTTAAAATCCTGAAGCGCAATATCACATTAAACTACGCAAAATTCAAGAGCCCCCATGAAACAGCGGCAATGTTGTCAGTGATCGACTCGCAGGAGTCTGGATTTAAGCGTGATTTAGTAGTTAGGAACTCATGTAATATAGTAAGTAATCCCCATTTCCCAACCTCAGCCGCTGCAAACACTTACAAGGCCAAGAAGTTAGAAACTGAATTTTGTCTGAGGCATCCTTCATATGCTTCACATCGGAGTGAAACTCTATCAACTTGTACGTGGGGTTTAGCCCACAGTTTTATACTCTAACGCGTATCAAGTACGAAGAAGACGCTTAGAAAAAGAGTGGTAGGCACCCTATTCCTATCCAAAGGAATTCGAGGCAATATTATATAGGTAATCAACCGACAGGGATCTAAATAGCATAGGGTATTGGAAAATGATAATTTTTGAGATGAACAGAGAATTAAAATACTAAAAGCACAGCGTGCGCCTAATATAATGCACATAAGCAGTATTTCCCATAATAGTTTGGAATAGTTGTAAATATACCTTTATTAAAATTTAGTAGTAAAGCTTTTATAGTTACCAGATAAATGTAAAACTAGGGGGGTATGGCTTAAAGACGTGCCAGTAAAGGTAGAAATTGATGACAACGCATCTTCAGTATTACATATCGTGACAATAGTTCGATCCAACGATATAAAGGATAAAGTGAGAAAATATTAAAGGTATTATTTTATAGCATGTACCTAATATAATAAGGAAACTCACTTTAATACTTACTCACTTAACAATATATAAATAGTTTTAGAAAGCGCGAATTTGTGGATAAAGTAGAAAGTACTTTAAAGCTGAGAGCTTTTTTAATTATGAAAATAAAAATCCTGCAGAAGATGTACCAGTAACGCTAGAAACTGGAAAAGAGGAACGCTAAAGATTTAACCGAACCGTTTTGCATACAAAGAAAAGGGAGACAAAGTAACGATAGTTTCCGTTCCGCCGCATAAATGTTAAAGGAAAAAATATTAAAGGTAATTATGAAACAAAAAACGATGGAACATTAGACAATTTAGCATTTATTTTGTTCTTATTTATGGCCAAGTAAGGTAATTGTGGCTTATACTTTGGATGTTTTTCTTAAATAAAATTTTACGTTACATTTTGGACACTATATCCTCTCTCTCTCGATTTTCTTATTCGCAATTGGCCCAAAATGAGCTGACCCCGTTTCTGCCTAAAATGCACTTAAGAAAAAATTGCATTCGACTTAAACATGTTAATGAGCCACAACGATGGAGGGCAAATACAATTTGGATAAGTTCCACCAATTCCAACGAATGCGTAATCGCAAGACGAAAATGAAAKMCTTGCAGAAGATGTACCAGTAACGGTAGAAACTGACAAAGAGMCCCGCTAAATATTTAACCAAACCATTTTGCATACAAAGAAAATGGAGACAAAGTAACGATAGTTTCGGTTCCACTACATAAAGGTTAAAGGGAAAAAATATTAAAGGTAATTATGAAACAAAAAACGATGGAACATTAGACGATTTAGCATTTATTTTATTCTTATTATTGCCCAAGCAGGGTGATTGTGGCTTATACTGTTTATATGGTTTCCTTTAAATACAATTTTACGTTATATTTTGGAGATTATATCTTCCCACCCTCGATTTTCTTATTCACAATTGGCACAAGATGAACTTATCCCGTTTCTGCGTACAATGCATTTAGGAAAAAGTTGCTTTCCACTTATTATTTTAATAAGCCACAATGATGGGGGGTAAATACAATTTGGATAAATTCCGCCAATTCCAAAGAATGCGCAATCGCAAGATGAAAACGAAAATCTTGCAGATTTACCAGTAACGGTAGAAACTGAAAAAGAGGCCCGCTCAATATTTAACCAAACCGTTTTGCATACAGAGAAAAGGGGGACAAAGTCACGATAGCTTCGGTTCCACCACATAAAGGTTAAATGAAAAAATATTAAAGGTTATTATTTTATAGCATACGCTGGATAGGATAAGAAAGCTTGAGAAATTGAGAATGCCGAACCTTATAATATAGTATTAAATAATAGGTAGTAATTTAGTATAGTATAGTTTATACCTGGTAGTAGTATAGTATAGTTTTCTGAGTAAAATGATGTATCTACAATATATTTTCTTGATATACAAGAGGTTGTGCTTAGCTATATGAAACTTTGTTCATAATTTTTTAGTCAAGCTAATGGCGAATTTCTTGACAAAACAATGAAAAAAGTAAGAAGATGTACTTCAGTCTAATAATTTAACTCGCAATTTATTTGTTGTACAAAAAATTCTACTGAGTACTTAAAGAAAAATAAAAATAAATGTAAATAACGAGAGACTATTTTATATGGTGAAAATAAAAACCTGGCCCTGAACTGATATTCATTTTCAATTTACAGCTTCTGAAGGGATTAAGGATTCATTCCAAGGCATCTTGAGATGTTAACGAATTGTTTTCCTCCCAAGTGAGAAAAAACGCAGATTCGGTGGAAAATGGCGCCAACGCGTGGAAAAATGAGGCGCAGTTAAAAAGGTATACATCATATTACCTGTTACTGACCAGGTTCAAGCTTCATGGGGAGCGGAAGAGTGGATTGCCTTTATTTATCATCGCATTTTATTGCGAGTTATTAATGACGACGCTACCCTCCATTAAATTCGCCGTACATTTCCACTTCCGGGCATATTAAAATAACTGATTTATTATATTTGCTCAGAATGAACCGCCCTTATATGGGTCATTCTTGAATCCATTATAGATTTCCCGGATGGATTTATGCCAAGAGGTATTTAAATGGTTGTATGTAGGTGGGTAGGAGTTTTCCCGTTATCGATTATAGATTCGACGAGCCCTCATGAGATATGGGGGCCATGCATAAAACGCGGACGTGAAAAAATCTAAAATTTATATATTTCCGCACAATTCTACAGATTTTCCCTGTTTTCTGTACGCATTGATCAATTTGTCATGCGTTCATTACTCATTCTGCGAGCGTAAACAAACCATTCGGGATTCCCTTTGGCTCTAGTTCAACTGTTATCAATAACCGCAAGCTAGCCATTTATCCGCTGCAGATCTCTTCTATCAATTTAAGCCCCCGTCACATCAAGCGTCATTCATGATCGGTTACATATCGGTCTCGGAGAACCTCTTGTTTCAAAGACATTCCCTAAAAGCAATATCATCCTTCAAACAAGTGTTAAAAAAGTGCGAAACTGTCAGGGCCTGTTTCCCGCGGCGCCCTAAATTTTTATTGACGACGACATCCCAAAATTTCGTTATACTAAACGACCTCTAGGGCCAAGGCGCCATATATATCAGATTACGCCGTGCAAGCAGAGGTTGAGCTTCATTAACAGAAGCCCACTGATTTTGTTACGCGAAAAAAACAATGCGGACAGAACCAAACAATGGACGCCTGTCTGGCAACCAGCCGATCAAATTTCTAATCAAAAACAAGCTAATGGCACGACAAGGCTGAAACAGTAATTACTATATTGTTCGAAACATTTTTGGACCGTAATATTCGGGATAAAAAGCGTAAGCAAGAAAAACCTTCTATTACAGTTGAGTCATTTTATTTTCATATATAGCAGAATTACGAGAAGTAAAAAGTATAACACTTTAATTAAGAACTACCGATCATGACGTTGGTGAATTATAATACTGATTTTTTTGGGCAGAAGTGAGAAGTTTTTGCCTGAAGTTATCTTAGGCCAAAAAATACACAACAACTGAAGTTGGAGGTTTTTACATATTTCAGAAATGATGGTATGTTTCTTAGAAAATTGATTAATGAAGAATACACTGTTTAAGTTTAATTTAAGCAGCAGTGAAGTTAATTTACTGTGGTATTTTTCAGAAAGAAAGAAAACGAAAAAATAAAGTATAAACCCTGAAACAAATCGTGCTTCTTAATTTATTTCATAGAAAATATACGGGGTTTACCTATTAAATGTATTTCATCCCCAAGGGTAGTATCAGTGCCTCCTGCAGTTTCTATCTAAATCGTTTCAGTTATAATGATTTTGAAAGACACACTGGCAGCCTCTTGCGTAAGCTACACTTACTCTTGATATGCCATACAAATAACAATTTATGCTGTTGCATATCCAGATGGGAATCTTTCAGAATTTTGAATTGTCATATATTAAGCTTGCGGACTAAGCTGCTGATCAATTGAGAAATAGAAATTTT
The DNA here is from genome assembly GCA_025024175.1 of Rhyzopertha dominica. NCBI lineage: Eukaryota > Metazoa > Arthropoda > Insecta > Coleoptera > Bostrichidae > Rhyzopertha > Rhyzopertha dominica. The sequence continues at coordinate 1,226,658 of QCXZ01000086.1, forward strand.
AAACAGCCTTACTCATATAAATGCTAAAACGCTAGGAATAATATATGTAGCTCAAAAGATGGTACAGGCACAAAATCTTGGAAAATAAAAATTATGTGGGATTTGATTCACAAAAAGTCTACCAACCCCAATACCTGAAAATTTTTACGTACATACGAAAAAGTAAGGTTCGCAAAAATTGTTGGAAGTTAAGCAAATGTTACGAACTGTTACAACTGCAGGGCTACACCGCTGCGAAATATAACTGAAAGAGTGAAGAACGATATATATCGTGTGTAAGGTTTTTCGAAATACAGTCTCCCGAGTATAATGACGCAATTAACGAAAACTACCATTTACAAATGTCAAAAGGAAATCTAAAACTGCGCTGCTCCAGCTTAGGGATGCCAAAAATAGTGTGGATTTGTTTGAATTTAATCTGTTTAACCTTAATATATTGATGGGGTTTTATATGCTAGTGTTCAAGTGCTTCAAGCCTAACTTGGAGGAGAAAACATCGATCGCGTTTACCCTTAATCTGACGGCTATCGATGGGTGCGCCTCTACCGTTTATCGATGGCGCTGGATACAGCAGAATGCCGATATTTACAGATGGTTGGACGGCATCGCATAAATTTTTGATAGCGACCTCCTTGTAAAGCTATAAATCTCTATGAATTAGTACGGAAGGGCTAAATTTCTACTGCAAACGCAACTAAGCTGTACAATAAAGCTTTGCTCGACCAACCGCACTATTAAGATAAGTTTCCTCGACAATAGCCAAATCGTGGACTGGAAGAGACAATGGTCAGATGGTCCAATGATTTCTAATGGACCTAATGGGTATCACGGACCAGATGACATACGTTATATAAAGATGTAGAAGAATGCATATGAAATAATTTGTAGAAATGAACCACGTGATGTAAACAATGATAAAGATAAAAGTGGTAAAAAAGTATGAAATTTTGAAATCGTATCATTAAAAATCTCTTTGGAGATATTACCAAAGGTAAACGTAGTCAAAACATATAAAATTTTGCGGTTTAGATATGAATCCAACTCTGAAGCATTAAAATTTCTTTGCAGATATTATTACAGGTGAAAGTTGTAAAAACTTACAAAATTTTGCTCTTTGATTATGAATTTTGAAGCGCATCGAAGGGGTACAGAAGAAAAGAACATGCATATTGAATATTGGACAGTGGAATCAAAAACAATGGTTATCCAAAATAAAGGCGTACAAAACTTTAAAGTTGAAGTATGCATACAACTCTAAAGGACGGAATTATAAGAATAGAAAGAGAATTGGGAAAGCTAAGCAAATGAACATGAACAAATAAAGAAAGTCAGAATAAAGTCAAAAACAGCGAAGCATCATCAAGAAGAAAAGAAGCTAAACAGTATATTACCCAATTAGGAGCAGATCTGTTCCTTGTTAACATCATTCGTTAACTGGCCTGAGGCAATTTTCGAAGTTATATCGAAAATGCAGCTGGAACAAGCAACGCAAGCGACACACAAAGGAATTGTGCAGCATTATAACCTCTAATAACTTTCGCTTTAGCGATTTATTTCAGGGGCAAACAGCCTGAATATTTGATACGACTACGGCACTGGTGCAAAGTAATTGCCATGATACTGGGATAGCGCGGAAGATAAATGGGCCGGTCTCATATTTAAATTGTATTTGTTCGTATCTTTTATGTGCATATTTACAGAGAGGAAGCACAAACCCCGTTTTCGATTCTTTCATCCCGGTACATCTGCATGCACTTACATTATTGCGGCTTACTTCACAACGTACTGCAGAAATCGGCTTCTTCTACAGGACCGGACTGAGTCGACAGCTTGAGAACCAGCAGGGTCGCTCCTCTCCTAACAATATAACAATATTTCACATATTTTCGAAGAAACCTGAAATAACAAATTAAAAACGGGAGTGGAAAGAACTCCAGCAAAGTTCCCGAAGCTGGGTATGCTATCCCCTCCAGAGGTAAATCTTTGAACCCTTCAAAGCCTTAAAAACTTCGTCCTCGGCAAATTGTGAAACGTGAACGGTGTTAGAGTACTTTCAGACACTGATTATATCTACTAATATTTTCCCAATTCAGAAACGAACCATATTAACGAACAAACTAGCCCTTAAGTGGCAGCGGCAATCCAAATCGGCATCGTAAGGGCCTTATTCAGGTGGATAGCCTTCGGAATTCCGATCTCGACCCGCTGAATAGTTGGCACGACTGGGCACGGGGCAGCGACACTGTCTGCCCTTTTGATTAAACTAAAAGCGACAGGATTAATACATGAATTCAACTCAATTATCCCAGTGATGATGTTAATGCTTTATTGAACCCGGAAATTCCGATTAAACCTGGCCGCGCGCCGCTTTCTGCCTACGAGCCGATACGCAGGACATTGTTAATATTTCGGTCGTTGAACAAGGAAATGGAAAGCGGTGGTCCCGGTGCTGCCTGGCGGTGTCTTTTTTCCTTTCCCACATGGAATACGCGTGAAATTCAGGGCAACCTGCAAAAACCTGGAATTTTTTTCAGGCGTGACTTCCGGATAATCCAGGTTTGTCACTGCAGCCAGGTGAGATATCCTTTCGTCGTGCATGGCAATATTTCATGCACGATTAATATGACTCTTTGATGCTATGTTCACCATACAATGATATATATTTCGTTCCGACACGAATTGCTCGTGCTAACGGGGCTAACAACGGACATTGTGTAGTGGATTACAATGCTCCGTTTACGTGAAAAACGATGTAAAATTCTAGTTTAGTGAACGGGCAGAAATAAAGCGATTTGTCGTCTACGTAATCTAAACAAACGACACGCTTTAACAGCGCTATGATTGACTTAAATACCGAGTTTGCAAACATTTTCTTTTAATCCGAACTTGATCGAACAATAGAGACAGCAATTTGAAGGAAAAAAAATCACTTTCGAAAAGATCTACCGAGGAGTCTTCTAGATAATTGCTGACAACGGAGTTGAATATTTTGTTCCAAAAAAGGGCAAATGTGTAAAGTGTGAATTTCACAAATGCTTCTAAGGAAGAGGAAGAGAATTTAAAAAGAAAATACGACACACATATACAAAGACCTTGCCAATCAGAAAAGAGCCAAGTTAAAAACAACATCGTTGGAAATGCTAGTGAATGTTTATAACCTACAGACTGTTCTACAGTGTCCTAAAGGCGATTTGTGCAATCTTTATTATACTTGAAAGCTCGATGTGCTAAATTTCGCTTTAATAAAATTACCGGTTCCCCACAAGGAAGGGTTGGTAACGCCGTAAATTGCCAACAGATGTCATGGTGTTGCCTACAATTATAATTCTCGCATAGTTTCACTAAAAATTCAATTTTCATTCTGCTAAATGCTATGTCTGGTTTGAATCAGAGGATAACAAAGATGTTTGCGAAACTGAAACATGCATTTTTAAATACGTAGCGTTTGGTGCAAAAGTGTATGAAGGACTGATAAAAACAAGATTAAATGATAAGCTCGAACTACACTTACATGAAGCACAAAGCAGGTTTCAATGGAGTGAAGTGCACAGGACGATTAAACAAATGGTCGAAAAGACAAGAAGAGACAAGGAACCTGTTAGATGTTTTATAAAAGACACTGGATGACATCCGTAGACAAGTGGTGTGGGAAAGGAAATTACATGTGGTAAAGCTCATAGAATATGCATCTGCAAACGATCTAATGATCTTTACAGAAAACTAAGAGGGGTGGATATTTTGGATCCTTCGAAATCGTCAATTACTTAACTCAAAATCGGACAATCCGTTGTCAGTTTTTTCTGCAAAAATATGGGTGAGTTGCAGAATATGTATATTGTGTTTATATATATATTAGAAGAGGACGTTAGAGGACATGTAATATTTAGGGCCCACACGCTGAAAATTGAAAGCTGCATTAGTTGGCAGCTTGAAGGCCCTGTTTCACGGCATCCATTCCGCGGGTGAGGCACTAGAAAAGTATTGCAAGACAAATCTCCCGGGTATCATTAAGCAGAGGTCGGAATAGTTCGGTTAGTCGAGTTTACGATAGCAATTCCCGTGCATATCTCCACAGTAATAAAACAGCCTGGTAAAACATCCGGCTGTTTTTTGTCTTCGATTTAAGCCATTATTCGGTAAACATGGACACGGTCATTTATCAAGGGAATCGATTTTAAAAAATGGACCGTCCACTTCAACTTTCGGCAATTCACGAGCAGGACGGGGCTAACACAAAAACCCCTGATAGATGTCAGCACAATCTAGCGTGGCGAACGCAGTGTGATAGTCGCCTTAATCACAGCTGTCCGGGATAACGAGCCGCCGTAGTAAATGTTGGCTGCCCAGTGTACTACTTCGAACGATTAAACGTCACCCCAGAGACACCTACGCATCTTTTCTACAAGTTGCCGAGAAATGGACTTTTTAGGCCGATCCTTTTAAGTGTAATTAGTTTTAACTTACCGGAAGATAAATGAAACAGGAGCGACAAATAGCGTTCTTAATCGGGGGGACATGCATTTCCTGCGAGGGGGTAACCACAAAGAAAAATCTGGGCTACTGAGTTTTTTGCTTTTGCATTGGAGAAAATATCGTCTCTCACTTGTCGAAAGTTCCGGGAAAAACTTTAATTGCGATTTTATAGGAAGCTTTTCCGCGATTACATACGGATTACATTAAGACTGCGCAAAGATTACACAGAGATTCACGAGATTACATAATGATTACAGGATACTCAAACATTAACAGTTTAGGATTACCTGTGCGGTTATCCCCTCATTATGAGACTGAAACTCATACTGTAAGGAACGTACTTCTCTTTTTAAAATGAACCTTATGTGAAATGTATAACGGAATCCTTTACTCTTCGGAGGACGCCCCCACGTGGAACAACGGGAATAGATATCAACGCAGCGCGCGAGAACGGGGACGCGCTAAACAAAAAACAAACTTGAACTAGCATTTCAGATTATCCTTCAAGCACCGCAGCTACGGGTGCCGACACGTTTCACCCCCCAGTGTATTTTTCAGCGAGGCATTTCACTGACATAGAAAATATGTAAATTAAGATTTGTTTTTAGCGTACGAAATAACTGACAACACGAGATTTTCCCGGCGTTCATGTCGTGAATACAAATGGGCAGGTATTTTTAAATCCACCGTTTTATGGAACAATAGTCGCGTTCGCGAGGCGCAAGAAAGAGTGCGCGACTCACGCCCAGCAGCAGGCCCTCTTTCGGGCATTAGCTGACAGGCCCTCGAGACAAGCACCGGCTCGGAGTCGTCTAAAGAAACAGGAGCTGCATCAACGCGGGCAAAAGAAATCATTTTATTGTGGAAGAGGCCATAATCCTTACGCGAGCAGTTCGGGACCAGCTTCTCTAAAATTAAAATTAATTAAAATAATTTTTGTTTATCATTACTAGATAACCGTATAACCCCATAAACAAGATCAAAAATAATACATAACTCTCAGAGACATACTTAAGCCAACATTACAATATATGAAGTTTCATCTCTGTGCTCTGTCCCTGACCTATTTGTAATTGTAGAGTGTTAACAGATATAGGCGTAGGAAACTCATTATAAGAGCTCATTTTGAGCTAATGGCGTGAAACCATAGCTAAAATACAATAGATATCGAAACCAGACCAAAAAAATGACAGTCACAAGCTACAGAGATTATATTTCATACACGTCATTTCATAATGTTGTGACAAATTTATTCCTGCGTTTATAGCGTTTTGCTTATGTGACAATCATCCTTTTCACTTTTGTAACTATTTTTTCTGCGTCCCTGGTAAATAATGCCATTTCATTTTTCTTTTTCGTAGTAATTCTTGGTGAAAACAGGTTTCATTTCATTGTAAAGGAGGATCTACAGCAACTTTCAAAAGTATACTAAAAAGAGATCTTCTAACCTGTCGAGAAATTTTCGATTTTTTATTTAAACAAAATACCATGCTGTAAATCTCATTTATTAGTGACAGTTCTGGTATCCTCTGATGTTTAACATGCTTATATCGCATTGTTTGTTTAGAATACTTAATATCGCGCCGCGAAATGCCTCCGCACATAAAAATAATTAAAAGGTAAGCTTGCCGGGAAAATTTAATTCGCTCTCGGAAGCAATCAAGCCGATCGAAGTGAATGTTACCGCCTTTAATCCCCTTGTTAGGATGTAGACGGCCATACTGTAGCATCCCGAACAGCAAACGGCGTACTCAGCGTTATAGTTAGCTTATGTTTATTATTCTATAGTCATCCTAAGTCTTGAACATGATGCCCTTATTAATTGCTTCACATCCCATTTCGTGTCCTCACCCCATACACAGCCATTCATATTGGGCAAATGGTGCAGCCCAGGCGGAAAACCTTGTTTAAACAAGCCGATTGTACGCCTGGATAATTGATTGTTTCCGTCAACTGTACACATGCACGGAGCGTGGGCAGATAAACATTTAGGCGCTGTCGGGAAATTTTTGTTTTACGACGGATAAATCTGCTCGGTCGAGTAGGACGAAAATTTTTTATTTTCGACGTGGACACATGTCTTTCTTTTCGTTTTCTGTGCCTACTACCTTAAAAAATGCTACCATTAATTTCTCTAATGTTTTAGCTTCTCGATTGATGAACATTTCCAATTTTGTTCAAATATTTACGGAGGAATTGAAAAAGATGAAGGGAAAACTTCTTCAGTTAAGAAAAAGGTGCGAACCTTCAGTAGAGTTGCCAGATTATTCTCATTGGAAGAACTTCAGTAGCTATTTCTGCTCTGAAAGCCCGCAAAGCTGCTGGTTTTGATGGTTTTTGGGACCGAATACTAACAATATTTTAGATACATGTACTCTTCCAAGTTTCTTTCAGAAAGCGACTCCTGTTTTACAGCCTGGAAAAGCTCCAAATTAAGCAGGAAGTTACCGACCCATTGCTCTCCTGAGTGTCTACTACAAGTTACTAGAGAAATTACTCTACCAGAAAATAGGATATATTATTGAAGACTCACTTCTGGAGGAAGAACAGAAGTTGCCGTGAAGTCTTGGGTCTAACAACATATGCCGAAGCTGGTTTCCAGAAACGATTGAAAACTGGAGTACTATTCATAGACTTATCGGCGGTAGAAATAGAAATAGTAGAATATATAATAGGTATTATGTCCAATAGGTTTTAGCAGTAAAGCAGAACTGAATATACAGAATCTTATCTACTTTAGATAAGGATTTTGTCCTGACCTGCATTACAACAGATATTCATTTTTCTTGAGCAAGAGCTTTCAAATTTCTTTGCCAAACACAGCCCTTACTATTGCTTGTTATTCTAATACATAAAATCCATTTTGATACTGAATATTGTTTTTGCTTCTAGAATGCATTATGTTAATAGTACCAGCCCAGTAAATTTCTTCAAGATATCTCTCGTTAATTACAGAATAGCAATTTTACGATGTCGCAAACCAACTATCAAGAAATCGCGATGGGTAATCGGTTTTATGTTGCGAGGGAAACTTTGGCCGCACACGTGTCAAATTCTCCCGGCGAAAGAACTTCCCGTCATGTTCGCTGTCAATTTTCCTTTGATTGTTGATAATTGTTTTACAGGGAGCACGCGAGTTTTTGTTTTCGCACTGCGTTATTCAGTTATCGAAGTACAGAACGGCGATAACGCAATTTTTCGGCATTTAAGCGAAACCGCCATTAAAATCCGTCAGCGATTTTTGCCGGTTTTGTCAGCGTTTTACGCGGTCTAGTTAATACTGTATTAATTTTGAACTTCACTCTGGAGGTATGCTCCGCGTCAGAGGAAGAGAGCCATAAAATCTGTTTACACCACTTTGGTATTAATGTGCATCGTAACTACTTAAAAAGTTACGAGCTGTTACACCACGTTCTAATGCGATACAAACGCAGAGGCGTATTCAGATGGCTCTCTTGAAAGACAGCCCGAGAGCGAAGCAATTTAAGCAATATACACAAGCCTCTTAAAAGAGATGCAGTTGGCGGAAGTTTTCTAAAAGAAAAAAATATAAGCAAGAAGTTTATTAGAATATAATAAGCGCCCGTTTGTATGTAAACGTCCCAAAATTTTATTCATCCATAACACAAATGCTGTTTTTTAGCCGAAAGGCACCCTACAAAATTCGTGGTGCCCGTATTTTATGCAGAGCCACTTGCTTATGAATGTAAATATATCAGAAGGCTTTGATATAAATTGGATTTGGATGTGTTAGATATTCCTTTATTCGAATGGCATTTGTTGTGCTAAAACAAGAACCCTGAATTTTAGGGTCGTTTTACAATAATGAATTTAAACTGGAGTAGCCAGCTTAAAATACAGAAATGAAGTTTTCCGGCTGCAAGAAGTGTAAAACTTGCCCAAAAGAGTAAACTAAGTATGAACACGTCATAAAATGTCAACTCGGTTACGGTTAGCGAGAACGCGGATTCATTATGAGCGATTATTTTAATGCATATCAGAGAAAACGTATTTCACAGTATGCCTGGGAGACCTAACGTGCCCGGTGGTGGCTGCACCGCGACATTCCCGCATTCGCAAAATGTGCACGGCCATAAATTTCATAATTAACCCATAGCATCATTTCCGCACAGAATAAATAAACAGGAATCCGATTAATTAAACATTTATTCCCAGACAAATTACCGAGAGATATTTGTATCATGCGTGACGACCGGGTGGACGCATCGTTCAACGCGAAAAAATCAAAAAGAGACTAGCACCTAATGCCTTTAAACGCTGCGCTATTATTGCTGCACGCAACGTTGGTAATTACGTTTTAAGCGCCGCATTAGTATGAACAACCCGTGATTAAGTTTAAGTTTAAATTGGCCAGGGGTTCAAAACAGTTCTTTGCTTTCTTTAGGTGCCGCAAATATAACACATTCAACTTATAAGCAGATCATTTAAACCTAATAAGCTTTAAAAGGCACTCTCCTACAGTACCTGACGCCAAGCTTCAACCCATTTAGAGAGAAATACAACACATCAAATATGTCGGTTTTAAGAAGTTAGATTATGATTTTGATAGAAGTTAACTTGCCAATATTACTAACATTCGAAGTGCCGCTGAATGTTTCCAGGGTAACGTAATTGTAGTACCTTCAAGTTGAAAGGCAAGTTTTGACATCAAAATTTTACCACGACCAATATTAAATCAAACAGGAAATTAATCATGCGCAATTTGGCAAACTTGGCACAGCAGCTAAATGTTTACAGGGTAATGTAATTTTAGGAAGTACCATAAAAATGACAAACAATTTTAGACCTCCTTAAATTCTTCCACGACGAATATTAAATTAAACAGGACATTAATCACGAGGAATCTGGCAAACTCAGCATAGAAGCTTAATTTCTAATAGGTAATGTAATTCTAGAAAGTATCTTCAAATGAAAAAGTAATTTTCAAGACTAATATTAAATTATAGAGTAAATTAATAAAGTGCAATTTGGCAAACTAGCCATAAAAGCTGAATTTCTAATAGGTAATGTAATTGTACAAAGTACCGTCAAATTAAAAAGCAATTTTCGGCGTCCTCAAAATTTTACCACGACGAATATTAAAATAAATAGGAAATTAATCACGCGCAATTTGGCAAACTCGCCATAAAAGCTGAATTTCTAATAGGTAATGTAATTGTGGAAAATACCGTCAAATTAAAAAGCAATTTTCGGCCTCCTCAAAATTCTATTACGACGAATATTAAATTAAATAGGAAACTAATCACGCGCAATTTGGCATCTCAGCAAAAAAGCTGAATTTCTAATGGGTAATGTAATTGTAGAAAGTACCTTCAAATTAAAAAGCAATTATCACGACTAATATTAACTTAAAAAGTAAAATAATCACGTGCAATTTGGCACAGGAAGGTATCTTCAAATTGAGAAGCAATTTTCGAAATCCTGTAAAGTAATGTAATGTAATAATTGCATAGGGCATATTCAAATTAAAATCATTTAAATTCTACGACAAACAAGTTCCTGGCAGATGGCTGAAGAATATCTTATAGGCAAATTGAATGATAAGACTTAATTTAATCATTTTGACAACCCTCTGAATATTTAAGCCCCGCTAGAAAATTAAAAATTCGAGAGACTGGATATGATACTCGAGTATGTACGTCATCATTTTGCGCCCCATAAATTAAAAAGCTGCAACTTCCTGCCTTGTATCTAAATGCCCGTAAAGCCTCCTCACGTATCCGCCCTCGAGAAAAGAGGGAGGCCACAATAATAGCGTATTATCTAGTTGAACGGGTAACTTAATTACGATGGAGAAAACGCTACGAGAGATCTTTTAAACTGTGTTTACTTCGATTCAAAGCAGCTTGTGCTATACCCCTAATAGCACGTTAAAGATATATAGGTACTCGGACCCCTTACGGGAAATTAATGAATTTATTTTGGGACGATACAATGAACTTTTATGCCCTTTGTGCGAGGGACTGGCTCTTCTAACGACTTTCCTCTTTTTCAGGTGAGCGAACGCCATCTAGTAAAGGGTTAAAACAGGGCTGGCGTAAGTATATTTTGGGGAATCACCTTGACTGCATTTTTTAATCCAGAACTAATTAAACGAGATCGGGAAAAATTATAATCTAACATGTATTCCCAGTTCTTGAATTGATTTGATAATTTGCTGGAAAAATTTATCAACGTGCTGTAATTTTAATTCAGACATCAAACATCTAAAATCCAATAAGCTTTCTGCACTAGAGCTGATGATATGAAAAAACTAGATGTCGATAATTTTAATATCTTAAGGAGCAGTATTAAAGGAAACGATGAAATGAGATTTCAAATAAAATGGGAGTCTTCCTGCAGCGGTACAAAATATGTTTGTTGATTTACTTTAGCGGAAAAATGAGATCTAATTTCTCGTTGCAATGCAGAGCAACCTATAAATAAATAAATAGAGACATTGATTTACAATTTGATTTATTTTAGTGGTAATTTTAGAAGTTACAACTCCTACTGCTAGTGTCGTGTTGTTATTGTCATTACTACAAGAATACGAATACATTTCAGTGGTAATTTTTTTCAAGTTAGATCCCATTGGTACAAAGCACTGCATATCCGCTTTTGGACACATATGCTGTGGGTTCGAATCCCACCTTAAAGGCAAGCCTTGTGTTATCTTGTAATTACTGCAAAAATATATAAATATATTCTAGTGGTAATTTTTGGAAGTTAGATCTAATTGGTACAAGGCACTGCATATCCGCATTTGGACACAAATGCTGTGGATTGTTGTGTTGTTTTTGTAATTACTATAAAAAATATAAAAATAGTGCTGCTTCTGGAACTTCGCTGGCTAAGGGGGGTAAAAGTTGTATTGCACGCCAAGGAGCTACAGAAACATTTCCGCATTGGATACAAATGCTGTAGTAGGTTCGAATCCCACCTAAAGGCAAGAGTTGTGTTATTCGTGTAATTACGGCAAAAAATATAAATATATTCTAGTGATCATTTTTTGAAGTTAGATCCCATTGGTACAAGGCACTGCATATCCGTATTTGGACACAAATGCTGTGGATTGTTGTGTTGTTCTTGTAATTACTATAAAAAAAAATATAAAAATAGTGCTGCTTCTGGAACTTAGCTGGTTAAGGGGGTAAAAATTGTATTGCACGCCAAGGAGCTACAGACATCAATGTCCGCATTTGGACACAAATGTTGTAGGTTCGAATCCCACCTAAAGGCAAGAGTCGTGTTATTCTTGTAATTAGTGCAAAAAATATAAGTATATTTAGTGATAATATTTGGAAGTTAGATCTCATTGGTACAAGGCACTGCATATCCGTATTTGGACACAAATGCTGTGGATTGTTGTATTGTTCTTGTAATTACTATAAAAAAAAATATAAAAATAGTGCTGCTTCTGGAACTTAGCTGGTTAAGGGGGTAAAAATTGTATTGCACGCCAAGGAGCTACAGACATCAATGTCCGCATTTGGACACAAATGCTGTAGGTTCGAATCCCACCTAAAGGCAAGAGTCGTGTTATTCTTGTAATTAGTGCAAAAAATATAAGTATATTTAGTGATAATTTTTGGAAGTTAGATCTCATTGGTACAAGGCACTGCATATCCGTATTTGGACACAAATGCTGTGGATTGTTGTATTGTTCTTGTAATTACTATAAAAAAAATATAAAAATAGTGCTGCTTCTGGAACTTAGCTGGRTAAGGGGGTAAAAATTGTATTGCACGCCAAGGAGCTACAGACATCAATGTCCGCATTTGGACACAAATGTTGTAGGTTCGAATCCCACCTAAAGGCAAGAGTGGTGTTATTCTTGTAATTAGTGCAAAAAATATAAGTATATTTAGTGATAATTTTTGGAAGTTAGATCTCATTGGTACAAGGCACTGCATATCCGTATTTGGACACAAATGCTGTGGATTGTTGTATTGTTCTTGTAATTACTATAAAAAAAAATATAAAAATAGTGCTGCTTCTGGAACTTAGCTGGTTAAGGGGGTAAAAATTGTATTGCACGCCAAGGAGCTACAGACATCAATGTCCGCATTTGGACACAAATGTTGTAGGTTCGAATCCCACCTAAAGGCAAGAGTCGTGTTATTCTTGTAATTAGTGCAAAAAATATAAGTATATTTAGTGATAATATTTGGAAGTTAGATCTCATTGGTACAAGGCACTGCATATCCGTATTTGGACACAAATGCTGTGGATTGTTGTATTGTTCTTGTAATTACTATAAAAAAAAAATATAAAAATAGTGCTGCTTCTGGAACTTAGCTGGTTAAGGGGGTAAAAATTGTATTGCACGCCAAGGAGCTACAGACATCAATGTCCGCATTTGGACACAAATGTTGTAGGTTCGAATCCCACCTAAAGGCAAGAGTCGTGTTATTCTTGTAATTAGTGCAAAAAATATAAGTATATTTAGTGATAATTTTTGGAAGTTAGATCTCATTGGTACAAGGCACTGCATATCCGTATTTGGACACAAATGATGTGCTTTGGATTCCCACCGAAGAGCTGACGCTGTGCTGATCATTTGTTGTCTTAAATTAGTATTAGTTTCCAATCTGGATTAAATTAGCGTTTGAATTAGATACAAAAGTGTCAAAATTAGGCATGACCCTCTCTACGACACAGCTCTTGAAGTATGCAAGGAACAAAGTTGACTGTCATGGCAACGAAGTAACTGTCTCCTAAAGATATTGAACATCAAGATGTGGGAAATAATTTTTTATACAGCGTGTTTTCAGAAGTTACAGGCATTATTCCAAATATAAGAGCAACAAATGTCAGCATTGTTGAAATTATTATTCCTGTTCGATAGTTAGCAGCACAGAATGTAGATTTTCGCCTGGAAGCAGCGCGCTGTGAAATTTTCAGCAGAAAGAAATTCGAGAACGCCGTAGCCGCATCTTGGTCATAATTCCGCGACATGCACTTGTATACATAGCCGTTTCTTTCCAGGATTTAAATATAGGATCGCGGCCGTAAAATTCTCCCATTCTATCATTTAAATTGCAAGCCACATTCCTCTGTAAGCAATTTGTTCGCGTACGAGCGCCGAAAAAGGCGCTGATAAATGTAGTTTGCTGTGTGTACTGCCGCGAAAAGATTTGCTTTCTTTACAATCCCTCGCAGACGGCCCGAACACAACGAAATATGTTTTACTTAACACTTTGCGAGAACGACATGGAATTGGTAACTGCCAGCGAGCTGAATAAACCGGAATGCTCCGCATTCCCTAATAAAATACGCCTCTCAATCTCCCTAGCAATGTGACGTAAACAACCTATAATCATTACCGTAGTGTGTGATTTTCGACGCGTAGGAACGAACATTCCGCGCGTAAGCCATAACAAACAACTGCTGCCGCGTTTCGTCTGAAGGGACCCCCCTTTACGAGCCATTTTAAAAGCTGACTTTTGTTCCACCTGCACTAAACATTCCTGCCTCTGTCACCACGCCAGGGACTCCCACAAACCATCACCAACCARACATATCGGGTTAATGGATGGGTAATTAAAGGGAAGAGAGCACTCGTTCGACTCCGTCAATCAATTTTGTCGTCAATACCGCCTCATCACGGCCAAGAAGTACCAACAGTTATCGGGCAAAACAGAAGTTTCTAGGGAGAGGAAATGGAAAAAGATACTTTGGAGAACTTAAGTCTACGTCTTCTCCCAATTTATAAATGGAGGAATGGAAAATAGTTATCACATGTATTGATGAATGATGATGGTATTCTCCATATGAAAAAACTTAGCCATATACGCGACCACAAATGAAATTATTTACAAGAAACATTTTCAGAAGCAATTCAAACAAGAAGTAAAAAGTTGCGAATAAAGCCGCTGCACATCTCTTTGGGGAAGGGCAAGATGGGGGTGGTAGAAAGCGGCACGTTTTTAATATTTAATCGCCAAATAAAAGTTTGCGGAAATAAATAATTCATAGCCCAGTATAATTAGATACTTCCAGCGGTGAATAAACCAGTCCACAGAGGCGACAAAGACATGCAACTGCGCAGCGGCTTTTGTTTTGGTAAAAAGCGGCAATTTCATATCAAAAGCAATGTTTTCGTTGTCGAACCGACCTTTGTTATGCTTTTGGAAACGCCCGCTTAAAACAGACATTTGTTGTAGCTGTTTGCCTTATTCATTATTAGGTTTAGGTGTCGTTTACTCAAATTAACTATGTCTGCTACAATTATACTAATCCTTACCCCATTTGGTCGTTTCTCTTTGGCATAAGAATTAAAAAACAAATGCTCCAAATATTGTAGTAGTCATACACCACAAAACACAAACATTTAAGGTAAATTTGAAGACCTCAATTGAAGGTGTAAAATTACTTAAGCTTAAGGCAAACACTTGCCCCGCTAAAATATCACGCTGGGGTGAGTGTGTGGTAAACAACGGAAGTAAGTATGTAGAATAGCACACACTTACCCCTAATACTAAAGTTGGTAAATATTAGTTATCATTTAGATACTTAACCATGGTGGGAAGGTGTCAAAAAAGTCAACTAAAGCAAGTGCCTACACCAGGCAAACCCTAAAAAAAGCTTTGGAGGAGATAAGAAGGGGTACAATAAACCCAGTATGGGGCACACAAAAATACAACATTCCTACAATGACAATGAGTTATCATCATAGATGAAAAGCTCAAGTATGGCGAGAAGCACAGCATTAAGTTAAGAAGAACTGTACTGTACGTGGGAATTTCTATTTTTTTCTGATGCTGAACTTTTTTAATTTCCAAAAGTTCTAAAAGGTTTAGCTTTTTACCTTTCCTTTCGCAAAATAAGACTTTCATATCGCTTAGATGAAAATCTAAATCTAATAAATACTTTGGTTCCTTGTGTCTCAAACACACAATAGCTTTGATAAACATCAAAAATGTAAATTTTCTAGTTATAATGTAATTTTCATCAGTAAGCTAACCCACGAAGAGATGCCAGCGATTGAAATGTGTTTATTTAATATTCGCTTTGGCACTATAAAGTCCCTACCGTTCTCTCGACGTACAAAGGAAATCCATTAAATTGGTATACTACGTTTTGTTTTGAATAACTAAAATCCGCTAAACGGATGTCTTTAGCCTGCTTTGCGTTTGCTCTCGAGAGGTGTTATGTATAAAACGGTATGAAATTTTAACACGAAGCATTTAAAACCAGATTTAACGAAGAACGTAATTTGATTCAGTGTGCTCCGAGAAAGGAAGCAATTTCACGTTAATTAACCAGCATCAATACATCGCGCTGTTTCATTAACATCAGCGACTTTTCGTTTATGCCTGTAGCGAAATAAACAGCAATGTAGCTAATCAAATCACAGGACTATAGTGTCAAACCCGGTTAAGCTCAAAAAGCTGTAAAGTCAGATAAATAATCGGATTTGAGTAATTATACCCACGCGAGCAAAGAAAATAGCCAGTAGGCATAAATGTATTTTTCCAATCATAAAAAACGGTGAGTCTCACGAAAGAATACCGTTTGGTATATTTATAAGGGCTAACAACTTTTGCTTTCATATTAGTATGTTGGCTCGGCGTGCGTGCTCAAACGCTAGAAGAAATATGGGCCACCTCCCAGTTCACTTTTCTCCTAAACCTGGCATGATATATCTGCCACCCTTCAAACGTAAACTGAGCAATGTATTATGGCAAACTTTCAGAAAATTAAAATTGCCGCCCCGAAATTTATGGGCGCACCAATTTGTCCGCACGAAAAAGTTTGCTGAAAGTGCAAAGTTTCTGGCAGACACCATTAATTAAGTAATTACTTAACGATACATGGCAATTGTCGACCCCAACTGTTGACCAGTCGCATAAATATGCCCGCTGCGCGCCGGYGCCGCAACCAATTTTCGGCAAAGTGCGAATGACGATKAAAAAGTCACCAGCATTCTAGTTATAACTGCGCATTTGATTCAGTTTCGGTTCGCCCCGGATAATTAATTCTGACCGTACGAGGTTGCGTCGATAAATTCCAGGATGAATTCTCCCATGTACACGATCTCCCAGACGTGCCGAACAAAAGGAAAGAG
Organism: Rhyzopertha dominica; assembly: GCA_025024175.1. NCBI lineage: Eukaryota > Metazoa > Arthropoda > Insecta > Coleoptera > Bostrichidae > Rhyzopertha > Rhyzopertha dominica. Next base: position 1,243,204 of record QCXZ01000086.1, read on the forward strand.
TTCTATCGACGCTGATTCAGAATCCGGAATTCGGAAGTAAGTCAATACGGGCCACAGTGATTCAATTAATGTAATAAAGGATTCCATATTTAATTAATAACATAATATAAATTATAAACGCTGGAAAGAACTATTATTATTATTATTCTTGCCAAGTAGAAAACCATTAACAAATATAAATAGGGTTATAACAGCTGCACAAGATTATATCTTGTCTGTGTAGACCTGGCACTTTCTTTTACAAATTCTCAGTTTCGAGCCTCAAATCAAATCTTGACACCCATTCTTAACTTGATGAAGTAAGCGTTCCAAAGCACTGAACTAGTGTTAAAGACGACCACAGAATTTGGAGACCTCATACTGCTACCGACAACACTTTTTCTGCTATTCTCCCACATCCCACGTGTACCCCTCACATGGGTCTTTCAGATTTAGTTCTGTTCCTCTAGTGGAAAGGAGAATTTCGTGAATGACGGCTTACTGACTTGGAAGGATAAAAGCCCTGCAACAGCATATGCATTCCAACTGCTGAAACATCTTGACCAAAATGGCGTATAGCAACGTGTCTTGGATATACAAAGGGAATATATGAACAATTATATTGCATTTTTTAAATCTACGTTGGGAGCAGTGTTTTTGTGTGCAGAAATTTTGACATGAACCTCGTGAATACTTTTTTCTGCAAAACAAAGAAAAAACAAGATCATGAACATCAGAGAGTTCCTCCTGGATGTTCTAAAAATCGTAATTAAAGAAACAGATGACGATCTAAACGTAAGAAAAGTGGACATCGACCTTGTCATTTTAAATGATATAAACTGTAGTGAAAGAATACCCAATTAGAGATACTGCTTCGGTATTATGTGAAAGATTCAAAGTCATCACCACTCAGTGGCATTTTCAGTAAAAGTTTTCAAGATATCGGGCTTATTCATTCCCACMTTTGAACAAAGGAACCATCGTTGAATCCTTAAACCACCAATAAGCGTCCACAAAATTCGGCGTTCAGCTCGCGGAGGATCACGACAGTTRAACGTTTTATATACATCATGACGATGTCTGGGGTCCATTTAAACGACGTTTTACGTCCTAATATAAAGGCAAGTGGTTTAGCAATTTATCCGGGTGGCCGTTTTTAAGAGGCGCGCTGAAAATTTTCAGGTGCTGGTCCCGATTTCCAATCCGCTCCTCAGGGATGGTGGCCCTGCGGCGTTCTGGGGCGCGCAGTATTCGACCGCTAATATACTGACGTGTCGGCTTGCGAAAATGGGAAAATTAGCGCACAGGAGACCGTAGTATCGCAGTCGTGCAGTCCCGTCCTGCCATAATGATATTCGAAATAATTTAGAGCCCGCTGTTGGTCCGATATCATCGTTAAACAATGCGCGTCTGTCGTGATAGATGGATCTCCGCAGGGTTAACATAACCTCGCATTTTCTGCATAATAACGCCGGCTGGATGTAACCATATTTGCATCGAGGGCCCAGTGACAGGGGGCGGCGCCCGACCGGACGCCGACGACGCCAGGGACGCTCCGCACACCCACACTACCGCGTTAATGTGTACCGAACCGTTTAATTGCCCCGGACTGCATTCAGGGGGAATTTTAGGTACAAAACTACACACACCTCTATCAAGGCTTAGTAAGGAGCCTCAGCAAATAGAATCGACGACCTATCAGAAAAAAAGGTGTTATTGCGAGCTATGCTTGCTGAAATTCAATTCTTCTTTCAAAATACAGATCATGTTTCTCGAAGAAGTCCATAATCTCTTGTTTTCGACTGCCTCTATTTGGAATTTTATTTTTTGTATCGAATGGTAGCCGGCGTTATCCATTATTATCACATAAGTACATTCTCCATTACTTTATTCCGAAACCAATTCATAAACATATCGCCTGACATGTCATGTCAATGACATGTCAATTGAGGAACGTTTTATATTTTTGCGCTTAATGGTAAACAATTTTTAATCCATCTCTCCTTTGATCCTGCGTACAATATAATAATACAGTGCCCTTTGCCCACTGGCACATCTTATACACACTTTTCTGAATTATCTACCCAACCCTTTTTTACTGTATCATACGAATTCAACCGTTTCGTCTAGATAGATTATCGGTCTACCTTCGTTCCTAAACTTTTTGATTTCGTTCAAATAATTCATTCTCCATTCGCTAATCCTGGGCGGTTCCATTAAAACGAGTCTTTTATTTAACGTTTTGTGATTAAAGCAAACTTTATTGGAGTAACAAATTATACAGTAAAAGAAATCGATAACTCCAGAGTTACATATCTCGTTTTATGGGATTTCATTTAAGCAGTAGGCGCAAATATTTATATAAATTTAAGTATATTCTTACCAAAGATGTAAAACATAAGGTGCAATCTATTGTTGTTAGTTTATTTTATTTTCGTATCATGTTTACTACACCAAAGAATTCAAATGGTTCAAAATGGTTAGTTACAATCATGATCGATATTATCATATAATTAGAGAGTATGTACATAAAATAGATTTGAAGTGTTTGCATCTATTTGGATGTGCACTTTACAAAATTATGAGTGAATTAAACTTTCGACATGATTGATGAATAGACATGAAATATTTAAAACGTTTAGCAGGTCATGGGTAAAGTCAAAAATGATGTATTCAGGGAAAGATGAAATATTTACAAAGGTCACAGTGGGGACATATATAAAGACTAAATACAGAGATAAATCAGTGCTGTGTAGGAGGCCTAAGGAGAGAAGGTAAAAGAGTTGGATATCCAAAACCAGAACTATAGAATATGCATTATTATGCTAAAAGTTTTGTTCTATTGTCTCTTCGTGCTTTTTCATACAGCTGAAACACCTGTACGCAGACAATTGCAGTATTCTCCAGTACCTGATCTTTTTAAAGTTGCCCTAGAGCTGTAAAACTTCCGAGAATTCCCCTTTACAAACGGCGTGAGAAAACGAATAAAAACTTTGACGGAGTTATTGCGCCATATACAAAGTAATTTTAATAGGATCTGTTATGCCGCATAAAAGTGAAGTAGCAGCGTTTTATTACTGCCGCGCGAGTTTTTAAATTGTGTTCTAGACGCCCTAAGCTCACCTGGAAGAAATGTTTACTTCAAACTGTTAGCACGTAGCTATATCGCCGTAGATTGTATGACGGCGGTCCGGAAAACCAAGAACAATAGCCGATTCTGCTGTACAGCAAATAGTTTATTAGGTAATGAAAACCGGACTTGGAACTTATCTTCTGCGACATCCAGCTGAACAGGCAAAACCGCGGATAATGCTAGCTCACCTTGCCAAAACGCCGAGATCTCTTGCGAGTTCTTACTTGCAATGTTGCAGAATTATAAAACTCACTGGGCCAATCTATTAATGGAATCTAAAGCAGCAAGTTTTTACTTTCTTTTTCGTTGTTCGCTGAAGCACGCATTGTATTGTATATTTACGTTTCACTGTTGATGGTTTCTTTTGAAATGAAAAATGAAAGTGACAGAACGTACTACAGGTGCTTAATCATCTAGGCATATGTAATTCAAGCTTTTTCCTTTACTTCTTTAAATAATCAAGTAGATGGTATGATATTAAATAATTGTTCCAATTAATCATTTATAAATACACATATACACATATAAATCTGGTGAAAATATCCTGCGGTTAACCATCTAGACGTTTCAAGACGTTCCTTCTACTGAAGATGACAGCTTAGCTACAGAAATAAGAATTTAGGCTTTCTAAACCATTGCCGTTTAGGGATTTTTCCATAGTTTAATTAAAAGTAAAAACCACACACTTTTTAGAAACAGATGTAGCTGATTGTAAATTTATCTTTGACCCTTGACGTGCGTTTCTCAGATACATGTAAAGCAGGCTGGTCATTAATTCTCGATTGCCTAAGACGTCATGTATCTTCATGCAGACTGGGATTTTAAGCCGAGATTTGAGCGCAGATTGCAACGTTTCCGTCAAATTTTGACCGTCTACAGAACAGTTTTTCAACTGAAAAGAGCGCCGCCTGTAGCTCTATCGACCCGCCGCTGTAGCAGGTGCAGATGTGAGTGTACATAATTTCCTTTAATACTGCTAATCTTTCAGTGTTCTCTCCTGTAAAGCGCCATTGTCGCTAGCTGTTTGGCCCCGCACCCAGACGTAAATTCGAGAGATAACCTCTACGGATGGAGAGAATGCGCCTCATTTATAACAAATTTGGTTTGATTTTTGAGTTGGAAGATGTCGACGTCGAACCTTGCAACGGTTAAAAAAGATCCGACGAAAATTACTCGTTCGTATAAGAAAAGACCACACTAACGTGTTATATGGCTCCACACAAAACACATATTGGGCTTTCGCACGAAACTGCTGCAAAGACACGTAACGAAGCATAGGAGATTACTTCCGTCACTCTCTGACGGTAAGCCGATTAGAGTAAAAACGACGCTGCTGATGGGACCAATCCGTTTTTAATTCATTTGGTACTTAAGCACTGAATCTAGATTTAATCAACTAAATACAGAAAGGAAAAACCGCCTCTGGCGGCGGAAATTAACTTTTACAGCTAATGCAAGTGGACTATCATTTATGAAGACGGTGGGGAATGTAAAAATAAGGGATCTGAGAAACAGTGTACAAACTAAATAACTGAAGATTGAATCCGAACGTTGATGGCAGCATTAATGGTCCCAAAAGACGCAGAATTGAATGTTTGAACTAGCTCTTGTACTACAGTTCTATCGAGATTTTATTTATATTCAATAAAATTATTAAAACTAAGCTTAAGTGTAAATTGTGAAAAATGCAATAAGCCAAGCAGTATATTTGGCTTTTTAGGAACCTTCAACTACACAGATCCAAGTGAAGCAGTGTACTGTAAAGAAACAATAGTGTAATCGATATCGAATGCATCACAGACACTAAGAGGTTTTTTACTCGACAGCGCATTACCCTTAAGACCGTTTGCTACACACACACTCGCAAGAGTAAAATCAACACAGGCTGACACTGTAATTGCTCCTTGATATGTAGATAGTATACCAACATGGGCCCACGATAAAACAAAACGAACAGAGATTGTAATTGGGCACTTATGTGCTTAAAGCAATTAACTAATGATTCACTGCCGTGTAGCAAGCCGCCCATAACTGCCCTGTGATTTATGCGCTAGGTGCTAAATTTATACCTAGTTGCCCTTTCAGGACCCGCATTTCAAATTAATGTCAAAGCGACTTGTTCCAAGATCTGTGCGTTAACGGGCTCAAAACTGCTCCATTTAGGGAATCCTCCTGAGGTCCTGAATAATAATGGTTATTTTTTTATATACAAGCAAAATGGTGGTTGAAATCGCAGTCCTTTTGGGCTCTTGTAAGGAGCATAACGTTATACCGCGCATTACCAGGAGGGGATACTTGGACGGCAGGGGAGGAGATTGTCACATCAAATAATACTTGACGTAAATCAAGAAAACCGAAGGGTCTAAATTTGTTACTTAAGGAACGCCACAAGTTGTACTTTTTATAGTTGTTATTAAATGTATATTTTTGCTATGCGAATCCTTGCCCTCAAGACAACTATAGATATTTATACACCTTAGCAAAATTTCTCAGGATAGAAATAGGCCTACAGCTACGAGAATGTCGGAAGAATCTCCACTAGTTAGCAGTTTTGAAATTCGTTCGTGTTTCAAAAAAATCGACGCCATATGGTGACCCCTACAATTAAAAGGGATTACTAAAAGAAACCTGGATTTCATTCATCTCACGGTCATCGAACATGTTAGATTTCCACGCGCTGTGCCAAGGTATCAAACGTCATTTTTGAGGCTGTCCAAACACGGTCCAAAATGGAATAAAAACGTGGAAACTAAACGGACAATCAAGAAAGCTTTGGAAATACAGGGTGATTCTGGAGGAAGTGACAATATTTTCGAAAACTAAACAACTGGTATCGACTTATACCCAGAAAAAGTGGTTGTTCAATTAAAATCTCTGAAACAAAGCGCTTTAGGGTATAAATCGACATAAGTCTTTTTGTTCAGAACTGTGAATACTACCAATTCCTAAAATATTGTCACTTCCTCCTGAATCACCCTGTATACATAGAGAGTAGGAGAATTCTGATAAATGTGTGGCTTGAAAATGCTTAGTAAATTAATGTAGTTTATAGTGTAGTGGATCAATAAACTTTTTCGGGATGAAGAAAATCCTTTTGATTTGGTAGTGGCAAATCAACGAGGAATGAAGACGGTGTTTAACACTCTGGAACTCAACAGACGTGACACTGGATGATCGCCATCACAGGATTTCATTATAATAAAGGAATAAAAGAAACTGCGGCCTCAGGCTTATTCCCGTCATTAGCTTAAGGGCATACTATTTATACCGGCTGGCGGTGGAGCGGCATGATTGAGGAGGAGTATTCGTCTTAGATAACAATACGGTAAACTGGCTAAATCAGCATCCGGTCCTGCATCGGGGTTGCTGCGACCGTTAAATTTCGCGCAAGGTTGTTCCGACGTAGGTTATTTACGATTAACGATTTCATTTGGTGTTCTCTCGACTCCCACGAATAAGAAACTGTCTTCGCCTTTCTTGTAAATTCCGCGTCCATTCTGTTTTAGTGGCGAAGGTGATATTGGAAAATCGTACTTCTCCACTGAATAGAAGTCATAAAATTTAACAGTGTTAAACTGTTATGTGTGTTTTTCTCCGCTCGTACGAGCGGAACAGCACCTGGAATGCTTTCTCCGCCACCATTGGCCGCAAACCTTTAAATAAGTCAAACGCCATCCGACTAAGTGCTCCGCAACTAGACCACCGCTCCATATTCAGGACGACAACTACTTAACTGTTTTACAACGTGTTTTATACGGTTGAACAATGATTTACTACATTCAATCAGAATGGGTGGTGGAAAGGGCAACACAGCTAAGAAACGAGTAAAAAATTGTTAACTTTACCCAAAGGAAATCAATTTCTGACGTTTTGTGAATTATTAAAGTTTAATCAGCATCCGCATATGCATTCTCCTTCAAGAATAACTCTACTTAGGGAGTTCTATAATCGTTTACAATTACTTTTAGTGGTGGGAGTAACAAGCTTTAATAGATACGTAAGGTTCAAGAAGGAGAGTTAAATCAATGATGGCAATTCATATCCAGAAAGCTGTTTTGTCACTGATTTACCTTCTGAGGAGGTCTACAAATACACAGGAGGTGCGAACGTTCTCAACAACAAATCAGAAGGAACAGCTGAGTTAGCTGTCATACACAAATTCTTCTTCAGCATCCTTCAAGAATAACACAATTTATATGGTTCTATAATCGTCTAGAATTGCCTTTAGCAGTCCTAATGATGAGAGTAGGTAAGGTTATAATTCCCAGCACGAGTTTTTTTAATATTTATATAGAAGATAGAGTTAAATGAAACCTCAAATGAAGATATCCTAGTAATTCATATCAAAGAAAGATGCGATGTTAGCTGTAGATACTTTCTGCACCATCAGCAGCCATGACAAAGATCAAGGGTCGATATATCAGTAAGTGGCTTAGGAGTGGTACGCGAAGTAAGTCCCATTTGCCTAGGGGAATCACCGCTATGAATTTGGAGCTGTCGTATATGAGAACATCGCATATTTTAGCATTACGCTTTGGATAAGCGTATAGCATACAGGATGATTCGGCCCAAGATCGAATTTACAACGTCTCCTTTTATGTAATGCGTTTTTAAGCAGCGCCTCTATCGACCTAACGCAAGTGGTTTATTTGAATTGTGGCCGTGAGCACTCCAGGAAACAAAGCATGTTAAAGTAAATTTACGGTGTTCATGAAGACCAAAGCGCGGGACTTTCGCATTTTTGCGGTGGTAGGCCATAATTTAGGGCATTTGTCACCGAACTTTTAAAATTAGCTAAAGTTAAGTCACATCCAAATTTATAAGGCCCGGTTCCCTTGGAAGAATGCGTTTATTAAAAGTAATTTTAATATTTCATAGTAAATTTCACACGGACTTGTAATTTAGTAATTTAGACTTGTGGGGCGTGGCCAACGCACTTTCGTGTAATATATTGAAGTTTTCCCGTTTCTGCTAAAGGAGAGAATATTATAAAAATATTACTACACACATTTCCACTATACGAGGGTCATGTAATAATTCCTGCACACATCAAGCTGACGCTGCACTGGCGATGGTAAAAAACAAGTGCTGTCAAATTATAAAAATCTATCATTGGAACATCACTTAGCCATATATAGAGTGCGGGTAGTTCATGTGTAAAAATTCTCAAATCAGGGTAGTTTGATGCAATGGAACGCGTCACTGCAGCGGATATCAAAATTGAAACACTGGGCGAAATTCACGGTGCGTTACAAGAGGCTTCCCAGGAATCTCGTGTAGATAAGTTCAACAGTAACTTGATGAAGTAAACCTTCCAGAGCGTTGGACTAGTGTCAAAGACGACCACTTTTGCTGCTATTCTGGCTACAATAATGGAAGAAGACCGCATAGACAAACAAGCAATATTATACAAATACCAAAAGGCGAATGTAATTGTCTTCTTTGTAGACAATTTAAATGCATGATTCCAAAAGTGTAAGTGAGATATGAAAGACAGCGGCGTAATCCTCTTGCACGATCGCATAAAACAGTGTCAGTCAAAGGAGTTTGCAGATTTCGTTCTGTTCCTCCAGTGGAAAGGACAATTTCCTAAGTTGGAAGGATAAAAGCCCTGCAACTGCATAGGCGTTCCAACTACTGAAATATCTCGACCAAAAATAGCGTATTTAAAGCCGAAGCGATGGCCTTAGCAAAATTACTCAAGATAGAAATAGATATAGATAGATAGAAAAGGCAGACTTCAGCTCGTTGCTAGGTAACCACACTCAGCATCAAAAATCTGTGTTTAGAACTAACGTACAACATATCAAAACAAAAACGAACTCGACACACTATTTTTTTGGGTGTCAGATCCACGTGAAATATCCCATATACATAAAACTAGTTTTAATTCGTAACGCAGTAGTTTTCAATTTAATAACGAGCCCTCCTATCACGGGCACTTGTTACGGCGAACGGCATGTTGCATCCGCCAACAAAGGTCCACAGCTCCCCTGATGCATTTTTATGTGAAATCAATAACACGTGGTAAACCACCGAGATTAAACGGAATTAAATGAACTCAAAATGCTAAATACGAACCGCCATTGTACATGCGGTACGAATGTTGCCCTACTTCATCGGGAAAATGTTTTCATCTAAAAAGGCAAAGCTAATTTACTAAATCTGTATTTCGTTTGTACACCTTTTAAGATAACGCTTTTAATTTACATCCAGCAAAGTCCTTTAAGAAACCCACGACAGGTAACGCGGTTTGGAATAATTGAATTAAGCTGTTTGTTTAAAAGAGCGGTCGCTAAAGGAAAAAACCCTCGGAATTAAGGAACGAAATATCAAAACATCTCATGAGGGAGGTTATTTACCGTTCTTACACCAATTCGATTTTCAGCAAGGAGTTACCCGACGGATTAGCTACGTTGCCTGTATACAGGGTAGCTTTCAAGTTAGTTATTGTATATGTCCCTAGAGGCGAACAGTGATTGTTATGCAAAGTGCGTGAGGTTGCTCTGTTGTCCGGGTTCCCTTGTACACTGATACTTTCGGAAGGCTATCGTGATCGAAATCCAAAGCTTATCGCTTACGGCTAACATTCCGGAAAGTTAGTCATTTGCAACAGTGCAAGTCTATGAGTATCATTAGCGAAATGAGAGCATCGATGTCGTTTCAACCACGGGAACCAGAGAATTAAAGAATGTTATCTAATCTAAAGAATCGCTAAAAGAAAGACAAAGATGCAAAGGGACAGTACATATATAATGAAAATTTGTCTGTGTATGGGTCGCTAATTACTAAGATGCCTATGAGAACATGAAAAAAGAACTCACCTTGAATAATTGGATATCCATCCACGGGAAATGTCCTTTTACCCTAATGCATTTTCCCAGGACATTTCTTTATTGGGATACACGAAGTACATTTTCCTTCCGATGTATTACACAGGAACGACAGGATGTATCCTTTCTGGAAAAAAAAAAGCAAAAAGGTTGCCATTCTGCAAAGGAAAATGTATTGTAATTATTAAGAAAAATGTAGATATAATTAAGTTTAAGTGCCTTTGATTTTAATACCTTTCTGTCCCAAAGCATTTGTATGGAGTACATCTCTTTTCCTACGTATTACATAGATGAATTTTGCTCAGACGCCGACGGTGTTACCTGAAAAAAAAGAAAATATTATAATTATTAAATAAAAAGATATAATTTATTTTAATACCTTTTCTTCACAAAGCTTTTTTCTATTTGTATATACGAAATACATTTCTTCTCCGACGTATTACACAGGCGAATGTTAACCAAAAAGTATCTTCCTTTCTACAAAAAAAATTATCATCTTCCGAACAATCTGTGCCATGAATTTACCGTGTTGCCGTTTTGCTAACTTCCTCGCGGTGATATGCCGGTCTTACCTGTAAAGAAAGATGAAGATATGGTTGTGAAGCCGGCTTAAGCAGTGCATTTCCCTTCCGGCGTATTACACACTAGAATTTTCTCATAATACAACAAGATCCATTGCCCTAAAAAACAAACGCGATGTTATGATGGCACCTGTAAAGGACGAAAATACATTGTTATTATTTAAGTAAAAATACAGTTTTATATTACCTTAATTTTAATGTCCTTTTGTCCTTAGACGTCTCTTTATTTGGATATCTGGAGTGCATTCCACTTCTGAACACAGACCTGTAAAAACCTGTAAAAAACCTGTAAAGAAACAAGAATGTAATATTTAAGCATAAGATACGATTGTGTGTAAGTTAATTTTCTCTTGCCTTAATCCCCATATTTTCCAAGGCATTTTTGATTTGCAGGAGTGCATTTCCCTTCCGGCGTAATCCACAGACGATTTCACTGCGTTGCTGATTTGAAGACTTCTCCTCTACGATACGACCTGCAAAAAAGAAAACACGTTATAATTATTAAGAAATTCAAATGCCTTTATTTTAATACCTTTGTGTCTCAAGGTATCTGTACGGAGTATAGATCTCTTTTCCTACGTATTCCATAGACGAATTTTCCTCGGACGCCGACGGTGTTACCTGCAAAAAAAACAATTATTAGGAAAAAGATATAATTTATTGTAATGCCTTTTTGTCCCAATACATCTTTTGAATTGTGTGTACGGGATACATTCCTATTCCGACGTATAACATTATTAATAATTATTGACACTTTTCTAACTTTGCTAACTTCTTCTTGCCGGTCTTACCTGTAAAGAAAGAAATACGTTAAGATTATATAATAAATTAATTTTCCTGCTTAAGTATTACACAGACAAATTTTCACATAATGAAGCATAATCTATTGCGCTAGGGAAAACTTTTTTTTTAATGTCTTTAGAACAATCTGCGTCGATTTCACTGCGTTGCTGCTTTCAAAATTCTCCCCCCCCCTCCGCGAAGAAAAAAACACATAATTGCTAAAAAATGGTGTAGTTGGATATCTGCCTGTGCGAACTTTGAGTCCCTTTAGTTTAATGCATTTCCTATGTACTACAAGCCGAATTTTCGCATAATCTCATATAATTTATAGTTTTTTACTTTCTAAACAAAAAAGAAATTGTCACGATTTCACTTCATTGATAACTTTGTGTAACTGTGTTTCCGGCTGCGTATACCCGTTTCTTCCATAGCATTTCTTCCTTAATGACTTCTTGCATCTGACTGACTGACTTCGAAAACTGATCCCTATTCGTACGTTTGTATTCTATATTTTTTCTCGTTCTTTGTAACAACAAAAATTGCTGGTGCTAATCGGTGTAAAAGCAATATTTGTTTTAATTGTTTTGTATTATCTTAGTTGGCTAATGATATTTACCTTATTAATGTATCATTCAGTGTTGTTTGGTCAGAAAAAGCATATCGACTTTAACACTTGTTCAGTTTTTTATAAAGTTTGATTAATTTCGGTCAAAATAGCTGGGTTGTAGAAGTTTGACGAATATGCTTCGGAGGGATAATTCAAAATTTAAATTTTTTGGCGCTCAGCACCTAGAGTTTGTGCACAGAGTAGCAAATGAGATTTCCAGATTCTTGTATTGTGTCAACAGTTCTAAAGTGGGAGGTCGAACCAAAAGGTATTTTAGCAATGAATGGTATGCAAAATGTGACTGAGTATATGATTGCCAACTTCATAAAATAGTTTTAGAGTGTCCTTAAGCAAGAGTGGGAAGGGAAGCCCCTAATGAGTTCGCATCTCCAGCGGATTTGAGTTTTGCTCTCGCGGCCGAGATAGCGCGGGTGGTCCCGCTTAATATTAATGGTGGCGGTATCAAAGGAGGTTCGAACCGTTTGCTTTAAAATGATTTACTTATTTTTATCGACGCGGCCGTCCGAGCCGAGAATTACCGCCGGCGCGGCGGTAAAAGCCCCGGATAAAATACGCCCTGTCAATTTTGCAAAGCAGACCGAGTTTACGACTAAATAAAAATATATTACGGTCTGGGGCCGAATGAATGAAACAAATAGATTAGCGGTGTTTCCTGAATTTCGCACCGGGTCCGCGCGTTTAGCGCCACCCGATACCGCCGGACCGCCCTTAACGTGTTAAGCTAAATGGGCCCGACAAGATCGCTACCAGCAAGTCGAGAGATAATAGAGACACCCGCATAGATGAATACAATGGAAGGACGCCAAATCCAGGTTTATTAATGATCGTGCTAGACCGAAAAAACCACCAAGTCGCTGATAAATAACGAAGTATCATCTTTTGTTTAAGAAAGTGCCGTCACGCAGCAGCCAGCTATCAGAAGAGACTGGGAGACTCGAAACATATTCGTGCACAGTGGGCTGGGATTGGAAATATCTGTGGAAAATACCAAAATCGAATGTTATCATTTAATTCGAAACCCTCGATTTTTTTAACTATCGTGCGCTTAGAATAAAGAACAACAGAACAATAGGCATATACGCGATTATATTTCAGACACATACACAAATTCCGCTTTCTAGTTGCTCCTAAAAGGCAGTCCTGGATGCCAAATCCACAATCGGTGTACCCTCTCTGTCAGAAAACACCTTGCTGGCCAAAGGCCTCAATTTTGTTATGGCGCCCATTAAAATTCCATTCGATGAAATAATCAGATGTATACAATCAATCAAATGGGCTAACTTCAAAGTGAATTGTAACTCTTACGCATCCGTATGGCCAACAACAGGTGTAATAGCAGTGAGATACAATTCACAATAAATCGTCATCTTTACCACACTAATTCTCGAACCCCCCCAAATTATAGATAGATTGTTTGACTATGTATATGTTGTCTATGTTCAAGGTGTCACCGACAGAGCCTGAAACTGTATTTTCATATTTTTTTTAAATGGTGAATCAGGCCCATTTGAGGGACAAGTACTGAAAGTGAACTCGACGTGAATTATTTGATAAGATAAAGCCTAATAAAGCTTGCACGATCAAAGCGATATCATGAAGAAGAAAAGTATATGGAAAAACGATTTCTTAAAAAAATGAACCTTGGTTGAGTACTTCCACCATAATAAAAAAGTACGTTAGTAATATTATTCGACCAATATATTATTGCAATCTGTTTTTTTTACAATAAAATGGTAAAAATACTAAACAAGTATAAATAACAAATCAACTAATAAAGTAAACTACGTAACAATTACAAAGCGATGTCAGCATTCAAGATTCTAAGCAATCAAGAAGTAAGAGATATATGGTTGTATTTATGTTATAGACGAAGTATTCCTATTTAAATTTCTCATTAAAAAATGTGAATACTTTGTGATAATATTTAAGGAGTTCTCGCTTTTGCAAACTGCAGTTATGACATATTTGAAAACAGCTCAATGAATCCACATTGCATCTTGTAAAGTAGTAGTTTTACCCAACAAAACCACCTATATATACAGGCAATTTTTAAAAAAATAGATCCTGGTGCACCTCTTATAAAGGAGTAATTTTAATAATGAGACCGCCTGTAAACGTAACTTGCCAGACTAGTGGACGAAAATAATCAGATTAAGAGGAAACCAGCATGAAAAACTTGCCGACCACATTACAGCAATTAGAAGCGATTTTTCAGCTGTTACCTTTTCATTTGCCGTTCCACACCGCATATTCAGATCTGGCAAACCCAAGTCATTGTTAACTCAGATAGGATTACATTTTCTATTTTCAGTTATGGCATGGCACCGATGGCCATGAAAGCAATAAGTTGCTAACATACAAACACTTATTGTGTTCCAAATGCAGTTTTTAGGGCATCAAAAGGCCAGACCCACCCCGCAGCTAACGACACCCAGTTGGCTCCTTCAGGGCGAACTGATGATCCCCTCAAGCAAAAACACCTTTGGTTTTGATTGTTCCATGAATAGCCTTTGTTGCAGCTTACGCACTGTATAGAGTAAAAGCGACCGTTCTCCGCCTGCCTGCGAACATGAGAGGCCAAAGACTAGACTGGGGGCTGCCACGGCACAAATTAGGCAAGTTCGGCACAAAAATGTCTGCAAAAAGTGCAGAAATCATCCCAAGATAATCTAATGAAGTCGGGAACTGCATTGCTAAACTGTTATCTTAGCTGGAAGACTTCTTACTGGTTTGAGATTAATGTTAAAGGAGACTACATGAAGTAGAAGAGTCCAAACTAGTAGTTTTAAATAATATTAACGTCATATCTGCTAACTACTACAGAAGCGAAATAAAACACGGAGATTAGATGCGATTATTGCAAAAGGATTATGATTAGTGTAACATGTTTTTGTTGAATTGCCTTAAATTCAAATGACGCTTTTAAATCTATAATATCCAATTTTCGATATAGTATGTGTAAATAAAAAATGATTAACGGGTAGGTGTGTGGAGAGAAATACATCCATGAAAAAGCAATTGCAACAAAAAGTAAACAATTGATAACCAAGTTTCAAATTACTTTATAACACTAAATAGCGTTGATTTATTTTTTTGAAACAAAATTCAGAACCTTACAATCCTGAAAACCAAAGATATTTACCAAATCTACTAGCATTTCACACTTGAATTTAGTATTTTAAAGGTTGAAGAGGTAAAAGAATCAAGTAACTAGCCATCTTCACTAAACACCCACTACAGTTTCAAAGATTTAAATCTTCAGATTCTTATTATTCGCGAAACCGCTCTGACCAAGTTTCCCACAATCCAAACACAACTTCCGCACAGACAATTACATTTCTGCGCCGATTATAACAAGCCTTGAGTTATAAACAATGCGGTGTAATCCTCTTAGAAGTAATCTTGCCCAAAGGCTCACTAAGAACTGCAAAGTATGGTAACTTCGAGCGTAAGTAACTTAATGCGTAACTGGAAGGTATAAATTTTTGTACAACTCTGTGCAGTAAGATCAGAAGTGGCGGGCTATATACAGGGTGTTTTTATAAAATGCTGCAACCAATTCATTTGGTTGAAATATGACGATCTAACCCAACTTATCTGGGTCCAAGGGTAGATAATATAGGAGAGTGTCCATTAAGGAAGTAAGTGACCTGCCGCTGGTTTACAAAAAGGCATGTATATAAAGTAGAACGGGTAGGTGGGTAGGCAAGTAATATGTTTATATAATTAGCATGTGTCATTTTACTTTTTTGCAGTTGCAAGTTTAAAAACGAAACCCATTTGATGATGAACCGTTCAGGTTTCAGGCAAATTGAAAATCATCCACTTTTGGACCGAGCCATGTTTTGCTTCAAGGATGTGTTTTAGAGACACCCTGTATATCGCCGCGTGTATAAGGTCGAGCGATAATATCCACAGATGTGGATTGAGACAGGATTTTCACTGCAGCAATAACTGCTCCTAATTAGAGCACGTGTTGAACAATCGTTCCGCAAGCCAGAAATGGGGCATATTCTACGTGAGCATCTGAATATAATTATAAACCGATCAAGGGTTGCTATGGACGTGCTGCAGATTGTAATAATGTGGGCCATAACGTGCTCCATGATGGATGGTCGCGGATCCTTGCTAAACAGCTCCATCAAAAAACCGGGGAGGGGAATTTGCTTGTGCATCGCGAACCCTCACTCTGAACACCTTTCTGCGTCTGTGCTGGTTTATGTGACCATTATCGTTCATTAAGATGAAGCATTAGTGAAAAGGCTCGACTTTATGTACCACTGTTCGTTTTATTAATTGTAATATCTGTATTTAAAAGTTGAAATATATTMTTCGGGATTAAATTTGTTGAGCGGGAGATACGATTTATGTCGGCAATAAAACGTCAGAATAAAAGTAAGGGGGCTTTCCGGCTGGAAAAGTTACGGTACTGTCCGGTGCTTTTACGTGAAGCCAGCAGAGTTTGGAATTTGTTGATTGTGCGATGCAGGAATGATTTGATTTCTGTTGTTCGTAACCATGACTTTAAGGACGAGCCAATATATTATGTGCCTGCAATACTTTATACTTTATTGTAGCATACCAAATTATTGCTCTTGGTGGACACCCGTAGAAATATATTTCCCGCTAATATGGGCTATGTTTTGAGTAAAAATTATATTGTGTAGGGTACCTATTTATACGGGTTGTTCAGCTTTCGAGTGTCACACCGAACTTGCTCCTTTAAAATAAAACTAGTTTGTACTTATACCTGATTTTGTGTCCATAGTATAAGCAAAAATATGATGATACGTGAACTATACTTATTTGTCTAAAATAATTTCAGTTGGAGCCAAAAAGTAGAGTCGCGAAGTAAGAAGTTCTTATTTTACACCCTCCTATAAAATTTAATTTTTAGTACTTCAGCAATTTTCATATGAAGGCGACGATGCGCAGCTGTAGTGATTTTTTATCTGTGAAGGAAAGCAAAAATTGCGTTGTTACGTATTGTTAGATACGTCACCATATTGGCTGTAACTCTTGTACCTTTCGTCCTCGCTCTAATGTAACCCAGGCAAAGAGGGTGCAGAGTGAGTCGAGGAAAAGAACATTAAATCCCCGGGACGGTGTATCTCGAAACAAATAAGAATAACCGGGCCATTTGACGTGGCAACGTACTTGCCTTAATTACACATATAACTCGACGAAGATGAAATCTGCGAAGCAGTAGACGGCATTAGGCCCCGGGGAGGCGCTAATAAAAAGTGATTAATATATCTAATTAACTCGTTGAACTGGTGTGACGTAATTGCGAACTACAACAATTCATTCCGAGTCCGAGAATGAAAACTTTCGCGGTAGAAATAACGGGCCCTCAAATGGGCGTAATTTAAATAAACCAACCATCAGGGAAGTTTTGTTTGGCAGCCGGGAGGGCCGCGGTGCATCCGCAGTTGATTTTAAGGATTTGCTTCTTATGTCATCCGGGCGGTCCGGCCGCTTTTTGTTGGAGGTTTAGCTGTTCGCGCCAAATTGAAATGCGGGTCGAACGAAAACAACGAAAGCAAATTAACCACTCAGCAGAAGCAACAATTTAACCCTATCGCCCCGATGGAAAAAAAGAAAGATGACGCCCGCGCGTTCTCCACCAAAACGTATACTACCGCAAAAGCCTTCAAATTTGGCGTAAATAAAGGTAGGACTTGCATATAAAAAAGTCATTTAAACACATCCTATAAAGAGGACAGTCAATTTTTTTGAAACCGCCAAAGTAGTGTGATCTGGATCTTTTCTCTCTAGGAAGTAGAATTTAACCACCTTGTTTTGGAAACGAGCAAGAGTGAGGCCTGACACCTTTGATCCAGGTTCAAACCCCATCGGTACCTTTTTTTTATTTTACTGGCCTATAATGGACACTCTATGTGACACAAAAAATTACAGATACCTTAAACACAAGACAGACAAAAGTGTTTTGTCACGTACAAGAGGCAAAATGATCTAGAAACTCTTGTTGCGTTCGCTTCGTTCTGTTAGTTGTAAAAATTAATTCAACTTTATCAAGGATCATTTACAGAAATTTATAGTTTAGTTTTTGCGCGTAAAAAAGCTCCACAATGGAAAGGAAAACATTACTGAAAGATCATAATTTTCAGACAATTCTACTTTGCTTTTAAAAACCTGACTCCAACTGTTGTAATTTCTTGTACCAGCTGCATGAGTTATGCATTCGTCTATATTGAAGCAATCAACTTGGTTAGCTATAAACCATAGGAATATATAAACATCAGTTGGAGTCAGCAACAACCTATTCACTATTCAAAAGAAAATCTCTTAAATTAAATGTCAGGGCAGAGTTCTATCACATATCCTAGAAGATTTTCAGCTCGTGTTTTGTCATCAAATAGAACGTTGTAAAATGATAAATAATAAGTGTGAAGAGTGACTAAAATTTCATACATTTTGTCAAATTTAAACCGTCGTTTCATTAATAAAATAACATGAGTTTGCTGAAACTCCACAAAACCTTGGTAAAATGCGCTTAACTATTGTGGAATTGTCCTGAAGCGCGCTAGAAAACGCATCGATCACTTAGCGGTCCCCGTATGCGATTAAAACAAGAAAAAACAGTGCGACGACCACTGAAAACAAAAAGATTGGAACCTCCGAGTTTCCCTGCATTACAAATCATATTTGTGGAAACATCCGCTGTTTATTTTCAATTCCACAG
Source organism: Rhyzopertha dominica (assembly GCA_025024175.1). Classification (NCBI taxonomy): domain Eukaryota; kingdom Metazoa; phylum Arthropoda; class Insecta; order Coleoptera; family Bostrichidae; genus Rhyzopertha; species Rhyzopertha dominica. The sequence continues at coordinate 1,261,847 of QCXZ01000086.1, forward strand.
CGATTTCTGGCACGTTTTCATTTAATACGGTTCCAGCTGGAAATTCTAAAAATCGCAATTGACCGTGTTAATTTAAAAGTACGGAAACTGACCGTTGCAGCCATCCTGCCAATAACGCGCTTTTATCTTCTCTGCCTGGCAAAAAAGAAATCGTTTTTCAGGATTCGTTCTCGCCCCGTTTCAATATTTATATGGGGGAGCGCGGGGCCTTTAAAATATACAAAGCGCTAAATGAAATCGATGACTGTATCAGGACTCACTTGATCAGGGCCGGTGTGATAAAGGGAACGCTTGCTCCCCACCGGGATTCGAACATACCATAAACATTTATAGAATCGCCCCACTGTTAAATTTCAGGTACGTCTCATCGAAAATCGCGTCGTTCGACGTCGGCATTTCGTGGAGAAAAGACAGTAATAAATTTCGTATATCTCCAGGATGAGCTATGATATATTGTTCAATCGCGCTGATATCCAACACCTGAGGCCGCTCTCTCTCTCCTCTTTTCAACCGAGGGGTCAATCGTTACGAATATCTAGCAAAAATGAAAACGTGGGAGTTCAATTTGGATTTCACATAACTAGGCGGACAAATGCAGCTTTAATCGTAAGGAAGGCCGTCCCGCAAGCTCGGAGTCGGAGACATAATAAAACAAAGAGCTGGTCTACTTATTCCGCACTGTCAGTCCCCTATCTTTATTACATCTAGTCCACCGTAAAAGAAGACGGTTAGCTTTGCCGTCCGGATAAGTTGTATTTTACATAGCGACTTAGCATCCCAACTTGTAAGATGGATCGCAAGAGGCGAACGTATAAAATTAAATTCTTCAAAGGGGCGCATCCGAATGTAGCGGCGTAGATTTCATTTAAAATTATGAGCGTCGATTTTGGACATCTCCACCGCGAGAAGGTTCCAACAATGTTCCACACTTGGGAGTTCTTCAGTCTTCTTCCCCTCTGCGATGAATTTTCCAGAATGAAACGACGATTTTCGATATCCCATCGGGAGTCGGTCTCAGCAATCTGCCATACTTATGGGTTCTCTGAGGCAGGTTCTCGCCCGAATGCTCACACTCACACCAATCAAACTGCTTCGTTCTACCCCTAATTTAGTTTAGTAGATATAAGAGTAAAGKTAATAGGTACATTCTTCGCAATGATGACACTCCTGTGGGTATACGGAAATATCAAGTTGAACAACCAAATTTAGTAATTCATATAGGTACTTAAAAATAAATATCCACAAAAGGGAAGTCAAAAACCAGCAATGAGAAGAACACTTTCAACGAGTCAATTATATAGGTTATATTTGTATTTTTTTATACATTTAGTACGTACTTTTGAAGTTTGACATTTGACAAAAAAGGTGTACATTAAATGTGTATGAAAATATATAGAGGTTTTTATAAACTTACTTCAGATACTTGCGGTTATATTGGATATAACTATAACCGCAAGCTATGATTTTGAAGCTTTATGAATCATTTGGATATTATTTTGGTATAGGTATGTTAAGCAAACACACATTTTATAAATTGACCATGCTTATGTCGACGGAAATTTATAAATTGCAGGAAACTGACATAAAGAAAACACAGTAGATGCTAAAGGAATCCAAGAATACAACGAATAGAACTCTTCGGGCAGTGACGCTTCATACAACTTCCACTTTAGTGTGTCTCCAGCCAGTTCGTTCAGAAGTAATACTTCTGACGAAAAGAATGAGAACGTGGCCAGTCAAATTTCACTGCAAAATATAATTAATGGCGGAGAAATCGGAGACTATAACAGTGATAATTCATCAGATGTAAATTTCATTGATGATGAAGCAGAACAAGGTGAAGAAGATACTCGTTCAAAAAATAGTAACCAGCTGATTGACACGAGTATGGTTTCAGTAAAAAAAAAACGGAAAAGGGACAAAGCAATTTAGGTACCTGGATCAACTGAAACACAAAACGAAAAAAAAAATTGATCAAGAAATTTTGGAGGGAGTTTTTCTTTCAATTTATGAATTGTTCGCGTTCACTTTTTTAAATATATGCATTCAAATAAACATTTTTGTTTTTCCCCAATTTGTGAAATATTAAACTTGAAGTTACTACTTTTTCGGTTGCAAGTTTTAAATTATGTAAGTGTGTAACTGTTAATGGATTTTAATTTTGTTGTGGCATATTAACACTTTAACAGTGGCAATATAACAGTCTGAAAAATCTTCAAGTTCAGTTTTTCTAATCTAACTATATTTTTTTGTAAAGAAGATTCAGTTATGTAGTTAAGTAAAAGTGATTGTTTTTCTTTCTATAACTTAAAAGGTGAGTATCATCATACGGGTGTCATGGAAGAGAAGTGGCATTATATTTGTTTATATTATACGTAGCTATACAAATTTTATGGTGGGGTCGAATATCAAAACATAAGTGCTAAAATTTGAAGCAATATCAGATAGGATATTTTGGATAATGATTAAAAGAGCAAAGACAGAAATCTGACTCTGCTGAACGTTTTGGGAGAGATTTTCCAGAAACTGCCTTAGCATGATATAAAAATTGTACGAGGTGACTTTAATGCTAAAGTTATATTAGAAAGCAACGAAAACAGTTACCAGAATAAAAATTACAACAAACAATAAATGAGAGGAGACAATGCATCACAAATATCCATACTTTTTAGTTTTTTCGCCTTCATTTGTACATAGATTTTCTTTTAGTAAATTTAGGTCTTCTACCCCCACATAGATGCAACCACTCGAAGCTTACGAAGTTATCCCTACACAACGCTAGTAACCAATAAGTACTAAATCTAGCAGGTTTAACTAGAACTCGACAGCCGTAAAACGCTAGAGAGCTCGGAGGTGCGACTGAAATTTGCACAATCGTATTTATAGCAGCAGTTTATGAAGTGGAACTTAACGAAGTCGGAGAAGGAGCATGAATCAATGGTAACTTACCTAAACTGGAAATAACTCCGAGTAACAAAGCTACTTAAAAATTTACCCGCCTTCCGGCAAATTTGCTTTCAAAAGTTGCATTGAGCTTCCGTCATAATTTATGGCGAGGCTGACATTCTATAAGGGGATTGCAAGCAGATCTCAAGTGTATTTAGAATTACTCGCGCAGTAAAGTTTCTATTGTTTGTTCCCAAACAAACAGTACCACCCACTTTATACAAAAGATTTCTTGTTTATCTCGCGAGGCAGATATGATCAGTTGTCACTGATAGACATACAGTACAGTCTGTTTCAGAAATAATTAACCATACTACAGCCATCTGCACCTCAATTCTCAATTCTACATTAGTCGAAATGTATTTGATGTCGATAAAATTGTGGGAATTCTTGACGTGATGCTGGGATTCCCCTGCTATGGTTTTCAACAGTGTGAATGTTTGGTTAGTGCTCACCTAGCGGCGCTAACAGTATATCACAGAACTGACTGAAGATGCCATGGATTAGGTGTGGCGAAACGTCTGCTTTACACCAGCGAAAGCCACGGCAAAACAAATTGTAGCATTTTATCTATTTGGAAAGCACATCAAATGATGCTTTAAAATCTACATAACGAATGCGCCGAGGAAAGGTCAGTAACAGAAAAAAAAAACTCCGACCCTATCCAGCGAGAATGCGACAAATCCATACATGTCAAGGGTTTTGAACCTTATCAAGTGTGTGTTATTCATAGTAGGATGGAGGGTGATTTAATTCACAAATGGACTACGTAGCGTTTGATCTATCAGCGGCCCATTCAGGAAGCTGCCATTGCCGGCGCGTTTTTTAGCGCTCTTGTTAACGTTGCTACTCGTTTAAATCCCCTTTCGCCGTTTACCTACTTCCTTCATTCGACCTCCCTAATAGTAGAAAATCAATTTGCTGTATATCCCTAAATCTCTAGCTACGAACTCGTCGGACCAGTGGATATGAAAACGCGGTCATCAAATATATACGAGATGATAGATACAGTAAAGAAAAGGAGTATCTGGTAAATTTACTACGTTCCGTGACCTCCCAACTGAAAAGCAGACTATATAAAAGTCACCTATCTGTTTCTGAAGTTGAGTCCCTTTCCGTATATCCCGATAACAATTCCTTTTCTACACCCGTCGCGCCCTTTTACCTCCTCTACTTCAAAACCAAACCGGATCAGTCCTTTGTATCGAAAACAAATTATGCAAAGTGGTTTATTTACTGCGAAACCTTGCCGAGAATTCTCTGATAATATCCGAAGAACAGCTTACGTCGTTTTTCTCCTTCTTCTGTGGGCGTATTGCGCTACGGTGACCGCCGATTGACGATAAAAAGAATGTTTATTCAAACTAGCTGCCAAAGGTCAGGACCTACTTTGACACTCCGCCAACCGAACCGCAGCTGCCAATACCAATATACTAAATACAGAAAATATCAGATGAAGGTTAAAATTAACTCTGAAATTATCAATGAATATACGAAACAGTGCAAAAAACTATCCGCTTTTTCGCCTTTCCTTACTTTAAAGTAACCAGTGCACGCAATAATTTTAGAAGCATGGGATTGATAAACGAAATTAAGGCAAAATTGAAGATGTCCGCATCAAGTTTTATAAAGTTGAGGCGGCAGTCGCCTTGATCGGAGTAGACGTTTTTTTAAAAGTTCTCCATAAAAGTTTCGATTTTATTCGAAAATATTGAAAGCTGCTAATTTTGATGATATTTATCCAGAATTCTCGGGGCCGAATGCTTTAAAATGGTTGCTGTTGTTCTATAATATTATTTTAGATACATATACTCAAATTAGCCTCCCATGGGAATTAACTGAGAATGGCTTGTTTTCACTCAAACACGCGGTATACGAGCTGGAATTCGATAATATCTACAAAGACGCCCTTCTGGAAATATACAGCGCCAATTGCAAGTATTGGCTGAATTCAGCACGCCCCACTACGAATTTGGGGCGGTCATGTTTTTGCGTTTAGTTTATTAAGGATAATGGCCGGCAATATTTTGTACCCTGTATACGGTCCTAATTAATTTGAATGTACCGAACGTTTTGCGTAAACACCTGGGATAAACGCTGTGTTCCGTTTGCAGCGGAATAGCTCACCGGCAGGTGTTTGTTACGACCAGAAACATAGGTCTGATGTGTACGTGATAGCGGGGAATTATTCAGAACAAACTTACGTATACAACCCGAAATTCATAACTCCACTGCCTAGATACGGCGCGGTACCAAAGAWCGAGGTGTAATTTGTCGGTCCCTTGATATACCGGTCGCATTTATATATTTCGTGGATGTATTTAGCACCAGTGGCTTTTCTATTGGTCGTTTCAAATTCCGGCCAATAAGCGATGGCAGCTAACCTTGCATCTTCAGTAAGTAAGTGACTTCTTGAAATGTCAGGTTGTATTTAACCGATGTTTGTTCTCCTAGCCAAATTTTGCGTGTAGGTGTAGGCAACAAGCGTGTCACCCTCTAATACAGCGTACACATAGCCGGTCCGGCTAAATTTCCTATGTCCAAAATTGAAAAAAATGGCTCTAGAAGCTCTTCGTCAGATTGACAATTGTTTTATTAATAAAAAACKTGATTATAACTCTTAAAGCAGCTTATCAATTTCCCAGAAGTTCATGTTTTTGGACGGGCTTTCTCACACGACTGATTCAAATACTGACATCACTAAGAGTCGAATAACGAGAAGGAGCAAATCTAAGAGTAAGTCTTTTGAGTTAAAAATGGGTCACCAAGCGTGCGTAATAAAAGATTATTGCGGTATCAGGTGTTGACATTAAAAGGATCTAAAGAACTCATAAACCCTTTGAGAGGTGTAATTCGTGACTTAGTAAAACGAAAGATGTAATAACGGTCGCGGTTAAGAGTGGTAAAAATTGGATACTACAACGAATGAAAGCCTAAATCAACATCAATCCTTTCTAATTCGTCAAATCCTTTATTTAACCAATCGTCCGGGCCATTATCGGAATCACCTGGCGAATATCCACGCGTTTTTTTTTGTTTTTCCTGAATTCCCCCAATGCATTTTACTTTTAAAACCTCACCTGAACGCTCCGTCGAATATAAAACTCCAGGGCGAAAGCAAAAAGGAGAAGGATACCGCGTCACCTGTTTCGATGTAAATCCCCTCGTTTGGGCGAGGGGTCCTTTGTGTCTAATTGGGGAAACGGCCTCTAAGACAATTTAATTCCGCTGCTTAAAACGCATTCCGTAATTTTCCTAGTGTAAAACGTCGACATGACTGAGCCTCGGAGGATCCGGCGAATCACTTCTCCGTCGTATTTCAATACAAAAGTAAATTAACCCGGCAGGCAGACAATAGAGGGCCAGTATAATTGTTGTGTTCGGGGCCACGGCGGCTCGCCTCTCAATCTCGACAGCAGTTCCAAAAAGTATACTCCCGAAGCTGAGAAACATTAGCTCCAACGAAATGGTGGGGATCTGAACCATGCCGGTGGAGCTTTCTATTTTCTTCGATGGATTTACAATTTTATATGATTCGCACATGAAAACAAGTCCTCAAGTCATGGGAAGATTGTTTCCAAGGAGCTGTTGGAGACAAACGCAACCTTTGGATAACGAAAATGAGGAATCCCCATCTTTGAAGGAAGTGGAAACCAAACGAAACGAAGTTTAAATATGGAGAAACATCTCTCCCAAAATGCAAAAGCTGCTAGACATAGTGTAGTAAACAGAAAGTACCTTTAGGCAGACAAGACAAAATTGTAAAACATCAAGGAAGTTGAGATTTGAACGAGGTCTAGAACAGGCGACCCACAAAGCACTTTTTGCTGTCTGACTAAGAACGGACTTTCATTAAAATGCATGCCTCTGCTGTGCTGTCTTTTGTTCTGATCTGTTTCGCTACTATTATAGCTCAGCAGTGCAGATTAGGTCTAGTGCAGACAGCATGGCATAGATCTGGCTTGGCCCAGAGTTTCAACCATAAACTTCTTTAAAATCGTTTAAATCATTAGAGCTATCTGATTATGGTCGTGAAACAAAGCACACTTAAAACAATCAGCTTGTTTCCAAGCTACCAGTTGGTGATAATTTTAGTTTAGACAACCTGTATGCGTTATATAAATGTAATAAAGCCGTTGTAGGAATGCAGACTTGTAGAGGCCGCAAAGCATGAACTCCCCCAACTTTTCTTTCAATTTAGAGACTGTGCTAAGAATACAAAGCAGCTATTAAGAGAATGCAGCCCCGGTAAGGGAAGTTCAAGTGTTTACATATTCAATATTTGCGATAGTAATAATATTCGACGCAGGACTTCAATATCTCGACTGACGTCGGGCAGATTGAGTTTTATGAATCAATGGGAGTTCCGCGTGCGGAATTGCACTCCAGACATTAAGACTAGACTGATAAGCGGAGGCATAAAGACGAGAACACTCGGTCTGATGGTTCATCCCTTCGCGGGAAAGTCAGGTGGGTAAAAAGTGAATCTTCCGGCTCGTTTATCAAACGCCTTAATACGTCAGTTTAAGATTTCTAAATGATAGTGCAGGTTCATGAGTTTGAAAAGCGCTGGTATAATAAATGGTCAGATGTCGCTGGCGGAGTCGAATCGGGATCACACGGCGAAACTGAAATGTCCCAGTGGGCCGCCTTAAGCATACAGCCCCAGCAGAAATTCCGCAGGACACCGAGCCGTGAGCTATTGGTCGGTGCTACTCATTTTGTCATCCGAACGAAGGCGGCACTCGGTTGGGACCGGACTAAACTAATGTCGGACATTTACTGAATTTACCGTCTCCCTGGCGGCTCCGTGTACCGGGCTGTTATCAAACATGGCGCAATTGCATTCCTCCCCGTTGTTTACACCGCGGCTGAAATGCCCGATCACGGAACACACCCGGGAATTCACGTTACTAAGGATATATTCGATGATAACAATGTTTATACGTGAATTTTTAAAGTGGCTGTACCGTCAATAAACTCGAGCTCCCCAATAAACTATTTAGGAACGGTCACGGTCAGAGTCTGAACTAAAGTTTAACGAAGAAAGACATCCTGAAGATGCCCTTTACAAGAGCGGGCGAAACGCTTACCGTATTTCCTTATCCAACAAGGTGTGTCTCGGAGATCAAGATTTCAACAAACAAAGTAGTTCAAAACACTTCACAACAGAACTTAAAGAGGTTAAGTAAAAGCTATAAGATTTGAATACAACAATTGTCATACAAATAGTTAAGGCCAGCCAACATACTAGCCTAAGCTAGTATTAGCTAATACCTAGGTGATCCGTGGCTAATCCACTTCTAACAATAAAGTAAGCAAAAAAATGCATAAGATGAAGAGCCATTTAAAAAATCAACAAAACAACAAGAACGCCATCAAAACAAAGTTGGACGAAATGCTAGATAAAATTTTGGAACTAATGATGGAAAGCACGACGACTGAAATGCGAGACAAAGCAAGAAACAAAAGAAATTAGAAAGGAACAAATACAATTAAAGACCAAATTTAAACGAGTACGAGACATTATCAAAAAGAACAACGCGGTGCTAATATGCATTAAACTTCAAGCAGGAAGTCGAAAATGTAAACTACTTTATGGAAAGATTTGTGGTCAAGCGGCACATCATTTTGCAATAATTGACAACCTTACAGTGCACCAAAACTGCAGAAGACAATAAGAAAAATAGCACATTAAAAAAAAGAAATGAAAATATGGGAAGCTAACAAAGTCAAAACATTAGAAGCGTTTACAAAGATGGGAGAAAAATGAAACAAACATAAGGTAACTCAGTTCAAGGTAGCCAATGATAGAATTCTTTACATGAGATTGAGAAACAAACAAACGAAATATTAATAAAGTTCTAAGCGCCTATTGAAGAAGGTAGAAGATCTAAAAGCAAGAATTCTACAAGAAATATCCCAGATATTATATAATGCTTATAATAGGGTATTTTAATGTATAATTTGAAAGGAAAAGTACAAATTTTACGTTATCGGAGTTGTTCAATACTACTAGGCATCAATACAGTAAGTGACTTGACTTTAAAAATGTTAAACCCTTACAATTATTATTATATTACTGTGAAATGATATCTAAGCTGTTTAGAGATGCTTTCTCAGCTTTTTTGAAAGGATTTTAGACCACTCACTCTGGCTGCCTAGCTAGATTTAACTTTGTTGCTTTTCATACCTATAAGACTTTATTCAGTATCAAATTTCAAGAATAAACAAGAAGGATACATGTTACAAAGGTGTATTAAGCGGAACCGAGGAATTTATACAAATAGCATCAGCATTTATAATTACTTAATAATTATCCCTTTCCTTATCCTCAGTGTCAATTTCTGGCATAACCTTGCAAGGAGCGCTACAATATGTAAGCTGGTGTCATTCTTCACCGCATTTAAAACCAGAGTTCATTCCTTAGGCTTGATACGATCGCAGACCAAGTTCAAAATGATGCTCTTTTTTTTTGTTTAGCAGGATTCACCATACCACAAGTAGAAGACGCTGACAAGCCTCCTTTTTTAATCAGTTTGAACTTGTCGGCATTTCGTTTCGATATAATTTCCTGGGTATAAAAATGCCGGAAGCAAAACAAGATAGATGTTTAAAAAAGCATGAATTGACGATTTAACAACCTTGAATTCTTCTCCAGGGGTTCTCACATTTTCACTTTAGAGCTACACCGAGATACTTTAAGCATCTTGCTTTAGCTTGTTTTGCTAAATGTAACTGGTACTGTGCTACGTATTTGGTTAAACGGTATCCTATTATTGTAGCTTATAAACTTTATTCAGCAACTTTATCCATCTATAGTTATTAAGTAATTATAAAGCTACAATAATAGGATACCGTTTAACCAAATACATAGCACAATACCAGTTAATCTTCACTTTTGGAAAGCACAATCTTGTTTTGCTTCCGGCATTTTTATACCCAGGAACGAAACGAAATGCCAACAATTTCAAACTGATCAAGGAGGCTTGTCAACGCCTTCTACTTGTGGTATGGTGAAGCCTGCTAAACCAAAAAAAAAGAGCATCATTTTGAACCTTGTCTGTGATCGTATCAAGCCTATGGAATGAACTCTAGTTTTAAATGCGGTGAAGAATGACACCAGCTTACATATTGTAGCGCTCCTTGCAAGGTTATGCCAAAAATTGACACTGAGGATAAGCAACTTTATCCATCGATAATTATTAAGTAATTATAAATGCTGATACTATTTGTATAAATTCCTCGGTTTCGCGTAATACACCTTTGTAACATGTGTCCTTCTTGTTTATTCTTGAAATTTGACACTGAATAAAGTCTTATGGATATGAAAAGCAACAAAGTTAAATCTGGCTAGGCAGCCAGAGTGAGTGGTCTAAAACCCTTTCAAAAAATCTGAGAAAACGTCTCTAAACAGCTTAGATATCATTTCACAGTAATATAATAATAAATGTAAGGATTTAACATTTTTAAAGTCAAGTCACTTACTGTATTGATGCCTAGTAGTATTGAACAACGCCGATAACGTAAAATTTGTACTTTTCCTTTCAAATTTATCCCCTATTATAAGCAGTATATAATATCTGGGATATTTCTTGTAGAATTCTTGCTTTTAGATCTTCTACCTTCTTCAATAGGAGCTTAGAACTTTATTAATATTTCGTTTGTTTGTTTCCGGACGTCCTAGCTCATTTCTGACTGCATTTTTGGAATCTGGAGCTCAAGATACATCAGTATGGCGATTTTGAGCCAAAAATAATTTCCACCGAAAACGGCAAAAGAGCAAAGGCTAACCCCTTTGATGTTTTTTCACCTTGAAACTTGATGGTCTCCGATTACCCTAATTTTATGTTCATTTACTAATGTGGACCTGCTTTATTTCGGAGTGGTGTCAGTTGGTCTCTAACTGCAACGGTTCGTCTGAGAAGTGACCTAGAGTAGAAGTGTCGATTTGCGAAAAATAAGTTTCCTGACGTCCTAGCTCATTTCTGACTGCATTTTTGGAATCTGGAGCTCAAGATACATCAGTATGGCGATTTTGAGCCAAAAATAATTTCCACCGAAAACGGCAAAAGAGCAAAGGCTAATCCCTTTGCTGTTTTTTCACCTTGAAACTTGATGGTCTCCGATTACCCTAATTTTATGTTCATTTACTAATATGGACCTGCTTTATTTCGGAGTGGTGTCAGTTGGTCTCTAACTGCAACGGTTCGTCTGAGAAGTGACCTAGAGTAGAAGTGTCGATTTGCGAAAAATAAGTTTCCTGACGTCCTAGCTCATTTCTGACTGCATTTTTGGAATCTGGAGCTCAAGATACATCAGTATGGCGATTTTGAGCCAAAAATAATTTCCACCGAAAACGGCAAAAGAGCAAAGGCTACCCTTTGATGTTTTTTCACCTCTAAACTTGATGGTTTCAGATTACGCTAATTTTATGTTCATTTACTAATGTAGACCTGCTGCATTTGGGACCGGTGTCAGTTGGTCTCTAGCTGCAACGGTTCGTCTGAGAAGTGACCTAGAGTAGAAGGGTCAATTTGCGAAAAATGCATTTCCGGACGTCCTAGCTCATTTCTGACTGCATTTTTGGAATCTGGAGCTCAAGATACATCGGTATGGCGATTTTGAGCCAAAAATAATTTACACCGAAAACGACAAAAGAGCAAAGGCTAACAAACAACCCCTTTATAAAAGTGCGCGATGTGAAATTTTTTAAAAGTGCATATGCTGCATGTTCATTTAGATAAATTCAAAAATAACTTAAGGGCGTATTCAGAAAAGCAAGAAAAACATTTCCATCAAGATATTATGAACTTCGAACGTTATCAAGGCTAATAAATATGATGAAAATATGATGGGAGAATATATTTTGCCTTATTGAGAGAAAGTACTTATGAACATAAAAGAAAAAGTAGCACTGTACACTTTTAAATTATTATTCACTATTTTGTAAGCTACTTTGATAGTAAAAATTAATAAAATAATAGAGAAATATATTTGTATTGTTTTATCATAAAAAAATTAAAGATTTTTAAAAATATTGTTTAAACGTACTCCTCCTGGACACAAAAGCAAACTTTTTCATGCCATATAATTTTTATCGTTCGACTATGATCTAATCTATCAAAATTTTATACTTTCACATCAAGGTCAAATTTTGTGTTGACTGGTGTTATTAATGAAATATAATTAAATAAATAATTTATAGAAAGCCGAAAATCCTCGAAACGCAAAACTTTTAATTATTCTGAGGGGTACGGTTGTTGAATCGTCAATTCATGCTTTTTTTAAACATCTATCTTGGTTTGCTTCCGGCATTTTCATACCCAGAAAATTATATCGAAACGAAATGCCAACAAGTTCAAACTCATCAAAAGAGGAGGCTTGTCGACGTCTTCTACTTGTGGAATGGTGAAGCCTGCTAAACCAAAGAAAGAGCATCATTTTGAACTTGGTCTGCGATCGTATCAAGCCTAAGGAATGAACTCTAGTTTTAAATGCGGTGAAGAATGACACCAGCTTACATATTGTAGCGCTCCTTGCAAGTTTATGCCAGAAATTGACACCGAGGATAAGGAACGCGGCATGAAAAAAAGACAGCCGGTGTTTCTGAAAGAAATCTCGGGTACTCACTAGTTTAGAACCTGGGGGATGGTCAGTAACAAAGCAGTATATAGAATCTTCTTTAATTAATTAAAAAAATATTAATATAGGCTGACAAAGATTTGTTCAAGCTCAAATTACTCGTATAATGTTATTTCAAATACGTGAATACCATGGAAGCAGTGGATGACGACAACAGACAAGAGCGAACTTATAACGGATTATTAATAAAATGTAATTAAATAAATTATTTATAGAAAGCTGAAAATCCTCGGAACGTAAAACTTTTAATTATTCTGAGGGGTACGGTTGTTGAATCGTCAATTCATGCTTTTTTAAACATCTATCTTGGTTTGCTTCCGGCATTTTTATACCCAGAAAATTATATCGAAACGAAATGCCAACAAGTTCAAACTCATCAAAAGAGGATGCTTGTCAACGTCTTCTACTTGTGGAGTAGTGAATCCTGCTAAACCAAAGAAAGAGCATCATTTTGAACTTTGTCTGCGATCGTATCAAGCCTAAGGAATGAACTCTAGTTTTAAATGCGGTGAAGAATGACACCAGCTTACATATTGTACCGCTCCTTGCAAGTTTATGCCAGAAATTGACACTGAGGATAAGGAAAGCGGCATGAAGAAGACATCTGCTGTGTTTGGAAGAAATCTCAGGTACTCACTGGTTTAGAACCTGGGGGATTGCCAGTAACAAAGCAGTATATAGAATCTCCTTTAATTAATTTAAAAAAATATTAATATAGGCTGACAAAGATTTGTTCAAGCTCAACTTATTCGTATAATGTTAGTTCAAATACGTGAATACCATGGAAGCAGTGGATGACGACAACAGACAAGAGCGAACTTATAACGGATTATTAATAAAATTTAATTAAATAAATTATTTATAGAAAGCTGAAAATCCTCGGAACGCCAAACTTTTAATTATCCTGAGGGATATACGGTTGTTGAATCGTCAATTCATGCTTTTTTAAACATCTATCTTGGTTTGCTTCCGGCATTTTTATACCCAGAAAATTATATCGAAACGAAATGCCAACAAGTTCAAACTCATCAAAAGAGGATGCTTGTCAACGTCTTCTACTTGTGGAATGGTGAACCCTGCTAAACCAAAAAAGAGCATCATTTTGAACTTGGTCTGCGATCGTATCAAGCCTAAGGAATGAACTCTAGTTTTAAATGCGGTGAAGAATGACACCAGCTTACATATTGTAGCGCTCCTTGCAAGGTTATGCCAGAAATTGACACTGAGGATAAGGAAAGCGGCATGAAGAAGACATCTGCTGTGTTTGGAAGAAATCTCAGGTACTCACTGGTTTAGAACCTGGGGGATTGCCAGTAACAAAGCAGTATATAGAATCTCCTTTAATTAATTTAAAAAAATATTAATATAGGCTGACAAAGATTTGTTCAAGCTCAACTTATTCGTATAATGTTAGTTCAAATACGTGAATACCATGGAAGTAGTGGATGACGACAACAGACAAGAGCGAACTTATAACGGATTATTAATAAAATGTAATTAAATAAATTATTTATAGAAAGCTGAAAATCCTCGGAACGCAAAACTTTTAATTATTCTGAGGGGTACGGTTGTTGAGTCGTCAATTCATGCTTTTTTAAACATCTATCTTGGTTTGCTTCCGGCATTTTTATACCCAGAAAATTATATCGAAACGAAATGCCAACAAGTTCAAACTCATCAAAAGAGGAGGCTTGTCGACGTCTTCTACTTACGGAATGGTGAAGCCTGCTAAACCAAAAAAAGAGCATCATTTTGAACTTGGTCTGCGATCGTATCAAGCCTAAGGAATGAACTCTAGTTTTAAATGCGGTGAACAATGACAAATAAATAATTTATAGAAAGCCGAAAATCCTCGGAACGCAAAACTTTTAATTATCCTGACGGGTACGGTACGATGCAGTACGGTACGATATTCGCCTGTAAAATGTACAACGTAGACGAGAATTGAGGCACGATCTTTGGAACTGTAGAATTGTGGCGTAATCCGGCATTCGTTACTTAGCCTGACAAGTGCAAATTAAATTAATCAATCAGCCTGGCGTAAATTTATTTAAACTTGGAACGTGGCGAGATGACAGACTAGAATTAGTTATGGCAGTATCTCAGGTTTTGCCTGACAGGGCCGTTCCAGATTTCCACACACACAGGCAAAAAGGCTCGATGAGACGTCAGCAACTAACAGCAGTCGTCACTCTGTTATTATAAAAACTTTGGCCAATCTAGTTATGAAGGCAAGAACTATGATGTTTTATAATCAGTCAAAGTTTGGCATGCAAAAGTTCAATTGTGACAAAACTGTGAATATTTGATAAAAACGAGTTTCGGTAAAAAAAACCTCAGGTGAACAGTGTTCTTCATATACCAGTATTAAAAACTGGGTTGCGGAATTCAAAAGAAGATCAGATATCAAAGATGAGCACTGCTCAGGAAGATACATTTCTGTGACCACTCCGAGAAATATTCATGCAGTACAGTAGGTTTCACAGAAAATGAAATGGCGTCTCATTACTAGTGAAGCCGACTGTACGTAAATACATGTTGGCCCCTTCAACCTCTCGTGTTACTACATTGTCCTTTGTATATTTCTGACAAGCAACGGCTTAATGATATTCGTTTGTCGTCAATCGTTAAATTGGCAATGTCTTTCAAGTATCTACGACCTAAAGCTAAACGCGAACTTCTAGCGGAACGGGTTCGTAAAAACCCTCTTCTGGTAATTGCGTATTACCCCAATTATTGTCGCGCGTTTTATAAGGGAAGTAATTGCACGTCCGATATCGTAACAGATTGTGTTAATTTCAGAAGGGACATAAATTTAGATTAAGATAGACTCGGTGCTCCCGACAAGCCGGGAAAGCTCCCTCCAGTCTCTTGCTGTCATGCTAATAACGACGTAGACCTTTTTCCCTTCACGATTCTAGATCCCGTTGTGCCTTCAGATTAGAATTCAATCTTTGCCGAAGATTGGGGAGTATTTATGTTATATAAGTTTTGCACCTCGTGGACACCCGCCGGTCGCGGCGGCGGTGAAATCGCATTTCGTCCGTGAAATAAAAAAAAGGAAGCGAACGTTTAATCCGCGAACACAAATTGGAGTCGGCTAGAAAAATTCGTGCATTTTCTGCGCGGCGGAATCGATTGCGGAAGAAAGCCGGGCCATAATTATTAACAATTCGGCGAGTCAGCTTAATTTTATTTTTGCGAAGCCCGGAAGCCGTGGCGGCTGGGGGTAAGTCGCGCCCCCAACCCCAGCGCCGGTACCGTGAATTATGCCCACCTTTCAGGAACATAAGGCGTACAGAAGTGTTTTGCTAGAGTCGTTTATGTGATATAATTCCCGGGCCCGAGATTTTCGTAGTTATTTATGTGTAATATAGGGTTCATTATACTTTATGTAGTTCCTGAAAGAAACTCTTTTCTGGGATTATCGGATTACTCGCGACCATATGTAACAAAGAACGACATCAAACGGTGCCGCAGTCTCGCCTCTTCGAGTGATTGCTAGAAAGCATACACAACGTGAGCCACAAACAACATCCATGTAGAGCTATTCGCACAACTGAAACCAGACCTAATGTGATTGACGCAAAGAAAATAAAAATTCCATAAAYAATACTCGTTCGGAAATAATTAGTGACGCTTTGTATAATCTATATAATCAGCTGTCAAGGAGTGTTAGAGGTATAGTAATGCAACTCTCTTACCGTTATTACAACCCTGCAATAAAATTTATCTTTCATCTCGAACAGCAGGCGGCCCCTCGCAAGTTACCGCAAATAACCGGATTACCATAAATTTAGGTCCGATTTTCGAAAGATGGTTAAGCAGAGTCAGATTATTTAAAGTTCACTACCGGTCAAACCAAAACTAGCATTCAGTCTTAGTATTTCTGTGCGCGTGACAAGAGAAGCGAAAAATGTTTCGTTCTTGGGAAAAAGCTGCTACAAGTACCGCTCAGAATGAAGTTGCTGACGCTGACATGGAAGTGCAAATTGAAGAAAACAAGAGGAATCGTCGTTACCTTACCCAAGATGCCAAAGATATCATAAAAAATGTATACAATTTTTTGATAAAAAAAGAGCGCAGTGTTCAGTTAAAAGTGGGGAAATTTCTAAAAAGAGCTTGGGATAGAAATTAAAAAAGTGATTTACCAAATGTATAAGGAAAATAAAGTTCCAACCACGGCAAGTTTGAAATTAAAGTTATTGCGAAGAGTGGTTCAGAAAATACTTAAGGAGCATCGGTTTTAATTATAGTACATTAAACCAACGTTTGTCCATAATGGAATCAACCCGACTAAAAGAATGAGATGGGATTATATAAACGAAATCAGAAGGTACCGCCAAGAAAATCGTAATATCGTATATTTGGATGAAACGTGGTACGACACCCACGACTTGTTAAAAAAAGGTCCGACAGATGGGACAAATAACTGCGTTCTGCAAGCACCACCTTCGAGGGGAAAAAGAATTATAATTCTTCTTGCGGGATGGGTGGAAAATGGCTTATTACTGTCAGCGAAACAGATCCAAAATTGTTCTGCTGACTACCATTGCGACATGGACTCTGCACTTTTTGAAACTTGGTTTCAGCAGCAGTTACTGCCAGGGCTACCGCCAGGATTTGTTATAGTCATGGATAACGCGAGTTATCATTCAAAATTAATGAATAAGGCGCCAACATCAGATACAAGAAAAATAGAAATAATTGATTACATGAAAAAGAATAAAATTACAATTCCGGATGGAAAAGTTACCAAAAATAATAATAAAGAATCTCAACATACCTAAACAATATCGAGTTGATGAACTAACGAAAGGACATGGGCATATAGTTATGCATTTGCCACCGTATTATTGCGTCCTAAACCCAATTGAATTAGTGTAGAGTACGCTTAAAAAAGGAATACGAAGAAACAATACATGTCCGCGTTTAAGTTCGGGAGTTGTAGATTTAGTGCGTAGAGAGGTAAGTAGTATAATGAAAGAACTGTGGAAAAGCTGTATTAAGCATGTTATTGAAATTGAAAATAGCTATGTATCCCCGAATTTTCAAAATTTTATAATACATGTTAATGATGATGCTAGCAGTGATTCAGAATTTGACAGTGGTGAAGATGATAATAATAAATATATTTAAGTTAAGTTGGTGTAAACTTGTTAGCCTTTTTTGTAAAAATATAATAGATGTATGTAATTATTTTTTTGTATTTAGAGCTTTAGATAAAAAATATATATTCTTATTATTTTCTTTTAAAATACTTCTCTTTTATTTACATATTTAGTTATGTTAACCGTTAACCGCATGTTTCCAATAGTTAAAAGATTGTAAAAATATTAAAATGTATTGTTTATAATTTTCGGCTAGCTCAGCATTCAACGTATTCACAGGATATAAATATTACAGGAATGTTAAAAATCAAAATAAATATATTTAGGAATGCAAGATTTTTCTTTGCATATTAAAAAATGCTCAGATGTGCATGTTGTCTAGTTAGATTACAAATTTCATTATAACGAGATATACTTTCCTTGTGCAAAATAATGTTGCTACTCATCTAGAACTACGTACAATTCATTTTGAGACGTAAATAAAAACGATCGATGTAAAACTTCTTATTAACCGAATGATTAAAAACTACTTAGAATAATATACACTACACAAACAAAAAACGTGTTTTAAAACGGCTTAAAGCCGTCACTGGAAATTCGCAAAATCACAAAGAGAGGGTTTGATTTATGAGGGGTCGCGTGCCGTTCCAACTGTGCCTGTAAATAAAAGGTAAATAGTATTGCAGGGTTGTAAAAACGGTAAGAGAGTTGCATTACTATAATGTAATGTAAGCTGCAACCAGCGGATATTTTTATGAGGCCAAAATAGACGGTTTAAACTTGAAGCTGGCTATGACTTTGTAATTATGTCAGAACATTTTCTAACGTGGAAACTAAAATCCAGTCATTTGAACAAAAGGACAAGCTGTGGAATCAACCTAGTCATATTTTGTAAACATGACATGCCGGCAAAGGTCAGTTTAGAAGAAACAGACAACCTTTCTTTTCTGTTTTGAAGGCAAACTAAGTTTTATTGTTCTACTATTTTGCCTTTAATACTTGATGACATACAGTTAATGGCTAATTTACATTCTTAACTCTCGCGTGATTTCTCCAGCATAATCGAAAGATTCCGCCATTCTTTGATGCCGTTATGATTCCAGATTTTATTATCCTGTAAGTCAATCCATAATCTCTATGTCCTCTAAACTTAACTCTCCCGGTATGTGCTCGGTTTTCCCACTGCGGGGAAGTCATGCTTACTGATCTGATAGGTTGTCACGTGTATAAAAAGTATGACTACGTTGGACACTACAGCTACAGATCCATTGGTTCTATTTTTAACAACAAATTCCGTTACCCTTCCCAACAAATTTTATATTTATTTCCACCACTTCAAGCACGTAATACTATAATCTTATTCCTAATTTTATTATACTATAGATATACAACACTAACTATTAATCTATTATAATACTAACTGTTGTGAATGGTATTCAGTTTAATTTATTTACTGTAAAATGTATCGGGAAACAGTGAGTGCGTTTTTTGTGAGCTTTTTTCGGTTGCTTGTTTATCTCGCATTTTATAGCATTCGGTGTCGAGCTATGCCAGCAAATGTATGTGCGCTACGCGAAAATAAAAGCAATTGTAAAAGTTACTTGAGTTTTCTTTTCTTTCAAACTCAAAACATAACACTAACTATATAGAACAACACTATCTAGCAACACAGCTCAACAATTCAGCCCAGTCTTGAGCCATGTGAGACACCAGTCTCCTTTTAATTTTGATTTGATGAAGCTTAAAACCGCAAGTACAGATGGAACGATAGTAGAAAGGAGGATCACTTCGAAAATCAGTCAACAAGCAGATATGCTTGTTGCTTACGACCCCAGGTGTGACAACATCGTTACAAGGGGGAGGGTGTAGTTATACATGGGAAACTTGCACAAAGGTCACGTGTCGAATCGGTTTCCATAACACCTGAGCTTTCCCCAGAGCGATGCCGGCATTTCTGTTATTTTTTTATTGAATATCATAGTTCGGCTGGCTGGAAGCCCTCCAAATCCTAGAGCGCCGCAGTTTGACCTGCAGCGCTGTAACTTTCAGAGGGGAGAAGGAATTTATTCGATTTCATACAGAAAATTCCAAATTCCGCAGCGCAGCGGGGAAAAAATCTCTGTTTATATTCGGCCATGCAGTGGCACGGCCGAGTAAAACGTTGCGTCGACGAACGTACGGCGAAGTTAATGTTCCGCCCAGGAATTGTCGAAACATTGTTAACATATTTGAATTTTAAGCAGCATTTGCTCGGAATACATTATTATTTTCATCTGTTTTATCGTTGCCTTTGGATTATTTAATGAAGGAAAAGGATAACCCAAAATTATAATTTCGCCAGCAATAAGAATTTAAATTAATACAATTAAAAGTTGAAGATGAGTTAAATAAAGGATTCCATTAAACTTTTTTGTCGGCATATTACTGTTCCAAAATTACTTTTATGCATTGCAAAGCATTCATAAATAAATTTAAAACCGAAAAGTTTCTCGCAAAGCAGGTGCCCTTTAAACTACCCTCAAAGACMCCGTTCATTTCACCCCGTCTCGCAAACTTGACAGCGTGTTACCTTATCTGCTATGTATTCCAAATAAATTCCCGACCAAAAATAAGACSTACTGCTTCATTCTCCCACCATCTCAGAAGTTAAATWCCCATTMTAACTCGCAGGCAATTCAGAACTCTWCCTCGCTTTGTTTGCCGCTGTATTCTACTTTTTGTTCGTCTATAGACCCGACAAGTTTCGGTTACATTACAAGCAGCTAGTGTAAATTGTGTGCCTATTTAAAGTCGGCCCCAGGAAGTCCATTTTTTGTTATTCGATGTAATTAAAGACTTTAGCACACTGGAAGGGAATTATAACTTTATTTCCTCTGCGCTGCGAACAAAGACCGATAGCGATGTACCTATCATAAAGAGGAGCTCGCGATCTCATTTTATAATGCCGCAGAACGCAAACAAAGTTAAACAGACGCGTTAAATTTGCAGTGTTCTATTATTAAATGTTCCATTCGGATGCGTTAAATCCCTACACGATGCTCGTTACAGTTATTGAACCTGCAGAAAACTGGTACGATTCAACGAATTAATTGATAAATAGCTTGGAAACAAGCTGATTGAAAGTGGCGATCGTTTTGAACTAGCGCTCATTTTAAAAGAACATCAAAACTGCGCTACATATTCGAAACCATTCAGCTTATAGACAAATTAAGATTGGCATGTTACGCCTTATAATCCAGATGTAGGATGTAATAGACGCTTCAACTCTTTTAGCTGAAAATGAGTGTGATATCTTCAGGACTGTTAACAGCAGGTGGTTGGTTATGAGTGCTTTTTGCAGAGATTTTTTTACAAATTTGAGAACCTCTTAAAGTATTATCTAAAGTTTAAGTCTTTAACGATCTTGGGAAACTTCAACATTGCCACGTCGATAGAATCTTTGGGCTAAAATTTACTATAAAAAATTACACTAGAATTACACAAAGTTCTCTTACTGTATACACAATGTTATTACTAACCTACAATCAAATAGGTTCGTATCAACCAATCTGATGGATACTACTACCATTAAAAATGTAGTTAAATCACATGTTCCAGTACAGAAGAAACACCATGACAATCGAGTGTAACTAAATTGGTTCAATAGTAATACAACTTACTGTGTTTTTAACTTCTTCAGCTACCAATTTTTGGATGTACATGTAAAATTTTGTATTTATCTAGTCTAATAAAAAATATATTTCAGGCTTTTAACAAGGACAGAAAATTGTGCGAAAGCGCGACTAAATTGTGAAAATTATGTAAATTCCTGAACTACCTTTCTTTGGACTCCATATACATCATATTTTACACTATCCCTGTGCAGTCTTATCAGACGTGCGTGCTTTCTTCCCCCTTATCTTATCAATATTCATTCGGTCGGAATCAGCTCCGAAAATTTGCTGGATGGTGGTGCAAGTGAATCTTAATTTTTAATTTTGTTAACAGGCTGCCCCTCCCGAGGAAAGTTCGACAAACTTCCGGGTCGGAGGCAGTCGGGTGTAAAATGCAGGGAAGTTCCGAACTGTCGTTGGTACCTCTGGCCAAAATAATAAGGAAGGAATTAATTCCGGAAAAACGTCGGGACCACGTGTGAATCGACAGGGTAAACTTTGATCTCCCGAATATCGGCGGATTTCTCGCGAATTATTCAAACTCGGTGATTTAGGTCCGGCACTCGGCAAACTTATCCTTTAAAATTGCTGAATCGACCGACCCCATGTAAGGAAGGGACCGATGCGATAAACCATATTAATACCGTTTGTGGTGTACCAGCTGAAGACAAAGGGATGAATATCAACCAAATACAGCTGCGACGGCATAACCCTCGGATGAAAAAAAAGATCATGCTGCTTCCCATGTTTAATGGACATTTGTCAAAACTAGATCCAACAACGGGTTCAAACTAGCTTTATAGAAAATATGAACCACTTGCGAAACACTAAAAAAAACATGCCATTTTTATAGTTCAGTTCTGATTTGTTAGTTAGTCTTAACTGGCTTCTAGGATGGTCATCTTGGAGTTGCATTACGTGGGTTTTTGAGCTATATTTGTAGGACGTAATTTCTATGATGAAACCAAGGCCACAAACTACATTAATGGATGTAGTTACAACTTGCAAATTTTAAATTTATGTCTAAAGGCATCGAGTAATAACAATGTTGTGTTATATTTTTACTTTGATACATTCAACATTAATTTAAAATATGGCTTTAGGATGTTCCAATACCTGCATCCAGAAACTAGCAACAAATGATGGGAGAGGGTTAGATATATTGCTAGAAATGACAACTCTAAATAACGGCATAAGTAGTCTACTTAAAAGAATTGTAAATAAGGAACAAATGCATCCAAACAAAAATGTCGTTACAGAAACTCAGCGATGATTTTGCGCGAACTTATGGTAGACTATGTAAAACAATCAAACTTTCTATACAATATTGTCCTTAACAAACAAAACTGTTATTGATCCACCAGAAATCTTCATTTGATTATAAAGCATCGCAGATTTACCATTTATTAATAAACTTTTTGTTCTTACCGAAATACTAGTATTTCATTTTGCAAACAAGGATTTAATTATCCCACAGGGTATACGTCGTTGTTATCAATACATAGGGTACTTGGCATAAAAAAGTAAACAAAAAATGTTAAGAGACTATAATTTGACAGCAAGTTTTATACACTTTGGAAATTGAAGCCTGGATGATAAAGGAACCCTGGAGATGCCAGTTAAGTGGTCGAAAACGCTTTTCATTTAAGTAATAAACCGAATGGAATAGCCTTCAGAGTTTCATTGTTCTCCCTTATACACCTCAATATATTTCCACTTGGAGTGGCTGGAATAGCGTAGAAGTATCGTTTTTGGTGCAACCCACCCTTATATTACCCGATTATCCGTTCGTCTATCTGTGGATAGTGAGATCTCGACTTCTAGACATCGGATTGACCGCAGGTTTTCGCTAGATGATAGCTCATGGTCTGTAGGCGTGATATACTGCTTCATGGGTGTCGTTAAACGCGATCTTTGATACTGAGTATGATGATGCCCGTCAAATTTTGATTAAGGCTTAATGGTATGAATGGTACAGATTTTAGATTCATTTTAACTCTCTTGTAATAAAGACTGGGGGTTCTGGACGCGAAAAACGAAACACCATGCCCGCGAAGCGCATAATTCGGAAGCACCAAGCATGTTATTACATGCCCCCGTTTGTTTCAGTGTTCTCCGGCGGGGAGGCGGCCCACGTTGCGAAAAGATTCTCCGGATTATACACCGGCCCATACTTCGACCCGTCGACGGCCACAAATATTACGACACAGCTGGGAACTCACGCATATCTTCCCTGCAAGGTTAAGCAGTTGGGCAACAAATCCGTGTCGTGGATAAGGAGGAGAGACGCTCACATCCTCACGGTCGATAGGTACACATTTATCGCCGACGACCGCTTCCAGGCCTTCCTTGTCGAGTCCACGGACACGTGGACCCTGCAGGTCAAATATGTCCAGGCGAGGGATGCGGGCCAATACGAATGTCAAGTTAGCACCGAGCCGAAAATGAGCCACTTCATCACGCTTAATGTTGTTGGTAAGCTTTTATTTTTTGACTAAGTCTCTTCCGCCCACGTCCAACCTGCAAATAAACAGCTATTTGAATTTCGGTAAAGAGATTCCTAAAAAACATTTTTACGTAGATTTTAAGGGCATTCAAGATAGTAGTCACGTCAAAAAGACTTTCTACTTATCTGAATAGAGCTATTGCTTTAGAAGGTTGGCAAGCGACAATTGCCTTATTTACTTGTAGTTGTCACAATTTACTTTAAGAAAAAAATGAATTTTCAACTTCATTTGCATGCAATCCAATTTGAAAATTATGAAACAGGGATATGATAGTGTGGAAGCAGCAATTAATTATATTTGGACCTATATCCAGAAAAGCGACAACCTTTCAAAGATGTTTTTCCACCATGGTTTCTCATCACCAGTCATTAAATTCTTTCGTATTACAAGTGCGAAAAGAATATTATGGGTGAACGTATTTTGGAATGGTCACTACCCAAAATTAACACAAATATGTTCATCGCAGTGTAGCATATAAGCAATTCAGTATAATTTGGTTAAGCTGGTAGAGTCGATACTAAAATAATGTTTTGTAGATCAGAAAAATTTTAATCCTCCATATGTAGCGGTACTTTCCTGAAGACATCGGTGAATTTAAAGCCCAAATCAGGCTGTTAGGAAATATAAAACCAAATAATTCCCCCGCACTAGTGCAATTAGCATATCGATCCGAATAGCAGTCCGCAAGGCACTCGAAAACAGGGCTCCCTATATACAGCCGGCAGTTATTAAGGTTAGAACCTCGTAAAACTGTAAATCCATGAGATTTTAAAGGGCATAACCCTAAATATGTTATGAGGACGCCATTGTAGCTGTATAAAGGCCAATAGTGCGAAATGCATTTGCAATAACAACCCTAGCAATAAACAGTTCCCGTCGCCCTGCTGTAAATTCTCGCACTAAACTGTTCCATTTGCAGTCCCGAAGATCGAAATCATGGGAGAGAACGACATATACGTCAAAACCGGAAGCACCGTCAGCATCAAGTGCGTCATCACGCAATCGCTGGAGGAACCGGCCTACATCTTCTGGTACCATGATGGCGAACGTGTGCTGAACTACGACCGCAATGCCATCGACATCTCAATGGAACGAATGGGAACTGACACCACCGTGGGCGCCCTGGTCATCTACCACGCCAAGCCAGATGATTCAGGAAACTATACGTGCAGCCCATCGAATCTGGACCCCGCCAGTGTCATCTTGCATGTCCTCAATGGTAAGTATTACGTTAGACGACGAGGCGCATATAGGTTATGGGCCTAGATGTACAGCAGTACTGTTCGGAAGATATTGATGCAAAGTAATTGAACACCATGCTATTGGATAACCAATAAAAAATTAGACCAAGGTTTTTGCGATCAAATAATGGTAATAGCAGTTTGTATCAGCTTGGTAGATAGTTAAAGGAAACAAATGAACACGCGGTGATGTGGACGCAACCATAAAGTAGGGGAATCTGAAGCAAAAACGAAAGACACACTGCCAATTTGTTCGTAAAAACTCAGGCAGGATCTAACAAATATGAAAGAATTAATGAATTTATGCTATCTGTACTGTGTAGAAGAATGCTAGCCTCAAAACAATGAAATTTAACAGCCTTCGAATTCTACAGAAGGTATGTCAAACGATAAATCCGACTACCATGCAGGAGTTGCTCAAGACCATAAAGAAGACGTGATACTTGTTCAAGAGATTCATACGGTCAATGTCCAAAATCTCTGCAGGTGAAGGACCATCTTGGGCTATACCCTAATTGATTCTCCAAATAGCAGTATTATTCATGAATCTGCAACTTAAGTGAGATCTGACTTAACCAATGATCACAACTAAATTAGGAGACCTCCTCATTTACAACATTTATAAGTCTCCGAATACTGTCTGGCCAGACAACTTCTTTAGATACCACGAACATCATTGTGTCTACATTGGTGACTTCAATACCGATCATAATTTATGGGGCTACAGTGGTAACGACATGGGCGGACTTACACTGATGAACTGGATGGAAGAGCACAACCTGCTTCTGTTAAAAAAATTGATATTATTCCAAATTGGTGGGTTGTTTAATGGAGTAGCACGACTTTAAAATGAATCTGTTTACAGGTGAACATCCAGCAGCAATGCAGCGCGGGAAGAACTCTGCCTCTCCGATTCCAGGATGGCCTCATCTCTCGATGGGCTTGGGTTTAGCCGCTTGTACCCCACCTAGGATTGCGCTTGCTGTCGCTCTTTCAGTGGCAGCGATCACACAGTTGCTGATAACATAAGCATCATCCGTCGCGCTTAAGAAATTTTTCGTTTGCACATTTTAATAATTTCTGATTAGATTTTTATATAATAAATTTACCAAGAATGTGGAAACGAATAACTGTAAAATAGGAATTAAAACAATTTCGGCATACCTAGTCAAGCTAGAACGAATTTATTGTACGTCTAGGATGGCTTGCGTCCATTTCGCTGCACTTGGAGCAAGGAAAGCTGATGATTTGGACTTCTCAGTACCGTTTGAAATAATACAAGCTTACAGTATCCACTTCAAACTGATACATATCAAGAGAAACTAAATACAACAGCATTTGAGACCAATAAACATTAATTTATAAGAGTGTTGCCACATTTTTCATACCTTGCCTGTTCATAACATGAAACCAAAAACAATAGTCGAAGCATGGAACTAGACATATCACAAAATAGTACACTTTGTGAAGTTGGCCATTTTCCATGTTGAAACAATACCACACAATACGAATGTTTAAAACTTGCTGCAAGTGCAGAGACTATGACACGTAAACATCCTGTTCTGAATACGTTTTGAATGTGATGATCCCCTAATTAATTAGCCATCGATGTACATATGATGTGAAATTTTAAAAAAATTAAACAATGATTAAATGTAATTTTTAACTATTGGAGAGAGGTGGTGTTTATGATGAATGTAAGGATTGGACTTACGGTGTTATATTTGTGGAAGCGGTTTTCCCAGCAAGTGAAAGACTACGGTGTATTCAAGGGTCAAATTGATTAAAAATAAGTAAGCTAGTTAGATGTACGTGTAAAATTAATATCATTAAAGTTGTATTCCGGGAACGGACGAGCTGATTGTAAAAAGTATTTTTACTGTGAACAAATTCCGTTTCAATTCGATGTAACATCTTCTGCTTAAAGACACTTGTTTCAACGTTGTATATTATTGAGGTACAAGCATAGGCAAACATTCAGTATGGCGTGTACCGAAATTTTGCTGCTGTTAAAACTATGTGACATTTATTAGCCTTAGTACCAACTCTGGCAGATCATTTACAGTTTCATTGATGTGTTATAGGTAAGAGCAGAATGTATAATCAAAACTTTATGTTAAATAAACCGTTATAATAAATGTAAACGCATATTCACTATTGACCCTGGCCAAAACTAAAAAAGAGCAGAAACTACAAGAAACAATTACGAAGCAGGAAGAATACGTGTAATTAAATTCACCTCTGTTAGTTATGTACTAGAACCGTACATTCATACTTTGAATTCATTGAATTCATACTTCTGCTAAGTATACTTTTTAGAACCAAAGATCACACGTTCGCATTACACCGAATGCATGGGAGCAATTATAGTAAAGAAACCGGCCAAAAAAAAGAAGAAGAAAGCCATGAAAGATGTGCCATCAAAGCAGACAGAAAATTGTCCCTCAAACAAAATACAAGATCTTGTCTATTACAGAACACTCTAGAACCCACCCAATGTATGGGTGCTTCATATGCTCCGCATTACGAAAAAACTAAGGCGGAGGAACCAGAAAGCCGCAGACCACTATCCTTTCTATGTAATAGAACATTTTCTACTAAGCACGCTCTGGCTCCAAAGATGGTAATTTGTACTGAATGCATGGGTGCTATATATACTTCTCCAAGTCAAACATCAATTTAAAAAACGAAGAAAAATACCATGAATCATGTACCATCAGAAAGGATAGACCCTACCCCTTTAACATAATTCAGCATCGTATTTATTTCTACTAGCTATAAGGCCTAGCCCCAGACAACGAAGGTTCATGTACCCTTAACGAATTAAGCTATTCCAACCTACATTTAAGTTCTTAATGTCAAAATACATTTTTTCTTTTAAGCTTGAAGCTTCAATGCTGTAATATATCATAATATCAAACTGTAATATATTTATTTTAAAGGTACATAATGAACCTTTTTCAAGGCCGAGTCTATCCCTTACATCCATAATCTTCACGTCTTTTAAAGGCATTATATTGGGTGTAATCTGAAATTGTGGCACCTTCTTCAGACGATATGTCAGCAATCAAAACAGGTGATTCTTATGCCAGTTTCTAAAGCTTCTTCAGGCTTTAAATAATAATAATAATCTACGGTGTAATATATCATAATATCAAGCTGTAATATATTTATTTTAAAGGTACAAGATGAATTATTTTTGATAGCTATACAAGCGCTGGGGAAATTTTGAAAGACAAAAATCAGGAAGAAAATAAGGAAGAATACAAAAGAAAAGCAAAACGCCTAACTGATGTGACAATAGATTCCAGACCAATACTGCTTGCAAGCTTGCGACACCTGAGAAGCAGAAAGCAATAAATGATAGGCATCTCATACTAGTACATACTGTACTGTATTCACAAAAAACATAATTGAATAAAGCCCTATAAACTTACTAAACGAAAAAACCAAATATCTAACAGCAGAGGCAGCATAAATAACAAGAGCAACTAAAACGGTATCGTCACGGACAGCAGCAGAAAGCGATGGATGATATGCCATATTCAAAATCTTATGTATTTCCACTGAGATATCGCGTGAATATAAGGATAAGGATATCATATGCACAAGCATGGATAAGAATTTATATGTTAATTGGTATTTTAAAATTACCAAGAAGCAGAACGGAATGAATGATACGTTTAACTATACTTTGTACTGTATCCACTAGAAATAGCAGAGTACCCATACTACATAATTAAGACTACACTGAAGATGTCAAGAGTACAAATACAATATAATTCAACGTCTTATGTATTTCCAGTGAAAGATCGCGAGTTCATATCCTGCATAAATAAGAATTTAATCTTAACAGATATAATATAAATTGAAGCTTTGAAATTGCCAAGAAGCAGAACGGAATGAATGATATGATTAACTATACTTTGTACTGTATCCACTAGAAATAGCAGAGTACACAATCCACATAATTCAGACTACACTAAAGATGTCAAGAGTACAAATACAATACAATTCAACGTGTTATGTATTTKCAGTGAACGATCGCGAGTTCATATCCTGCATAGATAAGAATTTTTATCTTAAAGGATATAATATAAATTGAAGCTTTGAAATTGCCAAGAAGCAGAACGGAATGAATGATATGTTTAAATATGTTTTGTACTGTATCCACTAGAAATAGCAGAGTACCCAAACCACATAATTCTGACTACACTGAAGATGTCAAGAGTACAAATACAATATAATTCAACGTCTTATGTATTTCCAGTGAAAGATCGCGAGTTCCTATCCTGCATAGATAAGAATTTTTATCTTAAAGGATATAATATAAATTGAAGCTTTGAAATTGCCAAGAAGCAGAACGGAATGAATGATATGTTTAAATATGTTTTGTACTGTATCCACTAGAAATAGCAGAGTACCCAAACCACATAATTCTGACTACACTGAAGATGTCAAGAGTACAAATACAATATAATTCAACGTCTTATGTATTTCCAGTGAAAGATCGCGAGTTCATATCCTGCATAGATAAGAATTTTTATCTTAAAGGATATAATATAAATTGAAGCTTTGAAATTGCCAAGAAGCAGAACGGAATGAATGATATGATTAACTATACTTTGTACTGTATCCACTAGAAATAGCAGAGTACACAATCCACATAATTCAGACTACACTAAAGATGTCAAGAGTACAAATACAATACAATTCAACGTGTTATGTATTTCCAGTGAACGATCGCGAGTTCATATCCTGCATAGATAAGAATTTTTATCTTAAAGGATATAATATAAATTGAAGCTTTGAAATTGCCAAGAAGCAGAACGGAATGAATGATATGTTTAAATATGTTTTGTACTGTATCCACTAGAAATAGCAGAGTACCCAAACCACATAATTCTGACTACACTGAGATGTCAAGAGTACAAATACAATATAATTCAACGTCTTATGTATTTCCAGTGAAAGATCGCGAGTTCATATCCTGCATAGATAAGAATTTTTATCTTAGAGGATATAATATAAATCGAAGCTTTGAAATTGCCAAGAAGCAGAACGGAATGAATGATATGATTAACTATACTTTGTACTGTATCCACTAGAAATAGCAGAGTACACAATCCACATAATTCAGACTACACTAAAGATGTCAAGAGTACAAATACAATACAATTCAACGTGTTATGTATTTCCAGTGAACGATCGCGAGTTCATATCCTGCATAGATAAGAATTTAATCTTAACAGATATAATATAAATTGAAGCTTTGAAATTGCCAAGAAGCAGAACGGAATGAATGATATGATTAACTATACTTTGTACTGTATCCACTAGAAATAGCAGAGTACCCAAACCACATAATTCTGACTACACTGAAGATGTCAAGAGTACAAATACAATATAATTCAACGTCTTATGTATTTCCAGTGAAAGATCGCGAGTTCATATCCTGCATAGATAAGAATTTTTATCTTAAAGGATATAATATAAATTGAAGCTTTGAAATTGCCAAAGAAGCAGAACGGAATGAATGATATGTTTAACTATACTTTGTACTGTATCCACTAGAAATAGCAGAGTACCCATACTACATAATTAAGACTACACTGAAGATGTCAAGAGTACAAATACAATATAATTCAACGTCTTATGTATTTCCAGTGAAATATCGCGAGTTCATATCCTCCATAGATAAGAGTTTATATCTTAAAAGATATAACATAAATTGAAGCTTTGAAATTGCCAAGAAGCAGAACTGAATGAATGATATGCTTAACTATACTTTGTACTGTATCCACTAGAATTAGCAGAGTACCCAAACCACATAATTCAGACTACACTGAAGATGTCAAGAGTACAAATACAATAAAATTCAACGTGTTATGTATTTCCAGTGAAAGATCGCGAGTTCATATCCTGCATAGATAAGAGTTTATATCTTAAAAGATATAACATAAATTGAAGCTTTGAAATTGCCAAGAAGCAGAACTGAATGAATGATATGCTTAACTATACTTTGTACTGTATCCACTAGAATTAGCAGAGTACCCAAACCACATAATTCAGACTACACTGAAGATGTCAAGAGTACAAATACAATATAATTCAACGTGTTATGTATTTCCAGTGAAAGATCGCGAGTTCATATCCTGCATAGATAAGAGTTTTATATCTTAAAAGATATAACATAAATTGAAGCTTTGAAATTGCCAAGAAGCACAACTGAATGAATGATATGCTTAACTATACTTTGTACTGTATCCACTAGATTTAGCAGAGTACCCAAACCACATAATTCAGACTACACTGAAGATGTCAAGAGTACAAATACAATATAATTCAACGTGTTATGTATTTCCAGTGAAAGATCGCGAGTTCATATCCTGCATAGATAAGAGTTTATATCTTAAAAGATATAATATAAATTGAAGCTTTGAAATTGCCAAGAAGCAGAACGGAATGAATGATATGTTTAAATATATTTTGTACTGTATCCACTAGAAATAGCAGAGTACCCAAACCACATAATTCAGACTACACTAAAGATGTCAAGAGTACAAATACAATATAATTCAACGTGTTATGTATTTCCAGTGAAAGATCGCGAGTTCATATCCTGCATAGATAAGAGTTTATATCTTAAAAGATATAATATAAATTGAAGCTTTGAAATTGCCAAGAAGCAGAACGGAATGAATGATATGTTTAAATATATTTTGTACTGTATCCACTAGAAATAGCAGAGTACCCAAACCACATAATTCAGACTACACTAAAGATGTCAAGAGTACAATACAATATAATTCAACGTGTTATGTATTCCAGTGAAAGATCGCGAGTTCATATCCTGCATAGATAACAGTTTATATCTTAAGAGATATAACATAAATTGAAGCTTTGAAATTACCAAGAAGCAGAACTGAATGAATGATATGCTTAACTATACTTTGTACTGTATCCACTAGAATTAGCAGAGTACCCAAACCACATAATTCAGACTACACTGAAGATGTCAAGAGTACCAATACAATATAATTCAACGTGTTATGTATTTCCAGTGAAAGATCGCGAGTTCATATCCTGCATAGATAACAGTTTATATCTTAAAAGATATAACATAAATTGAAGCTTTGAAATTGCCAAGAAGCAGAACGGAATGAATGATATGTTTAAATATATTTTGTACTGTATCCACTAGAAATAGCAGAGTACCCAAACCACATAATTCAGACTACACTGAAGATGTCAAGAGTACAAATACAATATAATTCAACGTCTTATGTATTTCCAGTTGAAAGATCGCGAGTTCATA